>CAMQGK010000571.1:0-600000 GCA_947000775.1 Pterois miles | reverse complement strand
GCCTCATATCAAAGGTCTCTGAGGTAAATAAATGTAAGAATATATAAATATTTAATATGTGCATTCTGTGTTTAACTGTGTTGGACTGCAGGTGAAGTCTTTGGCGGACTCCATGGATGATTCCCTCACCTGCCAGTCTGGCCGCGAAGACTCACAGGACGCCGGAGGAGAAGGAGAGGAGGACGATGAGGAGGACGAGGAGGAGGGAGATGAAGAAGAAGAAGAAGAGGAGGAGGAAGGGGAGGAGGACGAGGAGGAAGACGAGGATGAGGATTACAGAGAGTGTTCATGGCGCAACGCCAACGCATCCTCCCGCCGCGTGGCAGGCCGGGCGGGAGTGGGAGGAGGGAGAGGGGGCGTGGGAGGAGGCGCCGCCATGCACGAGGACAGTACCGCCACCTCCTTCAGCGATGTCACCCTCTACATGGACGAGGGCTGCCTCCCCTCCTCGCCACTCTCCCGCCCCGCCTCCAGCTCCGACACAGAGTACTGGGGAGGAGGGGGTGGTGGAGGTGCAGGGGGGAGGGAGGACAGCAGGGAGACAGAGGGAGGCAGCAACGCCAGCCGGAGGAGCAGCACCCCCTGCACAGAGTGTCGAGGGGAGTACAGAGGGAGGGCAGGTGGAGGAGGAGGAGGAGGACACCTCCCCGTCCTCACGATCGAACCACCCAGTGACAGCTCAGTGGACATGAGTGACAGGTCAGCACAGCCAGTCAGATTTCTCTAGAAATCACACACTTTTAATTCAAATCAAATGGATAGATAATGCTTAGTTTAAAGTTTTTTTCAGTTTCCACAAGCAGCGAGTCATGTCGGATGCCCATGATTTGTATAAAGTAGCCTAGTCCTCAACTCTATGCATATGAGGAGCGACCGACATGATGCTCCATCTCTCGATTTGCATGACCACGCAACCAGAATGCATTGCATAGCTGCTTACAGAGACCAAGCCCCCAGGAAGAGCACAAGTCGTTGATGCAAATTTTCGTAGAGGCCAAACAGCAGCACGAAGCCATTAGGCTCAAAAATACGTACATTGAGAAAGTCTGTAACACAGCAGACCTTTTTTTTTTTTTTTTTTTGAGGTGATTCAACCCCCCAATATGAACACTCTAATAGACCTCATTAGGTCCTAAAAGTTGAGTTATTTCTCTCCCTCCGTTCATGTGAATGAGACCCAGAGGCAGTAACGAAGGCTGGGAGGCGGCATTAGCGTTAGTGACAGCTGTGACCCTGTGACCAAGTCATGTGACCTAGCGGACACTACTGCGTCCAGTGGATGCGGAAGATTGTCGTAAGATCCGGGTACTTTTCCAGTCAGAAATCGAGCCATTTTGGCTTCATGCACCACTGAGCAACTTTCATAGAAATGAACAGGGCCCCGACTCCAACACTGGATCCAGATCTCTTTATACATCCATAACGTAGACAGGGAGTGGAAGGTGTGGAAAGGACGGAGGCTGTGGACGTGTTCCATAACACCTGTGTGGGTGTGCAGGACCTTCAGTCTATAATAATGCATCATAATTATACTTTTATCTGTTCATCTGATGTTTTATTTCTAAAACCACAGTAATTATAGCTGTATTTCCAATAATAAATATACACATACTTTTACATAAAACTGCATATTTGTCCAGTCGCATGTTGATCAGAGCATTAAATACTTAACTGACCTTTAAGGTACATTTTGAACAGATAACAACAAACACAGGACCAAACCTAACTTTCCTAAACCTAACTGTGGTTTTGTTGCCAAAATATAACTGCAGCCATTACCATAGTTTCGTTGCCTAAATATAACCAAGACGGTTTCCGTATTTTAATCGGTTGACAGCTCTAATATTTTCTTAAGCATTCGATACATTTTTTGGTTAACTACCCTCCTTCTGTACCACTGGTATCAGTTCATTTCAGCTGTGACAATAAACTTGCAGCGACCTGAAACATGCTTGAGGAAAGACATTCTTCACAGTGTTTTACGCCCTAATTCAGTGCTTTTTTCCCTCAGTAGTCAACCCAGAAGTATTACTCGTTATTATGCTGATACTCCTCTATATATTTCCATCAAAACACTGCTATAGAAGGTTTGGTCTAATTATAGTGCATTAAAGCCTTTTAGCACGCTCCACAGCCATTTTGTGTCTCTGCAGTTTAGTTGAGAACACTGTCTTTTCATGTCAGACGCTCAGCCATAAGATCTGATCCCAGCAGAAAGTGGACCAGCCAAATTCAGCTGTGAGTTCTTGCAAAGTAGCAGTAACTCAAAGTTAACTGCTATCAGTTAGTTCAGTCCCTGTTAGGTTTGAAGTATTTAAGATAATCTGTTGCACCGCATAATGATGTTTCTTAGGGTGCTTTCGCCCTGGTCCAGGTACACTTGTCCCCAAAGTCCAGTTTGTTTGATTAATGTGAATGCTTAGTACCGCAGTTGGATTGACAAACCGTGAACCGTGTCTACTTGAGAAGGTGGTCTGGCCTACAGTTGATCAAGTGTGAAAGCCAAGCGCGGCAAAACACATGTGGATCGCTATTTAACGTGAGTAACCTTAGCAGTCAGGGAGCAGCTTTTATCAACGCCGCCGTTCTCCTCCAAAGTCTGTACACATGTAAAACTGTACCGACCAAGTGAAAAGCCGACATATTTTCAAATCAAACTCAGTGAACTAAGAGTTTATTACAACCGAGCCAGAGTTGGTGATTATTGTAAAGACTGATGATGGTCTGAGTGACTTTTAATTTGTTTCTGTCAAGTCTGAATGACGTGTTTTACGATGCGTCGCCACTAGAACAGCTGATCTCAGCGTAAACTAAAACACATGGATGATGACGCAAGTGTACTCGAGTATGGTACTAATGTGAAAGCTGAGCAGCAGGGGAGTGGAGAGGGGGGCAATCGTACTCGGGCACAGTACATATCAATCGTACCTAATATGAATACACCCTTAGTATTAACATATACTGTCCATTTGTTTGAAATGTAGAATAAATGGGTAAAATGTTAACGGTCCACTCTGGAGAACATGTGTCTGGAATTACTCTGTAACGTCAAACTTTCTTGTTCAACTCTTCAGGTCAGAGCGAGGCTCCATCGGACGCCTGGTGTACGAACAGGAGCCGTCAGGAGTCGAGCGAGGAGGAGGAGGAGAGAGGGAGAGGAGGGGAGGAGGGGAAGGAGAGAGTGGAGAGGATGAACAACAAGGAGGAGGTGGAGGAAGCAGCGAAGCCGACTCGCCACAGGGAACGATCAAACACAAACCAAACGGACGCTCGGTCGCCACGGCACAGGGACAGACCCGCAGCCCCGCCAACGTCCCCTTACCGATGCCTTCAGCCCGGGCGCTGCCGTCACACCCGCTCCCTCACCCACTCCAGCACTCGCATCCCCACCCTCACACCCACCCATCGCCCATCCCCCACCTACCCACCATCCTCCACCACCACCCGCAGTACAGCCAGCCGCACGTCATGCACATGCACCACGTGCACGGCGGCAGCCCTTACATCCAACACGCTCATCACTTCGCCCAGCACCACTACCACCACCTGCACCACCAACACCACCACCTCCCCCATGGTTACCCAGAACCCCCTTCTTCCCCACTGCCCTCCCCTGTACCACCACTCTCACCCCTGCCGCCGCCGCTCACGCCCTCACCGCTGTCCTCCTCCTCCTCTTCAGCGCTCCAAAACATGGAGGCGCAGCAGCAGCAGCACCTCGCCCACCACCCCCACCTCCACCACCACCATCTGCTCTGCTCAGACGGAGACAACGAAAGTGTCAACTCCACTACCACCAACTCCAACGACGACACAACGGTCAACAACTGCAGCTCCGGCTCCTCGTCACGCGACAGTCTGCGGGAGCCAATCGGAGGAGCCACGCTGGGGAAACAGACCTATCAGAGAGAGAGCCGCCACAGCTGGGACTCTCCCGCCTTCAACAACGACGTGGTGCAGCGGCGGCAATACCGCATCGGACTCAACCTGTTCAATAAGTATGTGTGTGTTTATGCCCAATCATCATAATCATCAAACACAGAACTGCATGTTTCTCAACAAATCTGTGAATCAGGACTGTCAAAGTTAACGCGTTAACACACATTCATTTTAATGCCACTAATTTCTTTAGTGCATTAATCCAAGTGATTTTTGATTTTTAGGTTGTAGCAGTGTCACTTTCACAGCTAGAGTGAAGGTACTGGCATCATATGAAACTAGAAAACCTAAAGAATCCATCGGTACTCGGTAAACTTATTCATAAATCCTGAGAAAATCAAATCAGCCACAACAACAGCTGCGTAGTTATGCAGGGCCTCCAGTCTATAATAATGCATCATATTTATACATTTATCAGATGTTTTATTTGTAAAACCATAGTAATTATAGCTGTTAATGAAGTGCAGTTAAAATTACAATATTTCCTTCTGAAACATAGTGGATATTATATTGTGTGCCATTGTTCTATTAATTTGTGATTAATCATGATTAAATATTTTGATCGACTGACAGCCCTACAGCAAAGGCTAAAGTTAACTGTCATGTTTAATCTTTATTTAAGTAAATTAATCCGAACCTGGACACAGTGTGTCATACATGCGAAGCAACAAACATTTTTGCATATTGAAAATGATGTAAACTGCTCAGTACACAGTTGGAGTTTCACCCACATCTTTGCAACATGAGCGCCCAGCAGCAGAGCTACACTTTTGCCATTTTGGGCTGAAAGCGACTACGGCAGTAAAACGTCTGTCTACAAAGTGCCGTACAAAAGTATAACTAAATTATTTCTTTTCTATTGTCATATTCTACTGAAGTAACCTGTATTGAACACTAAAATGTTATAAATATAGTAAACGATTTCAGTTCATAATGGTGGTATCAGCTGTTGTCAAAAAAAATGTTTTGTTTCTTTGCTTTTGTAATCTTTGTCAGTACTCCTCAGCTACTTCAATCATCAGCTGCAGAAAAAAAATATTTCCATCCATTTTTCTCTTTTCCCTGTTAATAGGGTTTTTGGGGAGAGAGTTTTTTCCTTATCCAATAAGAGGGTCACACTGTAAAGGACAGAGGGTGTCGTATCCTGTGATTTGTGATTTGTGCTTTTGGGCTATACAAATGAAATTGACTTGACTTGACCAGTCCAACATGGCATTTTACTTATTGTTGAGCCCTGCTGACTCCTTTATTTGTCGTACAAAGAAGACCAATAAAACCCCCCAAAGCTCCACAGATGTTATCAGACTTTTGTCCACATAAAATAAAAAGCAGCTGATAAGCCAGTTTATTAAACATCTCAAAACACTGGAAGGCAGAGATAAAAAGAAGTGAATGAAAGAAGAGAGGAAATTGAATGTCTAATTGAAGAAAAACATTTAACCCCTTCCATTCAACGCTCTTTTTCAGAAGTGACGGGGTGGAGGACAGGGGATGTTCAGGTTGAGATAACAGTAGATGTCATATAGAGGTGGTGTACATCATCTGAAAGCTGGCAACCTGAAGATCACAGCTCAGTGCTGTGTGTCAAGTTGTTCTAGTCAAAAATCAGAAATAAAAATTACTTAATGCATTAATTTATCAGTTAAAATAAATGTAAAGTGTATAAGGGTTTAGAAAGTTATGATAGAAGTATATGATGACCATCCCCATGATCTATTATGTCTCGTAAGTTGTTGCAGCAATTTCTGGGTTGATACCATTTGTTGCACAGATTTGGTGCTAAATTTAACTGTTTTTACTTATAAAGAATTGATAAAAATGATTAATAATTCCTTCAAAATACCATATTAAGACACCAAGACCCTCGTGGAACACCATAGAAAAAGCCATGCTGTGATTTGGGATCATAAACTTTTGATATTTGGAGATTTCTACAATTATTGCATTTTTGGACAATTGAATGGCAAGCACTTCTGTTGAGTAAACTGCTCAGAAACCTGCTTAATGTCCATGCCCCAAGGACAGCCATCCATCCTCTGAATGCTCTTGGTCTCTAGTTTGTGGCTGTAAAGTTACATGAGGCTGTGATTATCCTAGAGGTCACCACAGGTCATTTCATACAGTGAGGTCAAATCTTAAAAAATGGACTCACTATATGAAATGGTTACTATGGGACTAACATCATCATGCATGAATACAGCTGGGCTCATCAAAAGAGATCAAGAGCACCCATTAGGTATTGCTGTGCCAGTTTTTGCTTCGCCAACTTCGTAGCGTTATTTAGTGTTTAGCCCACAACAACCTCTGAAAGACAGAATAGCAGCCGGACCGTTGGAGTGTTAAAGGGTTAAAAGCAAACCTTGTCTTGTCTCGGCTGCAGGAAACCTGAGAAGGGGATCCAGTACCTGATCGAGAGGGGCTTTGTGTCAGACACCCCGGTGGGCATCGCCAGGTTCATTCTGGAGAGGAAAGGACTGAGCAGGCAGATGATCGGAGAGTTCCTGGGCAGCCGGCAGCAGTTCAACAAGGATGTCCTGGAGTGAGTACAAGACTCCTGACTGTTCCTGTTAATATTCAAAGCCCCCCTCCAGACAGTTTTACTTCCTGTTTGTTGATCAACGTTCTTTCTCAAACAGAGAATGGGGGTGCGGTTAATGGTCAGATGTAATTCATTACCATGGCAACCAGATTGCGTCTTTTTTCAACCCAGTTTAGATGAATTTACTGTTTATCAGACCATAAATGAGACCAGAATTAGTCCAACACCCCGACTCTCTCTCACTCACTCTGTTCTTCATTGTCTCCTCCTGGTGAGGCGGCCGTGCAGTTTCAGGACGTTTTGGAGGTGCACCGTCCACCAGCACCAACACCATACTGGGCTGCCCTGTGATTCCTTTATTTCTCCAACAGGACTTTTCTCCTTTGGGCCCTGGTGTAACCTCCAGAATGTTGTTGGCTGCTTTCTGTTAATTTATCTCCAGCGGGAGGAGACGGGAAAGGAGAGAGCGAGTGAGAGAGATAGGCAGTGTGTTGTGTTAATTCTGTCTGTGGGATTTCATGTAATTCAATGCGTTTATTGAGCTCATTCTCGGCACACAAATGCCATTGTGAAAACTGCTACTACACACTAAACTAAGGTGGAGGAAACGGAAAATAAAATGTAGACCCTCAGTTAGCTAATGCAACAAGTTGGGCTAGCTAAATACAGCTAACTAGCTAACTAGAAAGAAGTGACAAACAGATAAACAGATTTATCAGTTTGCTGCTCAGACTCAAACGATCATGGGAGCTCCTGCAGCTTGGAGGACGACCTTTGACCTGCAGCTTCTACTATAGTTATATGTCATATTCACATTTTACAACCTTTTTTCACTTTGAGGACAAAATGAAGTTATATGTCAAAAAGGTTTAGCAAATCATCCTAGTCAGGAACTGACTCAAATAAATATGAAATATCATACACTGGAGGGGGAGTTAAACCTGAAATAGGTTTAATCAGTAGCAGCTGATGCTGATCAGTGTTCTCTGTCTGCAGCTGTGTCCTGGATGAGATGGATTTCTCAGGGATGGATCTGGACGACGCTCTGAGGAAGTTCCAGGCTCAGATTAAAGTTCAGGGTGAAGCTCAGCGGGTGGAGCGACTGGTGGAGGCTTTCAGGTACTGAACTGCATCCCAGAGTTAAACGCCTGAGAGGACGCAGTGATCTGTGATGTATTCGTCATGTCTCCTCTCTCTCTCCTCAGTCAGCGGTACTGTGTTTGTAACCCGGTGCTGATCCGGCAGTTCCAGAATCCAGACACCATCTTCATCTTGGCCTTCGCCATCATCCTCCTCAACACGGACATGTACAGCCCCAACGTCAAGCCGGAGAGGAAGATGAAGCTGGAGGACTTCATCAAGAACCTTCGGGGTCAGTCAGCAGTTCATCTCCTGTAATCGTTGCAGTCTGACTATAATGATGCAACTGTAGCTGCTGTCTGTTGTCATCTCAACAGTTTGCAAGAACAAAAGATTACAAGAAAGCTGTACAGGTTTCTAGTCAAGTCTAGTCAAATCTATTTTCATATTATCTCCCTGTGTTAACGTGACTTTTCTCTAGGTTTTCCGGTTTCATCCCACAGTCCAAAGACATGCAGTTTAATAGATGACTCTAAATGTCCCGTAGGTGTGAATGTGAGCGTGAATGGTTGTCTGTCTCTATGTGTCAACCCTGTGATGGTCTGGTGAACTGTCCAGGGTGAACCCCGCCTTCACCCAGTGTCAGCTGGGGTCGGCTCCAGACCCCCACGACCCTGAATAGGACAAACGGTTATGGATAATGAAATAATTAATTTTTATTAAATTGTTATAGTTTTGAATCACTCAGTAGAAACAAGAAAAACTGTGAGAACTTTATATGTAATTGTTCTCAAGTGCATTTACTCAAGTTTTGACACCACTTACATACAATTTGACGTACTTTTCTTGAGTATTTCCATTTTGTGCTACTATATACTTCTACTCCACTACATCTCAGAGTGAAATATTGTACTTTTTACTGCACTACATGATTGATGGATTATTTTTGTGGGTTTACAAGACACAAAAAATACAGTTGCAGTGGTCAAACATTTTATTTAATTTCAAAATTTCAGGCTATTTTACCTCTCAGTCTTAAAGGGAAAATTTAAGGGAATTTTCCAACCTGGACTTGTTTCAACCTGGATCTGAAAATAGAGCGTCTTCTTCTCATTCGTTCCCTATCGGGGCTCCTGCTGTATTTATATCTTTCCAAAAATCCTCAGACACTGCATATTTGTTGACTAGGAATGCAACAGCAAAGCTGAAATACACTTCAAGGACATTGACACACCTGTCAGAACCGTAGGAATGGCTGCATGTTTGTATTTTTCCAGCGCATCGTATCTAAACGGCTAATGGGTACAATAATATCTGAAAATGAATAAATAACGCTGTAATCAGCAGCCAAGCAATGAGCGTGAGGGCAGGTGAACAGCGTCAATGTAACGTTCCATCAACTAAAAGTGCTTGTTTTTGCCACTGACAGGCTCAGATTATGTGTCTGACAACATTAAACCTTTTCTTACCTTTCTCTCGATCCAGTCCCTGTTTGTTGTCGTGTCCAAGTCTGGTTGTGGAATCTGAATAGCCATGTCTCAAAAAATAGTCAGAGAACTCATCCACATTGTGGAAATCTGAATATTCAGCCATGAATTTGAAAATCGTTTAGATAACACCAAGCTACACTTTCGGTACTCCAACACAACAAACTGTTCAGCCATGGTATGCCAGCAACACGTCACCTCGACAGATTTCACTTCTCCTTGAGCGAGACTCTTTCCATAGTGTCAGACACTTATAACAATATACTGTACATATAAAATATAATTAGAACTAATAACGGTGAGAGCCTGTCGTGGTAAAAACAAACATTTTTAGTGGACGTAAATGGCGGTGCCAGCTTGCCCCAGTAGTACTGTATTACAGCCTGTTAACAGCTGCTGTCTGCAGTGCTCTCCCTCAGTACTGGACCAGATTCAGAAGTTGTTCATCTCAAAAGCATGAGAAAATAGGGTCCATGGTGGAAAAAATATTTAAACAAACTAAATATTTTTGCCTTCTCTCTCAAGCAAATAAAATCCAGTTTTTCAACATCTTTCAGCCAAAAGAAATCAGCAAATTTCATTTTACTAAAAAATTCAAATGTAGTTACTTTACAGATTAAGATTATTGATACAAAATCAACAAATAGGTTATAATGTATTATTCTAGATAAAGACTTTAATGATCCCTTGTTGAAACCCACAAACTACCCAGCGGTATATAAAGTCATTAAAATGAGCTCTACATTTACCAGCTGCAATATTAAACTGGTGAACTCTTGAATCCATTATTAATAAATGAATTCCTTATTAGGGGACACAGGGGTCTTTAGGGGGAGATAGCAGGTCAACAGTAGTTGTCACATAGAAGTGGTGAACATCATCTGGAAGTTGGAAACCTGAAGATTAATTTGAGATGCAGGTGGTCAGTATTTGAGTTTATCCTGTATGTTTATGATTTCCTATGTGAAATCGAACCCTGAGCCGTGTGTGTTTCCACCAGGCGTTGATAACGGTCAGGACATCCCCAGGGACCTGCTGGTGGCCATCTATGGAAGGATCCAGAAATGGGAGTTGAGGACCAACGATGACCATGTGTCTCAGGTCCAGGCGGTGGAGAGGATGGTGGTCGGCAAGAAGCCTGTAAGATCCTCCGACACCTCAAACAAACGTCTGGAAATCTGTACACACGTCTTATTGTTATTGCATTGGAAACTTTAGTTATAAAATATAGCTATTCCTCTAACTTCCAACTGCTCTGTCATCTAGTTCAAGTCTATTGTGAGGTCACAAATACATACAGCGTTTCATTGATTCAGTGACAGTGACATGGCTGGATAACTAGCTAGTCTTGTTAAATATTCTGTCAAAGTACATTTACTGTTTGTCATCAAGTTATTGACTTTGAATCCTGGTAGCATAACGATGAAGATTTTGACTGATTACCGATTATCAACCGTATGCGATGTTACTGACGTTGAATCTTGTGTGCATGTGTGACTGCGTGGGTGTGTGCTGCAGGTGCTGTCTCTGCCTCATCGCAGGTTGGTGTGTTGCTGTCAGCTGTTCGAGGTTCCCGATCCGAACAGAGGTCAGAGGAGTGGTGTCCACCAGAGAGAAGTCTTCCTGTTCAACGACCTGCTGATGGTAATCAGTATACTCTGTGTGTGTTGCATGGATGTATTCTGATGTAAAAGAGGGAAATCTAGTATTATTATCTTTTCTGCACAGGCTCACAGTGTTTCGTTTGTATTGCTGCACTATTCTGGGATAAGTTTGAGTATAATTCTCTCAGAGCCTGAGGATTTAAAGTGATTGTGCATCACCAGAGCACCAGTTTATCCCATAATGCTCTGGTCCTGTTTAATGCTGCTCTCCAGAAGTGTCAGAGTCTGAAAGTCTGACTTCCTGATAGTGAAAATGCAAATAAACGGAATCCCAAGTAGGAAATCCAAGCAGGCTTCTTATGTTTTAGTGTTTCGATTTAAAAGATTAAAGATTGTCACATTCTGAAAAACTGTTGAACGAGTGTGTTGTGATGCTAGAAGCTCAGCTTTACTGACAGCTCGGCTGCTAATCATTCAACCAGCAGTTCCACTTCTTGTTTAATCCCTCATTTATGTTGCCGTTAGGGTTTTAGCTTTGCTATCAACTGTGTGAAATTATAATATAACAAAACCTGAAAGGGTCTGAAAGTACTGCCATGTTAGCAGCATTAAATAGTGTTTTACATTAAAACTGAATGAATTGTCTACATGTATATGTACAGGGTATAATCCACAAATCTACTTAGCATTTGAGCTTCTTTTAGCTCATAGTCTTGGTTTTATGGCATATTTAGTATTTTGGTTCAGTCTGTTCTTCAGCCACAGCAGGCAGCTGGGTTCAACATACAAAATCAGATAACACTACCTTCCTCTTAGAGTCATTACTCACATGTGAAAACACACAACCACATCATAAATAACCTGCGAGAATCAAGCATTTGTTTTCACAGTGCAGATGAACTAAAACATAAAGAAATGCAGACTTAAAGAACGAGGCTAAGTTAACCAGCTACTTCCTGTTTACATTAATTGAAGCATTGATCAAGTTTTGTTTTAAGAGGCTGAAGTGCACCACTGGCCCTGATCTAAATAAGACTAAAAGTATTCATTGCTCCGTGTACTCTGAACACGAGGTGCATATCGTGTCAGGAAGTTATGTAACATTACTGTCATGTCTTTCTTTTGGCTAGAGATGTATTTTAATGAGCAGATCGGTCAGTCACAGCATTCTACTGTCTATTATATCTTTACAGCAAACTGTTGCTGTGTATAACAGACCGTTGCTATGGGTGCAGTTTTGATCTTGAACTCTGGCAGATCGTTTGTGAAATAAACCCTTTTCTGATAGTGTAAATATCTCATTTGCTCTCTTTTAGTCATAATCCATATTAGGCAGTTCTGCAAAACCACAGACTATGTTCTGCCAACATTTACACCAGGACTTACTCAACAATACTTACGTCCAGTGGGAACGAAGAATAAATTTGTGCTTTCTGCAATATCTGCCCATGTGTATATAAAATAAGAGCGTGGTGAGATGGTAGGGTTGGTATGTTGTTATTTTTAAAGTCTCGTACCACTGCTGTCACTCGTTACTCATGAGTGACAGCATGCCTCAATATGCCCGACAGCACTTCTCTATAGAGTGGTGCAGGAATGAGTCCTAAAACCCAGACATGACATTTTAGCACCTCCTGTTCCCTCATCTGGAAGTCAATTTTTTGCCATTTGGGAAAACCTGAATGATTTAATCCTATTTAAACTGTAGGGTAGTGGTGCACTTCAGCCTCCTGTGACTGAAATGAGTATTACAACATTAAACACTTCTAAAAATGATCCTGTAACAATAAAACCTTTATGCACCTGTTTCCATAGCGATAACCAGAGTAACTAAATAAATCAAAAATATTTTATGATTTTGTGTTTAATATTGTCAGTACGTATTTATATATAACTAAGGCTCTAACTGTTGCATCAAACATGGATATTATATCCCGTATTGTTATATTAATTCATAAACAAATACAGTATTTGCTATGTATTAGACATTTCAAAAACAATTAGACAGCTAGTATGACATGGCTGGTACCAATTCATACCTAGGTATTTATGTTTTCTAGTTTTAAAACTGAACCTGCTAAAACATAAAAACTACAAGTTGCGTATTCCCACGCTAAGTTTGACAGCCCTAATACATTATACAATGGTCACATGAAGGCCAACGCAGACAACATGAACCAGCTTCAAATGTGAATCAGGACGATTCTGACAAAAGCTCTCTTGTAAATAAATTATTTAAAGTCTCCAGTCGAAGTCACTAAAAGTGCCTCTAGTGTTTGTGCTCAGACGATGACGTGACTCCGAGTTTCAGCTGCGATTCAGTCATTTTTAATTTATTTCAGTTTATGGAGGAATGATCAACATGTCTCACTGAGTGGATTTAAAAAAAACCTCTCAGCTCGAAATGCACAAAAGAAACAAATGAAGAAGACAAAGATCTCTTATGCTGTTTCCTCTCTCCTCCTCCGCCTCCTCCTCCCTCTTCTCTCTCTTTCTGTCTTCCTCTCTGCCATGACATCTCCTCTCTCCTCCTCAGGTGACGAAGATCTTCCAGAAGAAGAAGACTTCAGTGACGTACAACTTCAGACAATCGTTTCCTCTGGTGGACATGCAGGTCCACACCTTTCAAAACACCTGTAAGTATACTGCTCTCTCTCTCTCTCTCTCTCTCTCTCTCTCTCTCTCTCTCTCATCCATCTGCTCCCTCCATCTGTTTCAGCCTTTCCCCGTTTTATTTCTCATATCTATTTATTTTATGTACTTGCTCAACTCTCTATTTATACCCCTCAGCCGGCAGGCCCACTGAAAAGACACACATGCAGATATACAGTATACACACCACACACACCTACTCTAGGAGCTGTTCTCATCCATCGATCGCAGCTGTACCTGTGAAAACTAGTGCACTGTAATTCATAGATATCCCATAAAATCAATTTGGATGTAATCCATGTAATTGTGAACCAGATGTTTAAAATATCCCTAAACAGATTTAACAGTTTTGTTCCAATAGTGTGTCAAGAGCAACAATTTGGCCAAATCCGCAACCACACTCTAACAGATTCATTCATCAACAAGTCCCCACTGAAAAAAAAAAAAAAAAAAAAGAAATCTCACAGAATCTGTCACAATCAAGCATGACTTTAGTGTAAACAAACATGGTGGATAGGAAGAATTAGTGATGTAAGTTTTTATTTTGTACCCAAAAATCATGAAAGATGGATTGATGAAGTCATGGAGACATGTTAAAATAAACACTTTTGTTGTTGCTACAAATCAATAAGTTGGTCCATCATGTCAGAGCTCCATCTTATTATGACTTTATGCTTCACGTTAACCATTAGCTCATGCGTTAGCTGCAGCCGCCATGATGGCGGTGGTTGTCCTTCCTACTTCGGTCAGCTTGGTTCTCTATTGGCTGTCGTTCTTTCCCATGTGACTGTGTCATCAGTTGTCCTCAAGGTTCCCCACACACAAGATATCACGTAAATACTGAATGTCACTGCTGAAATCGAGACTCGTCAGACCAGCTTACCTGACCGGAGTGGCACCGTGTGGTCTTCTGCTGCTGCAGCCCGTCTTCTTCAAGTTTCGATGTGTTGTGCATTTAGAGATGGTGTTCAGCATTCCTCGGTTGTAACGAGTGGTTATTTGAGTTACTGTTGTCTTTCTATCATCTCCAACCAGTTTGCCCATTCTCCTCTGACCTCTCACATCAACAAGGTATTTTTGTCCACACAGCTGCCGCTCACTGGATATTTTCTCTTTTTCGGACTGTTCTCTGTAAACCCTAGAGATTGTTGTGTGTGAAAATCCCAGTAGATCAGCAGACCAGCCCGTCTGGCATATATATATATATATATATATATATATATATATATATATATATATATATAGATATAGATATCTAGATATCTATATATATATCTATATATAGATATCTATATATCTATATCTATATATATATATATATAGATATAGATATAGATATTGATATATATAGATATAGATATATATACGGTTAAAAATGAGACCTTAGCTTGAGGTCAGCCTTCATTTTGTGGGTCGCGTGTAGATATTATATACATTATATATAGAGATGTGATTGTGGAGCTGAACTCCTCAGAGTGAGGCGTCCTGTTAACAGGTGCTGAGGCAGATTTGAAATGCCACCAACTCCAATCTGCTGCACACAGCCGAGAGCCAATTCTTCTCCTCTGCTGAAATAGAGGCTTGGAAACCACACACACCCACACAGTTACACGCACACACACACACACACACACACACACAACTCTGTGTTAACATCGCTATTGAAAAATGTGTCGGTTGAATGAGTCATGTTTTGAGGAATGCTGCTAAACGGCCTTGTTTTCAGATTGACAGTCACATATTTTAGGAAATCCTGTGATGTGCTTCCACTGCGGAGTACTGACCACACTTCTGACGGACGACACCTTGCGTTTAAACAAAAGGCTGGCAGACAGAGTATCACTTCTCTAATTGGAGAGGGAAGTTGAGTTTTGCCAAGTGATTATTAACAGATTGTTGAGAACATTTCCAACTGGGACAGAGTCTCCAGTTTATGTCCCACATGCATTTTTGGTGCATCAAGAGCAAAATCTAGTGTGATGCTTTGACCAGATTTCACAGCTTATGGACACAGAAACAACCCAGACCAACACTGAGATGCATTTTACCGCGACTGTAAATTCTGTGGCTGCAATCTTTGAACTCATATTGGTTGGTTGGACAAAGCTCATCTGTGTCCAGTCAGATGTCTGAGAAGACTAATCCACATGTCTGAATGGCCTCTCGTGTCCAGCGATTCACAGGACTCATGGGACGAGACCGACAAGTCACATCATTAAAGACTGCAACGTCAACATTACTTTTAGTTTCACACGGGACATGAACAGTGGTCTCCAGGTTGAAAGTCTTGTGGTCATTTGACCCATTGACCTCACCTCCCTTCCTAAACAGACTGTCACGCTATTAATACTACGTCACTTTCTCTGACAGTCAAATAACACCACGGGTGGGTTTTCATTAGAATTATGCCGGGTAAACACTTCATGAGAATCAGGTTCCCAACGATCATCAGCAAAGCCCTGATTTGTTGATGGTTGCAAAGATTTTTTTCTTTGTGTATATACTGTATATGCTGTATACATACTGTATATAAAGCTACTTAAGGGGAAACAAAACTGTCTGTTACAGTAATTTACTACTGAAATACTGATTTCAGTTGATGGAATCAGTCACACAGATTCACGTGTCCTCTACTGTTTTCTGTTACATTGCATTATATTATGGAGTTATTTGTGGGATCCACGGTGTCGTCTCAGAGCTGACATGGTGCTCAGTGTGTACCGAAGCTGCAGTGGTGCCTGGGTAGCCATCGTTGTTGTTGTTTAGTTGTTGTTGACAGTTCTGGTCCTCCAGTTGGAGCTAAATGGGACTTGGCAGCATGTGCTGATGACTGTGACCAGGACAGATTGTCCCATATGATTCATCAGCACAATCTTACATCCATTGCTGCTGTGTGTGTGTGTGTGTGTGTGTGTGTGTGTGTGTGTGTGTGTGTGTGTGTGTGTGTGTGTGTGTGTGTGTTGTCTGTGAGTGGGTGCATGTTAATGTACAGTATGTGTGTGTGTTTCTCCATCATCTTCTTCCACTCACTGATCCAGGGTCAAAGTCCAACATGAACACACAATTTTCTGTGAAAATTAAATCAGTTTTGGTTATTTAACTGGAGATATTCTGTGTTTTTGTCTGAGCTTTTCTCACTGAATGAAAGAGCTGAGTTACGTGATGCCACATATTCCCAGCACTGATCAGCAAGTAGCGTTTGAATCAGGTAATCTGATGACAGACCTTGTGTTGTTTGCTGACGGTCGATCAAATCTGATCAAACCAACACAGTCCTGATGAAGCAGATTATCTGAGATGTGATCTGATACAATGCTATCTTCATTGTGATGTTACTATATGATCATGTTATACCATATTACAATATCTAACTTACAATATCACACAAACTCTAACTATCATAACTTAGTCATATTATATATTATTCTGATATACACAGACACACACACCTAATATACGGTACAGGAAGAGGCAAAAAATCCACTGGGCTTACTGGAATCCTCCTCCTAAATACTTTTAATATAATAATAATAATAATAATAATAATAATAATTAAAAATAATGAATAAAAAAGTAATAATAATAATAATAATTTACAAAAAATATGAGTGAATGAAAAAATTGTCTCTAATAAGTGTTACTGTACTATATATATATATTATATATATGTATATATATATATATATATATATATATACATATATATACATATACATATATATTTTTTTTTATTTTAAATTTTTTTACACCATGCAACAAAGCTACAGTAACATCTGCAGTTAAGTTAAGTTAAGGAAAAATATAGTTGGGCTTAAAATAAGTAAAAAAAAATAAATAAATAAGGCAGTGTGAGGTTAACATTTGTGGTTCTGAGTGAAGTGCCTCGACAGCTATCATTGGATGGATTGCCGAGAGTAATTTAGAGCAGACATTCATGTTCCCTGGAGGATGAATTTCATCATCAGGTCAAAACTTCAGTGAGCCCAGTGCGTACCGTCAGCATTCATGGAAACACCCACAAACCATCACATTCAGTTTATGACGTCGGGGAAAAGAACGCATTCGCCACCATGCCCAAAAGCTGCTGTGTAGCTTTCTGCAAGTCAAATAAACTTAAAAATCCAGACCTTGAGATTTACATTTTACCCAACAGAGAGACTGATAGGAGAAGACTGTGGCTGCAAGCCATTTGGTGGCAGGATGATTTTGACACTTGTGGAAGTGCTCGCCATCCAACCGCAGGAAAATGCAGTCCTTGTAGAAATCTCCAAATGTCAAAAGTTTGGGCTTTTTCTATGGTGTTTCTCAAGGTCTTGGTGTCTTAATATGATATTTTGGAGGGATTATTGATCATTTTTATCAGTTCTTGAGCAATAAAAAATGACTAAACCTAGCACCAAATCTGTGTAACAAATGGTATCAACCCAAAAATCATGAGACTTATGAGACATAATAGAGCATGAGGATGGTCGCCATATACTTTGATTATAATGTTCTAAACCCTATATACCTTTACTTTAAATAATCATTCATATTTATTTCTGATTTATGACTAGAACAACTTGACATTGTGCTGAGCTGCATCTCAAATTAATCTTCAGGTTCCCAGCTTTCAGATGATGTACAACACTTCTGTCACTTCACTTTGTGAGATCTACTGTTGACCTGCTATCTCCCCCTAAAGACCCCCTGTACCCCCCTAAAAAAGACAAAAACGGTTTTATTGTGGGTCTCAGAGGGTTAAAAACTGTGCTTTCTCAGCATATGTGGGTGGGAGAAAAGGACTGTTTCCCCCACACCCCCAACTATGACACGCCACCGATTGCATATATACTTTAGTTTATGACTAAAAAACCTGAAAACTAATGACTTTCCCATCAGGCTCAGCTGGACTTTGTGTTTGGTGCTAATGTGTAAATGTAACACCTGTTTAGTTGACCCTTTTTTCATGTGCAATTTCTTCTGCTCTGACTGATTATTATTATTATTTTTTTGATGTAAAAAAAAAAAAAAAAATCAAGACCTGCCATTTCATCTGCATAACAAGCGAGTCATTTCAGCTCTTTGTAGAGCAGAGGTCACAGAGGGTAACATGTGGTTTGTGTGTGTGTGTGTGCGTGTGTGTGTGTGTGTGTGTGTGTGTGTGTGTGCGGTGTCTTGCCCAGACTACCCTCACGGTATCAGACTGACGTCAGCGAACCCCGGCGGAGAGAGGAAAGTGCTGATCGTCTTCACGGCGCCGAGCCAGCAGGACCGAGCTCGCTTCACCTCTGACCTCCGAGAAAGCATCGCAGAGGTCCAGGACATGGAGAAGTACCGCGTGGAGTGTGAGTCTCCTGCACAATATAATGCTACTGGTATCGTAGTAGTACTAATATGGTGGTAGTATTATAGTGGTAGTGATGTAGTAGTAGCAGTAGTTGTAGAAAATCAGGAGCAGTAGAAGTAGCAGCAGTAGTAATAGTAGTACCTAGTATTACTATGCTGCTTTGGACAAAAGCAAGCAGTATCATTAAGAGCACAAGCAGTAGTTGTGTTAGTACAGCAGTACTTACAATTGTGGAAGTACTTATAATAGTAGTAGTACTAGCTGTTACTTGACTGGTTGTCCTCTCTCTCCTCCATCTCCAGCCGAGCTCGAGAAGCAGAAAGGTGTGATGCGTCCAGGTGTGTTGACGGGGGGAGGACCAGTAGGCGGGGGGACGCCGGGAAGCGGGACCAATGTTGGCGCCGTGAAGGGCGAGGTGGTGAACGGCACTCTGGGTAGGCCGAGCCTCGATGACACATACGCCTCGGTGGACGGACTCAAACGCACGGCGCTCAGCTCCTCACTGAGAGACCTCTCTGAAACAGGTGAGGACGGGAAACACACTGGTCGTTGGTGAGGGATGTAGTAGTACAAGCACACATTTACAGCATGTTTTTCTTCCATTGTAAAATAACAGCGTGCAGGTTTTTCTCTGAGACGTGACTGAGATTCTGCAAATGGGATGTTTTACTGTTTCTGGGTTTTCTTATTCTGCCTCACTGACTCAGAGCAAACCTACATCTGTGGTCTTATGCAACTGATGGAACAGCAATGAAATCTAAAATGGTAAAATAATACTGTACAGTGAGATGGAAGCCTAACGTAGAGCTGTGAGGCTCCGTCTCCACCTACTGGACACCTACAACAAATACAACATGAAATATAAAAGGGTGGCTGTACTAAAGAAGCTGCACTTTCTGGACTACTGGTGTTTACTAGACACAAGAGGCAGCTGTTTCGAACAAGTGATGCATTGATATCATATCATTATTCATGTTTATAAATAACTTACTGCTGATTTTTGGCAATTATGGACCATACCCTGAATTCAAAACCCTGCCTAATTAAAAGTCCAGAACTAATATTACTGGGCCTGTCAAATTCATTTTAATGCCACAAATTTCTTTAACATATTAATGCAACTTTTCATATTTAGGTTATAGCGGGCTCATAACTACTGATATCATATGAAACTAGAAAACCTAAGGAATCCATTGGTACCACCCGTGTCATACTAGCTTGTCATGAAGGAGTCTAAATAATGCTCCAAAATTATGCTAAATGTTCTCTGGGTATCCACCAGTCCCCCCTTTACAGACATGCCCACTTTATGATAATCACATGCAGTTTGGATCAAGTCATAGTCAAGTCAGCACACTGACACACTGACAGCTGTTGTTGCCTGTTGGGCTGCAGTTTGTCAAGTTATGATTTGAGCATATTGTTTTATGCTAAATGCAGTACCTGAGGGGGTTTCTGGACAATATTTGTCATTTTTTGTGTTGTTAATTGATTTCCACTTATAAATATATACATACATTTGCATGAAGCAGCATATTTGTCCATCCTCAAGTTGATAAGAGTGTTAATACTTTACAAATCTCCTTTTGAACAGGTAAATTATATATTTAATTTCAGATTAAGCACGATTAAATTGTTAAATGACTGACATTCTTAGATATTTGCAAGGTGCACTACAAATATCAAAAGTATACATATTCACTGTGCAGCAGAATGGCTCCTGTCAGTTGTAATAAACGCAGGAAAAAAGTGTTGAAATTTGTGTTTGGTTGATTATTTCTCTGTTGTTACAATGCTAATTGTAATTGTATTTCATATTGTTGGAAAGCCTGTTTATTTACCTTCACAGTGATGTCCAACTTGTAAGGATCAGGCATTTGTGGGATGAGCAGCACAGCTGATTATGTGGGTAGCGCCAAAGTAAAATTTGCCAAAATTCTCTGCCAATGGCAGACAGTATATACTCCTGTTGGTACTGACCACCAAACACAAATTTCCAAGTGTATTATACAAAATATTACTGATGCACAAATGTGTATGCAGCATTTTCTTTTAGCAGTTTAAGATGTACTACTAGTAATAGTAGTGCAGTAGTAGTAGTTATAGTAGTGGTGATAGTAGTACTTTTGAATGACTATATTTTGTTTTATTTTTTTAGTCAAATCTCAGTTTGCAAAGTAACTAAAGCTGCATCTAAAAGTGTAAAATTTCCCTCTGACATGTTGTGAGGTAGAAATATAAAGTAGCATGAAATGTAAATAAACTAGTTAAAAGAAAATGGTTTAGGTGCAATACTTGACTAATTGTGTTCAGTTAATTCCATCACTGAAACTGCTTAAAGAGATAATTCAACAATTGCTGTCTGTGCAATAAATGCAGCCCTGCAGTCAGGCTGAGATTAGCCTAGCTTAGCATAAAGACTGGAAGTGAGGGGAAACAGCTAGCCAGGCCCTGTCTTGTGTTCATAAAAACACATCTACAGCTCACTGATTTACACGTTGTTCTCTACACAAACAGAAATGTAAAAACCTCAATTTGTGTTATTTTACGGCATTACATGTTGGAACTATTTCTTTTTAACCCTGCTTCATTCTGATTGGCTAACAGGGAAGCGAGGTCGTAGGAACAGTGTTGGGTCATTGGACAGTACCATTGAAGTAAGTTTGTCAAGGATGGGACTGAAAGCATGCACCATGTGACCTCCCAGCATGCCGCCGCAGCATATCACGCACACGTTTGTCTGATTCATAAGAGCTGAATGTGTTTGTCAGTATTTTTGTCTAAATGTTCTGTGACGTTTCATCTTTAGTCTTACGTCTGAAGCATGCCTCTATCAAGTCATGCGTATATCCACAGAGAAGTTTATCTTTAGCGAACCATTATTCCAGCTTTGGATGTTCATTATTTGATAGTTTGACAGTAGATACAGAGAGGGGGTATGACATCCAACAAAGGTCATACAGGTCAGAACTGAACTGGGGATGTTGCAGTTATTTGGTGTGTGTTGTAACCGATCACCATGACGCCCCACATTTTTCTGAGTGCCACCATTTGTCTTTACTTCACTCATTCTTTTCCTTTCCTGCTTGTCTGTCCTGAAATCTGCTTGTTTAACTTACTGATGACAAATCACATACATCGTTGAAAGCAAACATTAAGTTTTAAGACTTAAAATTATCTTTCAGGCAGCCGTTGATTCCAGTTCAGTTCATGTACAATGAAAACCAACTTGCAAAGACTTGAAACTTGGTGATCAGATGCATTCAGGGACTGTTCCCTGTTGATTTGTTCAACAATCAGTTGTAAAGGATGCTTAGATGTGACCTTCAAAAAGTATTCCATTAATGAGTAAAGTAAAATTTTTGACTTACAAATACGGTACAGCTGTGAGTTTTTTCAGCTAAATGCTGACATGCTGCTAATGACAGTGCTGATATTTAGATGTGTGTAAATCGAGCAGTAAAGCTACTGTGAGGGATTTACAGTGCTGGAAATCTTTGTTTTAATTTAGTCAGTGAGGCTTCCCACAAAATTACCACAACTTCATCATCGTCATCGCGGCACGCAGATTTTGGTTGCTTAGTAAGAGCAGGCGCAACGTCCCAAAGCACCTTGGTTAAAACGATGACACGTTTTAGATGTGACCCCTTAGGTCACACTTCACCAACAAGAAAGAGTCTTTAAAACTGTCGCTGCTCTTTAACCACCGTTATGTGATGACAATATTGCTTTCAAAAGGCAGCAAATTTATTCTCAAATTTATTTTCAAGTGTCTGAAAGGCAATATTCATCGTGTACAAGTGATGCACAGGTCATGTTTTTTACTGCCCACACCGACCTGACATTTTATTAGAAAGTATGCGTTAATTGACCACCTAAACCCGACCCACAGATCACCAACTTTATGAATTATAATCGTACAACTGTCAGGACTGAGATCTGAGACAAGGACAAAGACCAAAGAGGGGAAGAAAAGGTGGACTATAATGCACACAGTGTTTCTGTAAGTTGTTAATCACTTACTCGAAACGCTGCTTTGTCACTTTTTGACCCGCCTGCCCGAACCTGTGATATTTTCCAGTAAGCTCGCCCGACCCACAGGTCAACCCACTATCGTACTGAAACAAACTGAAACCAGCGGCTGCCTGGATGGTAGGAAACTGATCTAAAAACCTCAAGTAAAAGCACTGGTATGCTTCTTCTTTAAATATTGTCAACTAATTAGTAGTCTGGTTCTGTATTTCATTCTCTTTCCTACTGTCTTTGTTCTTCTCGTCCCTCTTGAACCAAACTCCTTTTCCTTCTCCTCCTCTCAGGGTTCCATTATTAGCAGCCCGCGGCCTCATCAGCAGCGCCCCCTGCATACTGGAGGCCTATCCTACAGCCCCATGATGGTCCCTTCGTCTCCAGCAGCCTACCGGCCGCACCGCCCTACTCAGAGCCCCGGTACAGGGGTGGGGGGTGGGCCGGGGCTCTGTCACAACCAGGGGGGGGTCACCACCTCCCCACTCGTGAGCGGGGGAGGGGCTGGGGGAGGAGGAGGGATGGCGGGTGGGGGAGGCCCGACTGGCGGCGGCCTGCTGGGGAATTTCTTCGGCAGCCGCAGAGGCAAGGTTCCTGGTCCCCTGACGATGACGTCACCAACTCCTCAGGGTCCTCCGAGTCCCCTGATGATATCATCACCCCCCCCACTACCCCGCCCCCGCACCTCCCATCCCCCACCCATCCTCCCCTTCCCCATGCCCCTCCCCATCGCCCAACCTCGGCCAATCGGACTCGGGAGGAGTTGGAGGGGGAGGAGGTACGGGCGTGGGGCCGTCCAAGCTCCAGGCTTTGCACGCTCAGTATTGCCACGGCAACAGTGGAGGAGGAGGAGTCAGTGTTACTGGGCACCAGCAGCAGCAGCAGACACCACCCCCACCTTACCACCACCATCACCGCTACCACATGCAGAGCATCCCGCAGCACCACGCCCTCTCGCACAGGTTCTCTGCACCCCGGCGGCAGGGCCCATCCAGCTGCGTTCCCTCTCATACCCAGCAGCATCAGAGGATGCAACATGGCGTCGGCCAGCACCCACGCTACAATTTGGGCTTCATCACGCCCCCACCGCTGTCCCCGCACTCCCCCGTCACCCCTACTACCCCGCACGGACTCTACCACTCGCACCCCACGGCAGGGAGGCCGGGTGGAGGCGGCAAGCTCCCGCTGACCATCTCGCACTCGCAGCCCCACCCCCACGCTCACACACACTCTCACAACCACGCCGTGCACACACACTCCCCGCTCAGCCCCTCCCCCTCCGCTTCCCCCTCCACCCACTTCATCTTCTCCACCCCGCCTCCACAGACGCCCTCGGCGCGCCTCGTCTCCCAGACGCCTCCACAGCCCTACGCACCCCAGTACCCGCCAATCTCCTCCATCCCACCTCCCCCACCGCACTCCCCGTTACCTCCCCCGTCAAACCCCCAGCTCTCCCTGCACCCGGGGGCGGGGGGAGGGCAAGGGGGCGGCCCCAAGTCGAAACCCGTCAGCCGGATCAGCACGGTCGTGTGAGGAGGAAGAAGCCGAGGACGGTGGTCCGCCACCCCGCAGTGAGCCACCGGGGGGCAGTAGTGAGAGGGAGCAGGAGGGGGAGGAGGAGAGGAGGAGGGCAAATGCAGGCGTATCAACATGGCCACCTTGTGCGGAAGAGAGCACTGAGAGCGGGGAGGAGGAAATTACTCAGTCTGTGTTATTTTCACATCCACTTCCCCCGCAGGTAGAGAGACTCTCACACATACTGAAAGACGTTTGTTGGGCAACATGTACCCTGTAGGGGTTCCTGGAAAACCTGCCCATGGAGCAACCAGCACCAAGAACGTAAATCACGGCGTTTCCAGTCACGCAAAGCTGAAGTAAAACTCCCACACACCGGTAGTCCTACCGTCTTGGTGAAACTCTCCTCCATCTTCCCTTCGTAGTGCCCTTCAGAGGATCCCTGGGACTCCAGAGGATGTGTTCGTGTCATATTGTGAGTACGAATTTGTGAGTTGCTGTTGTGGACAAATGGTTCAGGGACCAGACGTGAAGGGAACAGTGCCTGTGAATTTAACACAAGGGTTAGCGCTCGACGCTAACACTATGTACAGTATTAGTTGATGGGACAGTTCAGGTTTTTAGGAAGCCTGAGAATGCGACGAGTCCTTTTACAGTATTCCAAAAATCACAATAGTCTTGCACCACTTTGTTTTTTGCACAAAAAGCACTTGTACCATTGTTTTGGTTTTTGACATATTACAAGCCATGAGGTATTACTGAGAGGCAGAAGGGGTTAGCATTAATATGGTGCAGTTTCTGTGTCTTAGACAGGCGTGCATGACCTGTGCAATAGCTAATGAGTGTCAGTTGTCTATGGTTAAAATCCTATATGCAGGGGGAGGGATTTGTCCTAATTTACAGCCCCAATCCAGCATTTATTTGACCATAAAAAGTGCATTAGTGAAGGTTACTAAAGACTTTACTTTCTACAATAAACTTTTTTAAAAACTTTAAATAAGCCATCATAACAAAAACTACAGGTGTCTTTTTACCTTTGTGTTTTGCAAAAATTATTAAAAGCCTTTAGTGTTTGTGGATTACAGGGTTTCAGCAGGGGACACTATATAGTTTTGGATTGGGACTTTAAAATCGGGATGGTTGGCATTACAATTTTTTTCAATAATTTATTCTTTTAAAGGGGGATTTATTTGATAATTTGTACTAAACCAATGAATTCTCCCTTGCAAGTGTCCCAGTATATTTGAAAGCATTAGCCTGAATTTGTCAGAAATTATAATATATATCAACTGTATTTCATGCTCCATATTGTATGTGACCCTTTATGTTGCCGGGGAAGGAGATTACGCTGAAAGGTGCCAAACAGGGTGCAGTTTGGGAAACAGAGTCTTCTGTTTCACCGGATTGTCTGTCTTCAATGAAGCCGGGGAGCTACAGTACCTAAATATTATTAGTTATTTCAAGTTGCATCAAACTAGATCCTCGTATTATGTAATTTTCTGTACATTTCTCAACAGGTGGATCACTGGAAATGTTAAATGAACTGGGTGGGAAATTAAATCTACAAAGGTTATATTCAGTTTAGAAAATATAATTGCTTTGTAAGGGTGGTTAGTGGACAGATTGTCATCGTCTGGAGCCTGAAGAATTTGTATAGCATATGACACCTTCTATCCTCAGACCCTCAGTTCAGATAGCAAAAAGTCCACAAAAAATTAAAGGGAGACACCTCAGAAACAGCAATAGATCTCTTCTCCAGAAATGCAATATATGCAAGAAAGACATAGATATTATCACTGATGTCATGCATATAATTAACCAAAAATAACCAGATTGTGCAGAAAATAAAACTCAGAAACAATTTTCTACAGGGTAATTGGTTCTAAAATATCATTAAGTTAGAATCTATCGCCCCGACCATGGCTCTAAAGTATCATTAAGATAGAATCTATGGTCCCGACCATGGCTGTGAAATATCAGTATGTTAGAATCTATGGCCCCGACCAGGGCTGTGAAATATCATTAAGATAGAATCTGTGGCCCCGACCATGGCTGTGAAATATCATTAAGATAGAATCTATGGTCCCGACCATGGCTGTGAAATATCAGTATGTTAGAATCCATGGCCCCGACCATGGCTGTGAAATATCAGTAAGTTAGAGTCTATGGCCCTGACCAGGGCTCTGAAATATCAGTAAGTTAGAGTCTATGGCCCTGACCAGGGCTCTGAAATATCAGTAAGTTAGAGTCTATGGCCGGTAATATCAGGGACAGTTTGCTAGTTGCGGGGGAATGAAAACTATGGATATCTTCAGAAAAGGTTAAATCATCATCAGGACAATGAGCTCATAAAACTAAACATGAACACTAGTTTTTGTCTCAAGATCAGAGGATAAGTTGTAATGATGAAAAATGCTCTAAAACCTTTAGCAGTAACTACTCTACTTTTGACTTCCCTACATTTTAAGCATGTGGAAACACAAAAAAATGTATGCATGTATGTTCACAAAATTACGTTAACTATGTTATTCACCAGCCACAGAAAGACATATTTGGCTAATTAGAATTAATAGCTAATTTCCCACCCAGTCCAAACTGTGTTTCTCCTTCAAGTGAAAGATTACTTCCACATTCACTGCTCGTGTTGTAAAATGGAGAATAAGGTGCCTTCAGACGGAGGGATGATATGAAATGATCATAAGAAATAAAGTTCAAGAAAGACGACCTTGGAATACAAAGACAATTCAGCATCTAAATCATAATATATTGGTTGATTGTATCCATTCAGAATAAGAAACATCAAGCCATTTTCTGCATTTTAAAACTCTGCCTCAAGCACTGAGGCCTTTGTCTCCCTCGTCATCCAACAAAGGAACCTGAAAACTGGACCTCATTTCATCTTGAAGGAATTACTAACAACCAGGACTGGAGTGCAGAATATGTTTCACCGCCACAGAGCATGAAGTGAAATATTCTTGAACAAACTAATTTTTACACATTATTTTTGCACTTTGTGTTACCACGCCAGTATTAAAGTGTATTTTCTCGCTCTCTCCATTTGATCGAGATCACCGGATGTCAGGGCAGGAAGCCCATGATGGCTGATAGAAAGTTCTTTGACCTTTTGAACTATTTTACCAGCCATGTGTACTTTTTGACTAGAAATAAACCTCTCAGTGCTTGTTGCTTTCCTGTCAAAGTGGCAGGTTTTGTCAGCCTCATATAAATATTTACCAGCGTTTCACTGGTGGATGATGGGAAATTCCTCTGATGTTCTGAATGCAAACATTAATGACATGATTTTTAGTTTCCCTGTGATTACGTGAATGCACCAACTGTAGATATTAACTGTACAGTGTGTTCTATTTTCGATGGGGCCAACAGCATTGATCTGTAACTGAGGTTGCTTGAATTAACAAAATGTATACTCTAAAGACCAAACGTTCATCAGGGTTCTTCAGCCTATTTGAGCAACTTTGGGTTCTTAACTAGATAAACTTAACAATAAAAAATCCCTTAGTTTTTTTTTTTTTTTTTCTAGGACTTTTGGTTTTGAGGTTTGTGGAAATACTGTCATGGAGTTCCTCAGGGAACAATCTTGGATCCCCTATTGTTTTCAATCTGAAGAACCCCTTTGACTTTTTAGAGTGTGCTACTGATATTATTATCAATATTGTTGTGTGACAAGCTTCTACTAACATAACGTACTCCTTGGGCTGTTTTGTATTTTTAGCATTTTTAATTTTGTTATGTGCTTATGAGTGTGAGATGATTTCTTTTTTTCTTTTCTGATTTGGGCATCTTATGGAAGTACTAAAACCTTTTTAATTTTTAATATGTTTACAACAAAATAACAAAGATTTTTCTGTGACTAACAACTAATATGTTCTAATATTTTTCATACAGACTGTGATAATTACTTTCACTCACCCCCGCATACTTTTGAAAACACATGCCACTGAATCATCATAAAGCCTCAGCAAAGCCTCTCACCAACCTTTTAATGGAAACAAGCAACACTTCTGCTACCAAACAACCTTTTAAAACCATACAAATAAATAATATATGCTGAGCTGCAAGGAACTGTGGACTGTTGGGTCCCCATCATGTATCTGCAATCACCTACAGAAACACTTAAAGTAACACCTTGTCTAATATTCCAGAATAAAACAATTAACACACTAGATATAACAAAAAAGTTGTCGAGGAGCACTGGATCAAACCTACCTCGTACGGGATTATATAACTTTACCATGTTCCACTGCGTGTCCGAGATGAACCAAGCACATCCTCACTAAAGTTCCCATTTTAAAGGTCCATACCCATGCTTTTGCATGTTGTGGCCTATCAAATACAAATTGTATGTTGTACTTTACTTTCAACCCTTTTTCAAATCACCCCTTCAGTTTTTAAATTGTTCCCTTCCTTTGGGCAGCATTTAGTTTCGGTGTAAATCTCTAGATAAATAATCCATCACTGTCAACATTTATTAGGAGTCTTCGAAGGTGTTGAACTGTGAACTACTGTATATTGCTCTTGCTGTTTGTTTGGCTGGACCCCAGAGGGACGGCCCTACAAACGCAAAAGTCAGTCACTGAGTGTTTGAGTGATGAAGTTACACGATTGGTCAGCCAGGTGTTGGAGTTTCCTCATTGGCTGTTGATCTTTCAATATGTAAAGGCAGGAACAGTCCTTTATGCGTATAATGAGCCACCACTTGAACAGCCAATTGACTGGAGCAGTGCATCCCATAGTGTCCTCACTTTGTATTATGTTTAAGCTGTACACAGTCCAGACATATGCTCAGTTTTGACTACTGAATACTGAGTTATCAGGCTGGATCAGATCTTGCAGTCTTCAGTGCTGGAGGATGTCTGAGGCTGCACATGTGTACAAACAAATAATTATTCAGCCATGATCTTGGTCTTTCACAATACTGTATACCCACTTGAAGATCTAGTTTACCATTATGTCAACCAGTGTTTTCAGCAGAATTTGAGCTTTGACGGTCGGTATCTGGGGCAGGTTCACATGGGCAGCAGACATCCGTCCCCCCAGGAACGTTTTCCAGCTCTTCCTGGGAGACGCAGAGGCATTCCCAGCCCAGATTAGATATATAATCTCTCCAGTATGTTCTGGGTCCACCCTGGGGCCTCTTACCAGTTGGACATGCTTTGAAAACCTCCAAAGACAGGTGTCCAAGAGGGTACTGTTCAGATGTTGAACCACCTCTGCTGGTCCCTTTTCAGATGAGCTCCTCACCCTATCTCTAAGGCTGAGCCCAGCCACCCTACGAAGGAAACTCATTTCAGCTGCTTGTATCTGTGATCTGATTCTTTCAATCACTACCCAAAGCTCATGACCATAGGGGAGGGTCCAAATGTAGATAGACTTGGAAATCAAGAACTTTGCCTTCCGGCTCACCGAACCGCCTGTCCATCTCCCACTCCATTTTACTGTAACTCGTGAACAAGACTCCAAGATACTGAAACAATGATCTGGTTCTGTTGGCTTCATCAGACCATGACCTTCAGCACGCACTGGGGCAGTTTGCAGCTGAGGGTGAAGTGGTCGAATGAGGGTCAGTACCTTCATGTCTGAGGCCATGGTCCTCTGCAGGAAAATGGTGGATTGCGCCCTTTGCATTGAGTCACTGCCTCAGGTGAGGAAGTTCAAATATCTCTGGGGTTGCAGAACATCAACCACTGTAAAGCGGAAAAAAAAAAAAAAAAAGAATAAAAGCCAAATTCTCTGTGATGGATTGTGATGTGCTACAGGAAGCAAGTCTCTGCAAGTATTTTCATGGAAATAAACTAAAATCAGACTGCCTGGAAGGTCGGAAATCAATCTAAAATGTATTGCATGGTTTGCAGAAGTAATAAACAGTATATGCATTTAAGAACATACAAAAACACAGGTATGGTCCTTTAAATGCTCAATTTAAATAAGTTTTTTTTTCTGCCCAGGCCTGCTCTCCACTATCAGTTTGCATGTAGTATTTATTACAGTATCTGCACTGAATGAAATTGTATTATAAACATGAATGTACATAACCATCATTATATGAAAAATAACAATGCGAGTACTCACTTTGCTCTGCAGAGGGCAGTTTGTGTCTGGCTGGGTTTACACTGGAATGGAAGATCTGCTGTTTAACGCCAATAGAAACAGATCTGGTCTGACAGCTGCAGGAAAAACAGGGAATATTAAAAAAAAAAAAAAAAAAAAAAAAGCACATCAGATCTGGTTCAAATTAAGTTAAAATGTTGGATCCTTCTGTTCCTGTGTAAAGGCAGTCTGTGCTGTGTGGATCAGTACAAGAGCGATGGACCTGGGTCTAAGTTGTACCTAACAACACAATGGACCGCTTTGTGGAGAAACCATATTTCTTGTTTATAATGTAGAGCAAAGAGAGACTGGAATAGTCCTTGTAAAATTGTATGAGTACAGTGTCAAATATGTGTCAACAGAGACAACATTATTTTAAAAATTATGTATGGAAAATTTTAGCTGTGTATATAAATATATATTACTTGTACTTTGTTTTTGACATTGCAGAGATATGGAAAAAAGTGGAAATATTTATTGCTCTAAAGATATAAAAAATCTGTTCATGTTGATGGAAAGATGTGTCCTGTTTTGTTTGGCAGATTCTGCACACACACACAACCTTAACATTACAGTGGGATGACAGTGATGATGATGATGATGATGATGATGCTAGCTGTACATTATCCCACTTATTACACAGCTACTTACTGAAGAAATCAATAATTTGACACAATAATGGTCCACCAGAGTCCAACATCACGACAGTGGCCATAGCAACAGTCTGTTAAAAATAGCAGCTGTGTGTTATACGTACCAATAATCTGCTTTAAAGAAATATACCGTGATTGACCAATTAGGATCGAGTATTGAACAACGGCGTGTAATAATACGAATGTAAAGCAGTTTACCAACAATCCTGAGATGAAAGGAATATGCCAACACTTCAGGCAATACAATTAGTTGCTTTCTTTCTGAGAGAAAGATGTTCAATGGATATCAATCTCATCTATGAGTTGAGAAATTAATTTGTCAGGACGAGGTTAGCCTTGCTTAGCATAACTGAGAGGTGAAGTCCCGCCACTTCCAGTGGACCAAATATGACCGGTAGTTAATGGAGAGAGACAAATCATTTTTTGAACTGCACTATGAATCACACATGATTTGTCAATTTACAAGATAATTTTAAAAGTCAAGAAATTTTCAGTTTGTTGGAAAACTGTTCAAGTATCAGATTGTGAAAATCCATAATTAAACTACAGACCCAAAAGTGTCATAGTGAAGTCTCTCTGAAGCTACGATGCCTTTGTGTTTCCTACTGGGATGAACTCACACCAGCAACAGGTCTGATCCTTCTTCCAAGCTGATAAAAAAAAGACCAGGAGTCGCTTGATAAAAAACATCAGGTAAGATATTTCATCTGTTCACGGTCATATCAAGTTAGTTTGCGTTAGGAACGTGTATTGTGTGAGATGAAAGATTTAGTTCACTGAGCGGTTTCAAACAAAAGTAAATGGTACTATGATAAAGTGAGACTTTCTGGACTTGCAAAATTATCTTTTAAATTGACAGCGTGATTCATGACGAGTTCAAACACGATCAAAAACATATTTGTCTCTTATTATCTGTCTCATTTTTTCCAAAATAAAGTCTTTATAAACTACTTTGTAAACTTGGGGGATCCCAGCTGAGGCCACCAGACTGTCACAGGGCTGACACATAGAGACTGACAACCATTCATGCTCACATTCATTCCTACAGGCAATTTAGAGTCAACAATTACCCTGCATGTCTTTGGACTGTGGGAGGAAACTGGAGAACCGGGAGAAAACCCACACTAACGGGATGCAAACCACACACAAGAGGTCCAAGGTTTGAACCTGCAGCCCTCTTACTGTGAGGTGACAGTGCTAACTACTGCACCACCATGTCGCTCCTTGATGTCGAATGTTTGTGATAAAGTGAAGGATGAAGTCTTCCTTTATGTGTTGAGAAAATCCTCCTTCTGAAGCTAAATAAACTATTTAAAAGGCTACATGGGTCAGCTGGAAAATGCATCGTCACAAAACTGAAAACAGGCTGTTTTTCTGACTTTTTAGAGATACGTGGTCCTCACAGGACAGCAACGCTGCAAACACATGACGATCTTATAGACCATGATGCACTGCTTTAGATTAAACTAGCCAAGAGGTTATAAAAGAGTTTAAATGCAACATACACATTAATTCAGCAGTAATATTAATCCACAAACATCATATAGATAATAGAAACACTGACACTTTTACATCAAGTACTTTACAGTAAGTACATTTTTGATGTTACTTACATGCTTTCACTGCAGTAAGGTTTTGAATTCACGACTTTTTCTTGTAGTGGATTAGTACTATAGTACTAAAGTCATAGCACTTTCATCCCTTTACTGCATTAAATACTTAAAGTGCAGACATTATTGGAATGAAGGGATATTGATGGAAAGTAAAGAAAGACTGGATAGATATTAATTCACTTATTTTAAGGGTTCAAGTCCCAAAGGGGAAAAACCCTGTTGAATTTGTGCCAGTTTATTAGGGCCCGTCCGTCTATATATCTGTCTGTATGTTCGTCCATCTGGTCCATTCTCGAGGACACAATATCTCAGGATCCCCTTGAGCAAATTTCTTTCAAATTTCAAACCTTCACCTGCACTTAAGGATGAACTGAATAGATTTTGAGGGTCCAAGGTCAAAGGTCAGGTCTTCAAGCTGCAGTGGGTAGAAATGGAGCAAATATGATTTTAAAAAGTTATTTTTAGAAGAAGATCAACCTTTATTAGTCCCACGAGGGGAAATTCAATTTTTACACTCTGTTTGTTAACTTATACACGGTACGTGCAGACCCGAAACACACACGCATCAATGGAGAGATGTCAGAGTGAGGGGGCTGCTCCTGACAAGTGCCCCGAGCAGTTGGGGGTTTGGTGCCTTGCTCAGGGGCACCTCCAAGAGGTAAACTGGCACCTCTCCAGCTGCCAGTTCACACTCAGTTCTTGGTCCATGTCGGGACTTGAACCGGTGACCTTCCGGTTCCCAAGCCAACTCCCTACAGACTGAGCTACTGCCGCCCCCAAACAGTCACTATATCCTGACAGTAGTGCATGAGACACGAAATAGGCACATGATGAAAATAATCATGCTATAATAATAATTATATAATAATAAAAATGGATTTATACAGCGCCTTTCTAAAGACCCAAGGATGCTTTACAAAGAGGACGCAACAAAAAAGGAGTGGGAAGAAATCAATGTTGATATCAGTTGAAGAACTACCAAGCACCGCCCACCAGCACTGCCCACAGCCAATAGGAATGCTCTCTCTCTCTGAAATGACCTGTGATTGGTCAAAGTCTCCCATCAAGGACTAGATTTGAAAACAGCCTTGGGAAGGTGCAGAAGGCTAGTTTTCTCCCAGAACACTTGAATTACAATATGCTGAAAGGTAAATAAGGATTTTTTTGCCCAATAATGCCAAAAATGTTCTGCCTACTGCAGCTTTAAGCAAAGGATCTGAATACTCCCACCACCAATGTCATGCTCCCTTGCTGGACATTGCCAATTAAGTTGCATTTGATTGTCACAAACTAACAAATGGCTCCTGCACTGGAGGACTAGTTGATTTGGATTTATGGTGCCTTCAGATGGGGTCGTGTTTACAATCAATCAAATCTTGGTAATTCTATAATATGTCTGAGGAAAACGCGGATATTCCCAACGACCTCATCTTTTTCCTCTGTCATTATGCTTTTGTATTTACTGCATTACGTTACTAATTTGCTAAACTGTTAGCATGTGACATAGCACTTGAACGCCAGCATATGGTGTACAGACCTCCCACGCTGTAATTGTAAGATGACGGGTAGCATGTGAACGCACCATAAACGGGCACTTTGTGGCCAATCAGACTCGTAGTTAGCAGAGACCTGAGGGTTTGATGGTTCCTATGCTTCGTCTCCAGGTGCACCGTTTGTCATTAGCGAAACAAACTTTCAAACGGTCCAGAGAGGAAGATTTCAGTCGACGATTTCTCAGAGCAGAGCTCTTTTTTTAACAGGACATCAACAAAAGAAGACTAACTGTCGCTAATTGACTGTTCTCCTGTAAAAGGTGAGATTTGTACACTTTTTAACCCCATGTTGTTTTCTATGTATTTTACCATTGAGAACTCCCCAAATGTTCTGCGGTAGCTAGCTAGGCTAATGGCTAATACTGGTAATATTTTAAACTTCCAGTGTAAATCAGTCCTATAAGACTGACGTTTGACTGTTTTAACCAAGTTATACTAAGTCTGCCTCAACCAAAACTGCTTTAGTTAGTTTTATAGGACCCCGTTTCACGTTGAACTAATAAACACGTTGCGAAATAGGCTAACTAATAAATATAATGTACGTTAGTCCTGTATATTATTAACTTCTTTGTCGATATGACCCAAGCGGTGACGAGTATTTGAATATGCTCACGTTTTCTAAACATTTGGGATGTTTTTATATATGCGTCACGTTAGGTTTTAGCTTTATGTCATTGTTACCAAACTATACACACAGTGAGCAGCAGAAATAGATTGTTCTAGAAAGATCGCCGATATGGCGCCGATGGTTTGTCAGTCAGCAAGAGAGCTTAAATTGACATATTGTTGAACGAAGTCTGGTGTAAATTTCAAAGTAGGTATTCACAGGCAGGGCCACTGATAGATAAGGCTTTGACTCCATCTGTCCAACAAGAGGATACAAAGACATGACAGATCATGAACAGTATACAGCCTAATCCTTCATATGCTCATTAATTATGATTAAAAGTGATGAATATCAGTCAAGGCCAGGTGTCATTTTAAGTAGTTTTCACAAGAAATTTTCTGCATTCAGAAATCTTTCATGAATCTGTATTCAGTCCAATGAAGCTTCATCAGTGCTGACTGTGCTCATAGGCTTGATATTGTGTTAAATGATAATCAGAGAAGAACAGTGGCCATGTGTGGCTTCACATTGTACCAGCAACATACTCTGTGTTAACATATGTCAACACTCCTGCAATATTAACACTGTGAAAGAAATGCAAACATGTGGCACTTTTTTTACTGCAATTACTTATATACTGTTGCTTGTGTATAATGTATTGCATGAGATTTTCTTCCAATGAAGTTTTTCTATTATTGCATTGTGGCTCTGATGCTTTTAATTCAATATGTGATGTGAGAAAGTCATAAATAGGTAATGGCATGTTAACATGATGTGGATCAGTGGTCTGAGGGTTGTACTTGTTTTTACCTTCAGATGGACAGACGCTACATGTGGACACGTGTCCTCGTTCCTGTCCCCGGCCGGCCCGACATCCCACGGCTCATCCTGCGGAGGGTCCCAATCTCTGGGATTGGCTCTCCACCTGGCAACCCGGTAAGAAGGGAAAGGACCCCACAGAACCTGAACATCACACTTTTGACACATTTTCTATAAAACAGAAAGTGGAAAAACGAAGTGGAAAAACAACAACGTTCCTCTGACCTCTGATGTCTAACATTAAGAAACAGAACTGTTGTGATCTGTTGTTGCAGGGATCGACAACCTTTTTAAAATTTAAATTTTCTTGTTAATCAGTGTGCCATATCAACATTAAGGTTAACAATGACTTTAATTATGACACCACATCAAAATTAAAATTTCCAGTGGATCTGTGATGTTTTTCCATCCACATATGTGCACACCAGCATTTAAAAAAAAAAAAATGGGGGCGGCAGTAGCTCAGTCTGTAGGGAGTTGGCTTGGGAACCGGAGGGTCACCGGTTCAAGTCCCGACATGGACCGAAAACTGAGTGTGAACTGGTAGCTGGAGAGGTGCCAGTTTACCTCTTGGGCACTGCCGAGGTGCCCCTGAGCAAGGCACCAAACCCCCAACTGCTCGGGGCACTTGTCTGGAGCAGCCCCCTCACTCTGACATCTCTCCATTACTGCATGTGTGTGTGTGTTTGTGTGCATGTACCATGTATAAGTTAAACAGAGTGTAAATTGAATTTCCCCACTGTGGTACTAATAAAGGTTGATCTTCTTCTTCTTCTTCTTCTAACATTAAGAAACAGAACTGCTGTGATCTGTTGTTGCAGCGGTCGACAACCTTTTTGAAAGTTGAATTTCCTTGTTAATCAGTGTGCCATATCAACATGAAGGTTAATATTAACTTTAATTATGACGCCACATCAAAGTTAAAATTTCCAGTGGATCTGTAATGTTTTTCCATCCACATACCTGTACACCAGCATTTTAAAAAGAAAAAAACTTTCTCCCATAATCAAGACATTGTAATGAGCCTATACAGTATATGAGTCCACTATACAAGAAGTCTGCCTTCCTCCTGAAAACCTCCACATTAGACCTGTTTTTGTATTTACTTAGGGGGTCTTTAGGGAGAAATCGCAGGTCAACAGTAGATGTAATATAGAGGTGGTGTACATCATATGAAAGCTGGGAACCTGAAGATCACAACTCAGTGCTGTGTTCAATGTTCTTCTACTTATAAATCAGAAAGTTTTTGGTTGATGCCAGAACATGAACATTATATAGCGTAATCCTTCATATGCTCATTAATTATGATTAAAAGTGATGAGTATCAGTCAAGGCCAGGTGTCATTTTAAGTAGTTTTCACTAGTAAGCTAGATCCTGGCTGAATTTTCTGCATTCAGAAATCTTTCATGAATCTGTATTCAGTCCAATGAAGCTTCATCAATGCTGACTGTGCTCATAGGCTTGATGTTGTGTTAAATGATAATCAGAGAAGAACAGTGGCCATGTGTGCCTTCACATTGTACCAGCAACATACTGTATGTTGACATATGTCAACACTCCTGCAATATTAACACTGTGAAAGAAATGCAAACATTTTGCACTTATTTTCTGCAACGACTTGTGTAATTTTGCTTGTGTATAATGTATTGCAAGGAAGTATTTCTATTGTTGCATTGTTGTTCTGATGCTTTTAATTCAATATGTGATGTGAGAAAGTCATAAACAGGTAATGGCATGTTAACATGATGTGGATCAGTGGTCTGAGGGTTGTACTTGTTTTTACCCTCAGATGGATAGACGTTACACGTGGTCAACTGTCCTCGTTCCTGTCCCCGGCCAGCCCAGCATCCCACGGCTCATCCTGCGGAGGGTCCCAATCTCTGGGACTGGCTCTCCGCCTGCCTCTCCAATGAGCTCTTTGTCCTGCTCTTCACCCAGCTCTTGGTCCAGCTCTTCATCCAGCTCTTTTGTATCTTCATCCACTCTTGGTCCAGCTCTTCGTCCAGCTCCTCGTCCAGCTCTTCATCCAGCTCTTCATCCAGCTCCTCGTCCAGCTCCTCGTCCAGCTCCTCGTCCAGCTCTTCGTCCAGCTCTTCGTCCAGCTCTTGGTCCAGCTCTCCTTCCAGCTCCTCATCCAGCTCTTGGTCCAGCTCTCCTTCCAGCTCCTCATCCAGCTCTTGGTCCAGCTCTCCTTCCAGCTCTCCACCTGGTTCTCCACCTGGTTCTCCACCTGGTTCTCCACCTGGCAACCCGGTAAGAAAGGAAAGGACCTCACAGAACCTGAACATCACACTTTTGACACATTTTCTATGAAATAGAAAGTGGAAAAACGAAGTGTGAAAACAACAACGTTACTCTGACCTCTGTTGTCTAACATTAAGAAACAGAACTGTTGTGATCTGTTGTTGCAGGGATCGACAACCTTTTTAAAATTTAAATTTTCTTGTTAATCAGTGTGCCATATCAACATTAAGGTTAACAATGACTTTAATTATGACACCACATCAAAATTAAAATTTCCAGTGGATCTGTGATGTTTTTCCATCCACATATGTGCACACCAGCATTTAAAAAAAATCTTTCTCCCATAATCAAGACATTGTAATTAGCCTATACAGTATACGAGACCACTATACAAGAAGACCTCCATCCTGATGAAAACCTCCACATTAGACCTGTTTTTCTTTTTCCTTAGGGGGTCTGTAGGGGGAGATAACCTTTTTTTAAGCACAATTGATAAAGTGCCCAATTGTATTCACATGTGAAGAAGAAGAAGAAGAAGAAGAAGATCAACCTTTATTAGTCCCACAGTGGGGAAATTCAATTTACACTCTGTTTAACTTATACATGGTACATGCACACAAACACACACACATGCAGTAATGGAGAGATGTCAGAGTGAGGGGGCTGCTCCTGACAAGCGCCCCGAGCAGTTGGGGGTTTGGTGCCTTGCTCAGCAGGGGCACCTCGGCAGTGCCCAAGAGGTAAACTGGCACCTCTCCAGCTACCAGTTCACACTCAGTTTTTGGTCCATGTCGGGACTTGAACCGGTGACCCTCCGGTTCCCAAGCCAACTCCCTACAGACTGAGCTACTGCCGCCCCCAATGATGATGTTGTGATGATGTGATGATGTTAGTCCCATAGTAACCATTTCATATAGTGAGTCCATTTTTTAAGATTTGACCTCACTATGTAAAATGACCTGTGGTGACTTCTAGGATAAGCACAGCCTCATGTAACTTTACAGCAACAAACTAGAGTCCTAGAGCATTCAGAGGATGGATGGCTTTCTCGGTAGACTGACAATAACAGGGTTTCTTAGCAGTTTCCAGAACAGACATGCCCGCCATCTAATCACAGAAAAATTCAGATGTTGGACAATGTATTATTGCATAGTGGTACTGATACTGCAAATTCAATATGTGATGTGATGAGTTTTCCAGATAGTCATTGTGGTGTAACACTCCATGCTAGAGTATGTTAACATGATGTGGAGCAGTGGTCTGAGGGTTTCTATTTGTTTTTACCTTCAGAGGGACAGTGTCCGCATTCCTGCCTCCATCCGGCTCCGCAGCCCACGTGTCATCCTGCAGAGGATCCCAAACTCTTGGACTGGCTCTTCACCTGTCTGTCTCCCTGTCTCTCCACCTGTCTGTCTCCCTGTCTCTCCACCTGTCTGTCTCCCTGTCTCCGCTGATCCCGTTAGGGGTCGTGGGGGGTGGGCTGGAGCCAATCCCAGCTGGGATTGGGCGAAGGTGGGGTACATCCTGGACAGGTCGCGAGTCCATCACAGGGCACGTAGAGACAGACAACCATTCACGCTCACATTCACAACTACGAGCAGTTTAGACGGGAGAAAACATGCAAATTCCACACAGAAGAGCCCCAAGCCGGATTCGAACCTGTGACCCTCTTGCTGTGAGGTGACGGTGCCAACCACGACACCACTGTGAGGTCATTGCTGTAAATAACTGATCAATGTAAATAGCCAATTTACTAAATCATAATAATCTATCATAATCATAATCATTAATCTTTTATGGGTAATAGTTTAAAATATAACTTCATACTGCAGCTGTCTGCTTGCCGAGCCTCCACCTGCAGACAGCAGACAGCTGCAGATAAACCTCCACCAGCAAGTCTTCACCAGCTCCACCATGTTCAATGTCCTCCAACCCTCCACCTACAGCCTCTTAGTGTTACCTCAAACGTCCACCAGCTCCACCTCGTTCAAACTGTCAAACGTCCACCTACAGCCTCTGCCAGTACCCTGCGGGTGCCGCCTCCACCTGCAGAGTCTGGCAGATTACTTAGATCTTAATTAAGCTACGGCCATTCATATGGCCAAAGAAAGTAAGTACAAGTATTTGACTTGAAGAAAGTGACTTAGAATAGTCTGTAATATAGAGACAGAGAAAGTAGTGTATGTTACTGTGTGATCTTGTTTGTCCATAAATTATTACTTTGTCAATAATGCAAAGATGAATCATTGTACTCACTATTTTCTTGTCTTTCTCTCCCCTTACTGCACCAGCCGAGTATGAGCTGTTTAATATAAATAGTTAAATGTTTATTCTTATCTTCCTCTGATACCGGAGGACCTGCGTTCTCATAATGTGGGAATAAAGGTGATAGGGTTTGAGCTTCTGACTTACAAAGAAAGTAATCATTGTTTATTTGTTTTTCTCCAGAGACTCAATCGGAGTGTTTCAGTAGTTCAGCGGCTCCTTCACGACAGAGAAGAAATGCTTTTTCTCGACCAAGTCAGATGGATGACGGACCACAAGATGGACAGAACAGAAGTGAACGGCTGTGTTTTCCTGGACTCAGTGAGTAAACTGCACATTAACCAACTGAGACCTGCGATCCCAACTGACTTTACAGTCTTTCAGAGGCTGTAGCAGGTTCAATTTTAGGGCAGGGAAGCTACGTATCATATACTGTATCATATGCAACTGCAAAACATAAGGAATCCATTGATACCAACTATATTGTACCACCTTGTTGTGAAGGAGGCTAAATACCACTCCAAGGTTGAGCTTAATTTTAGCAAGGAAAAATGCTAATCCTTCATATGAATGAAAGTGATGAATATCAGTCAAGGCCAGGTGTCATTTTAAGTAGTTTTCACTAGTAAGTTAGATCCTGGCTGAATTTCCTGCATTTAGAAATGTTTCATTAATCTGTATTCAGTCCAATGAAGCTTCATCAGTGCTGACTGTGCTCATAGGCTTGATGTTGTGTTAAATGATAATCAGAGAAGAACAGTGGCCATGTGTGCCTTCACATTGTACCAGCAACATACTGTATGTTGACATATGTCAACACTCCTGCAATATTAAGAAAGTCATTACAATGTACTGTAATAGGCTATGGTATGTTAACATGATGTGGATCAGTGGTCTGAGGGGTGTACTTGTTCTTACCTTCAGATGGACAAACGCTACATGTGGACGAGTGTCCTCATTCCTGTCCAGCCCACGGCTCATCTTGCAGAAGATCCCAACCTCTGGGACTGGGTCTCCACCTGGCTTTTCATCGAGCTCTTCACCTGGCTCTCCACCCAGCTCTTCGTCCAGCTCTTCATTCAGCTCTCCACCTGGCAACACGGTAAGAAGGCAAACCTTTTTGAAACTTTTTTGAAATTTAAATTTTCTTGTTGATCAGTGTGCCATATCAACAGTAAGTTTCACATTAACTAGAGGTGGTGTACATCATCTGAAAGCTGGGAACCTGAAGATCACAGCTCACTGCTGTGTGTCAAGTTCTTCTAGTTATAAATCAGAAAGTTTTGGGTTGATGCCATTTGCTACACAGATTTAGAGCTCAATCTAACCTTTTTTAAGCACAATTGATGAACTGGCCAATTGTATTCACCTGTGATGTTTGTCCCGATAGTATCCATTTCATTGTAGTGAGACCATTTTTTGAAACTCAACATCATTGAATAAAATGACCTGTGGTGACCTCTAGGATAATCACAGCCTCATGAAACTTTACAGCCACAAACTAGAGTCCTAGAGCATTCAGAGGATGGATGGCTTTCCTCGGTAGACTGACAATAACAGGGTTTCTGAGCACGTGGTGAAAGATGGCAGTTTTGATTGATGTATTATTGCATAGTGGTACTGATACTGCAAATTCAATATGTGATGTGGTAAGTTTTCCAGATAGTCATTGTGGTGTAACAGTCTGTGCTAGAGTATGTCAACATGATGTGGAGCAGTGGTCTGAGGGTTTCTGTTTGTTTTTACCTTCAGAGGGACAGTGTCCTTATTCCTGCCTCCATCCGGCTCTGCAGCCCACGGGTCATCCTGCACAGTATCAAAGTACCACCTTCCTAGAGCGGATTTCCACTCAACATGCTGAGGCGCCTTCGGCAGTATATTTCACACGCTGGACTGCATTCTTGTTGAATTCATTTAAATAAAACAAAAAAATCAAACATGTAAAATGATCTTGTGTTATGTCACCTATGTTAACATTAATCTCCTTAATGTTTTGCACTCCACTCATCTTTTTCATAGACTAGCTTTTGTGATGTTTAGGGGGTACAGGGGTCTTCAGGGAGAGATGGCGGGTCAGCAGTAGATGTCACATATTAGATGTGTACATCATCTGAAAGCTGGGAACATGAAGATTATTTGTAATTTAGCAATTTGCCGATCTTCCTGACAAGCTTGTTTGGGCCAAATGGATTCCTGTTCTAGTGTCATATGATACCAGTAGTTCTACTCTAGCTCTAAAACTAGCTTAAAAACAGAATGGCATCTGGCCCACTCTGAGTTTTAAACAGTTTATTGTCGTAAAAGTAGCCTAATATTTTGAAGGCACCATTACCGATGCTTGTGTGTTTATTTGAAAGGTCTAGAAAAAAAAACAAAGGCAGGGCTGATTTCTGCACATCATCATCAGTGTAGGAGTTGACTTCCTAACAGTAGTGATGCAAAGTTTAAAGAGGAAACAGTACATTTATTCATATGGTTGTAAATTATGAAATGCCATTAAGTATCACTATTATCCTTTAAATAAGCACAAATCCAAATATTGGATATTTTTATACTTATGATTGTACCACTATGGGCTTTTCGAAACCATTGAATTAATAAAAAACTTACACTGCAATTAAACTGAAAACCAGGTCCTGCTAAGATGACAAATGGGAAATATGAAGTTCTGTTTATTATCAGGGTTCAAGCCCCAAATGGGCAGAACCGTTCCAAGTTTGTGCCAGCTTATTATTTGTCTGCTGTAGCGGCTCAAATTGCCATGAGCTGGGATGAGCTAGAAACATGATAACAATAACTGGAAATGACATGCAAATACTTCACAAGAAATATGACCCCAATTGGCCACATGGTGGCATTGTAATTAACGCCAAAAGATTTTGGAAAGGCCACACCCCTCACGCCATAAATCTGACTCTAAATATGACACACATGGCCAGCTCCATATGCTTACATGAAAGCCTCTTGGACTACTGAAGTCTGCTTACTAAATTTTAGCTGGATCATTATTACACTGACCTCATCAAACCTTGTTGATATCTTAATTACTTTTCAAGATATTGACCAATGAATTTCAAAAGGGCATGGCTCAGAGCATAAACAGACTTATGCCAAAAACCATTTGGCCAATCATCACAAAACGTGCAGGATATGTCTACAAGAGTACCTGAAACAAACTCTGAAGGTTTCATTCAAATCAACCAAAAGGGAATGCTAAAGTATGGGCGTGACATAACACAAATCAGACTATAAATCAGAAATTGTTTGTCCAATCATTACAAAACTCACAGGATATGTTTCATAACAATGGTGACCAACGTGTGTAAAACTATTTCAAAATTACCCAATATGGGACACCATTAATTCAAAACATGTATGGGCCTGGTGACAATTTGGCCATAAATCAGTGACAGTTTGTCCAAACATCACCAAACTTGCTGGTTATTTTAATTAAGCTGTAGATACATAAACAAAATGCTTCCCAAGAATTATGACTGGTGGGACTTTGAGTGGGGAATTACTCTTTCTTTAGACAGAATAAAGTTAACTGAACTGATTTTGTAAAGCCTGAAACTCACTTGTTGCTGTTTGCATCTGTCATATTAGCAAATGAGCTGCTTCATTCTATTGAGAAAAAAAAAAAAGACTTGAACCCACAAACTACCGCTTGCGGTTGTAATCAGATGTTTTAATCAAACTTGTGTTAATTTCATATGTTTCGTTATTTTGTTCTAAACCAGCCAAAATGATATGAAGGAGTTAAAATGCAACATACACATGATTGCAGCAGTAATACTAACTCAGAAATATCAGATATAATAGCAAAACAGTGACAGGGAATCATGTTGCTGATAAAAACGTATGTATTTTTACTCAAGTAAGTTTTTGCGGGACTTAAACTTGCAGTGGAGTATTTTCAGTGTGGTATTTGTACTTTTACTTAAGGAAATGATTTAACCGTACATCCTGATTTTATTCCAGACCTTTAAAAAAAAGTATTGTTTTAATCCCTAGTTTTTGACGGTAAATCAATCGGGCTGCATTTATTTACGTATAAGGTTTTACAAAAATGAATTTTATTTCCGCTTCAGTTTTGCCCTTGATCACGTGATCAGTACTTCCGCTTGAACCGGAAGTGCTCGTCCTACTTTTAAAACCACTGCTGAACGTGTTTGTTGCGTTGCTAATTCACAAAGTTTATAAATGTGGTAAGTTAACGTTTGATTTCAAACATAATTCCGCATGTTCGCAACAACTGTGAGTTTCTCAGTGTATATGAGACAAACCGGACTGCCATTGAGACAAACGGTTTGTAGAAACTAATTAAAAGGTGAAAAAGTAACTAGGTTAGCTACAGCCTAGTTAGCGGGTAGCGTCTTTAGCTAACTCCCTATTCGGCAAAACAGCGGCTGATGCTAAAGCTAGCTCCATGAAGATTGGTCAGGCGTCAGCATATCAGTCGTGATTTTGCTTAGCTACAGTTCATGCCTTTAAAATGAACGAGGGGAGCGTCAACCGTCATCGTTGTTTGGTTTTGGTTAGCTGTTAGCTGCTCGCCAGGCCCTCTGCTGCCCTTAACAGGTCAGTTAATATGGGCTGGACGCAATTATTAATATTTAATGTCATGCAAGTCTTTGCTGTAACCTGTGTTTTAGGCAAGGTACGTTTTATTTCCAGAGGTGAAACAAGTTCTCAGTCCTTTACATAAGCTGAAGTCCAGCAGTTTAAAAGTACTCTTATACAGTAACGTTACTGTAGGGCTGCAGATTTATACTTATTTTCATTGCTGTTTTATATGTTGCCCATTTTATTGATTAATTGATTTTCTTGCAGCATCTTCAAATGTCTCGTTTTGTCCAACCAACAGTCCAGAACCCTAAAATATACAGATTTCTTCACACAAGACAAAAAAAGCAGCAAATCTTCACAACTTGCTGAAAACTGTGGATGTTGCTGGAAAAAAAAAGAAAAGAAAATGAATACTCGATTATCAAAGTAGTTGTCAATTGAGTTTCAGTGGCTTGACTAATCATTAGAGATGCACCCACCCAACTTTTTCAGTCCTGACACCTATACCTGGGCTTTGGGTATCGACTAATACCAAGTACAATCTGATACCAGTGTGTAATAATCTGTATGCCTCATCGTGTAGAACTGTCTGGGACCATTTTGTAAGGCAACTTCAGGCTTGACTTAAACATTGCTTTTTAAACTCAGATATGAAGTTACTGAATTGATATTTATTGTTAGTAGTTATGAAATACTAATAATAAATCAGATACTAGCTACTTGGTAAAAAAAAAAAACTTCAAAATTTCAGGAATTACAATTCAAGTATAAACCTTTTTAATGCAGTAACAAATGGCTCAAAACTTAAACAGGAATTAAAATGGCAGTATATAATGTATATGGTACATAAAGATAGAATTGAATTACATAGATTGGCCCCATTGTCACTGTTATCCAGTCCAGCTATTTGAGTTTGTATTGGTCCGATATTGATCCGGTATTGGTATCAGTGCATGTATTGCATACAAAATGTAAGGAAGTACAAAAGTATGTAAAATGGGGAAAAAAAAACAAGTACCTCAAATTTGTTTTTAAGTGCAGTACTTGAGTAAATGTACACACCACTATAACACATCATATATATTCATCTCACCTTTCAGATTTATGGCCCCTAAAATGCTCTGATCGGAAGCATCTTATCTTCTTTCTAACTGAACAAGTGAACACTCTGCCTTAAAGAGCCTCAATTATTATTAATAGTCTGTATCAGTGTGGTTTCACATGGTGGTCTAAATGTGTCAAAGGATTGCAATTTGTATAAATTTTTTGCCCTTAAATATGAAAGAAATGTTTTTTCCCTCTTTCAGAGCGTCTTCACGTCTGTGTTTCGGTTGGCTGGTTGAACAGAGAGCGATGGCCGGTCCAGAGCTCCTGCTGGACTCCAGCATTCGGATGTGGGTGGTCCTGCCCATCGTCTTCATCACTTTCTTTGTCGGGATCATCCGTCACTACGTCACGCAGCTCCTCCATAGTGACAAGAAGGTAGACTTGGAGCAGGTTTCTGACAGGTGAGACTCAGTTTTGTCTGCTGAGCCCACGTTTGACCTGTAACATATTGAGTTTTTAATGTTTGTAGTGACACTGCTGAATGTGCTCACTGCTATGTTATGTTGATGTTTCTGTTCAGCCAGGTGCTCCTACGCAGCCGCATCCTCAGAGAAAATGGAAAATACATTCCCCGACAGGTAAGTTCAGTGGGAATCAAATCAAAGTCGGGCTGTCAGTTAAAATGTGTAATTGCCATTAATCACTCATTTTTTTATTTGTTCAAAATGTACCTTATAGGGATATTTGTTAAGTATTAATACTCTTATCACCATGGGAGTGAGCAAATATGCTGCTTTATGCAAATGTATGTATATTATTTTATTATTGGAAATCAACTAACAACACAAAACAATGACAAATATTGTCCAGAACCCTCACAGGTACTGCATTTAGCATAAAAAAATATGCTCAAATCATAACATGGGAAACTGCAGCCCAACAGGCAACAACAGCTGTCAGTGTGTCAGTGTGCTGACTTGACTATAACTTGTCCCAAACTGCATGTGATTATTATAAAGTGGGCATGTCTGTAAAGGAGAGACTCATGGGTACCCAGAGAACCCATTTACATTCACATATTTTAAGGTCAGAGGTCAAGCGACCCCTCTGACAATGGCCATTACAGTTTTTCCTTACCAGAATTTAGCCCAACTTTAATATCTGTATCTTTACTCACTTCACTGTGTTGTAATTAAAAGCAAATAAAACTGTGACTCCTGGGAGTTTAGAGAATGTAAAATATAAAGTTTTGTAGGTGTAGGTGTGAGGAGTGGCTGAAAATCTATATCGTAGACATTTAAATCCTACAGGACTTACAGTGGGCATGTCTCTGTTTAAAGTGAAAAGCTTTAAAGCTGTTTTGTGTAAACATATCTTTGCTGTTTCAGTCTTTCGCCATGAGGAAACATTACTTCAACGACGAAGAGACCGGCTTCTTCAAGAAGGTCAAGAGGAAGGTCGTCCCCAAGAACCCCATGACAGGTGTGTGTTTATGTTGATCTAGTCTGACTCACCAGATGTAGACTGTGGGTATAAAGGCCTTTACACACCAGGGGTGTTTATTTTGTGTGATTAATTTGCACATCAGTATATTTGTTTGAACTGTTTTTGTCATAAGTACTTTAACACAGGGCGTGAACATTACATGTCAAAACAATGGTGTCAATTTTTCTGAGCTGCTGCACTGCAAATAAAGGCATCACATTGTGCGAAACGGGTTGAGTTGTGCCTACATTTATGAAACATCAACACAGACAGCAAACTTTATTACTCCTTTCAGCCTTGACAAAGGCAGCGCAAAATCAACTTTTTCCATTCTTAGGTTTCACAATAAAAGCCAGAGACATATTTTGTAGATGAGTATTTTGGATTTTTGTATTGTTTATTTGCCTGCCATTGGCCACGTATGTCGCAAGCATTGTCTTCCTCTTCTGCTATCGGCACAATCTATTATGAAATGTTACCGTCGCTGCATCCTGTGCTGCCCAAGACAATTGTGATTGATTTAAAGAAATACAAACAAGTGTGTTTTTTGGTCTGTAGCAGAATAATAGTGTGGAGCCAGACTTGTCCTGTTCTTCAGATGCAACTCAACTAGTTCAGACTGACATGCTGTTATCAGGCTAAAATAATCCTGTTTATTCTCATCCACAGGGTCTGAAATTAGCATCCGCTACCTGCCAAATGCAGTTTAATTGTTGACAGTGGTAAATAATAATAAATAAAAAAAAAAAAAGAAAAAAAAAAAAAAAAAAAAAAAAAAAAAAAAAAAAAAAAAAAAAAATTCTTTTTTTTTGGGGGTGGGGTTGGGAACCGGGGGGGACCCCGTTTAATTCCCCACACGGACCAAAAAATGAGTTGGAATTGGTGTGTGGGGAGGGGCAGTTTTCCCCTTCTGCCCCCCCCCGGCGCCCCCCCGCGAAGCCACCACCCCCCCCCCTCCTCCGGGCGCTTCTCAGGGGCACCCCCCCCCCTCTCACTTCTCTCTATTATTTTTTTTTTTTGTTTTTCTCGTCTCCATGTAACATTTATGAGTTTAACAGAGTGTAAATTGAATTTCCCCATTGTGGGACTAATAAAGGTAGATCTTCTTCTAAAATCATCAGGCCATCTGCCACTTTGGCAGACAGGGAATCCACTAGTGATGGGAATAGAGAACCAGTTCTTGCTGGTTCCTAGTCTGATTCTTTGGCATCTCATTCCTCCATGTAACAGTTATGCATGTACAATAACGCATACGCACACTGTATCATGTTTCAGTTTGTTTGGGACCGGAGCCATGGTGGCGGAGAGAGAAAAAAAAATGCTCAGCGGCATGGCGCTACTAAACCTGAGAGGACGTACCCTATTTTACCTGATAATGGTGCACTGTGAACCAAAAATCTGTGTTGAGATCAACAGGAGGAGAGTTAGCAATGTTAGCTGTTAGCAGCCAGCGGGCTGCACAGCACAGTACTTACACAGTACTTGGTTGAATAATGGAGCAACTAACGTCAACGGAGGTTCCATTGAGTTACAGTTATGAGCCGTTCAAGCTCTGCGCAGTAAAAATGACTATTGATTGAAGGTAAATTACAACATTATCATGATGCGTTCACATGTAATCTCATAAAATTAAGTTTTTGGTGAGAAACTCGAATACCGTAAATCCAGTGGTTTGAAGGAGATGTTTTCACAGAAATATAAAATAGACAATAGAGAGAATTATGACCTGATTAACTTCGTAACAGCTTGCCAATGTTTTTTAATCAAAGCAAATATTTAAAAAATTATAATAGTTTGAATTGTGTCTTAATGCAAATTACCACACAGAACTTTACTGTCCTTATTTTGTGTACAGTACCCTCCCTCCCCCCAAAAATAGTTATGAAATAGCTATGGTGTTTAAAAACTTTTACCATGCATATAATGTTTTTTCTGTAAAATATATCAAACATTCATTGACATCAGATCTAAAATATTATTCCTTCATTTAGCACAGAGATTTCAAAAGTGGCAGATAAAATTTGAGTGGCAGACAAAAAAAATAGCTGCCTGCCACAGTGGCAGGAAGTGCACAAGTTCATTACAGACCCTGCTCATCCAGCTAATTTGGTGCTTTAAAAGTATTTTGAGAATTGATTTGAATTTACAGCCAATACAGCTGTTAATATCCCAGACATACAGTATGTTTTAAAAATCCATTTACATAACAGCCTACATTTGACACTTGAAACTAGTTTAAATAAAGAAGTGGTCTAAAATATTAAATAATAGGCTGGTCGGTCCGATTTCCCCTTTCACCAAATTCAAAATTGTGTTGTGTGGCTTGTAGGGCTGTAGCCTGCCAAATAATTTGAAGCTTCATACATAATGTTGACATTCATATTACGACTACTACTAAACACCAAAGCATTGTGTTCAGTCCGTCTTCTCTTCCCCTTTTGCCTCAAACACTCACAATGAGCACATCTCGTCTCATAATGATCTCAGTCTGAAGTCCAGAAGTCAAAATGTGTTGAGGAAACATAGATGGAATAATTTTTATCATCATAATAGTGACTTAGTCGGGTCCTCTTGGTTTGTTTTGTATTGACACAGTCAGCTGACTGTAAGACGACCGTCTAGAACGAGGACGGTGATGTTTTCTGATTTTTTTTTTTTTTTATAACTTATATTTTATTTATTTTTATTTTTAAACAAAGATCAAAGATGTCCTCTGAATTTGACAAATGTGTAGCCTGTTGGATTAGAAGCACAGCAGCGTGGAGGCATTGAAACTTTTGTATAAGTTTATATTTAAGTTGTCTTGGCAACATATCTTATAATATTAGGCTATTTAATATGCTATTAATTAATTAATTCATTTATTTATTTGGCATATTTCCCAACAGACATTTTGGAAGTTGATCATTTAATCTGCCTGATAACTACACATGATACCAGCTAATGTAAAACCTGTTGTTCAGCATTCATTTTATCGGTTGAGTGCTGATCATGTGATTGCAGTTATATGAGGTAGGTGTGTTGAGAACCCTCCCAGCATGCACTGGGCCAATAGATTTTGTCATAATTCTCATTTTATTTGTTCTACGAGTGATGTGATTGGTGAGAATCAATCATGAGCCTACTATGAAAGTGAGACCTCATTAAAATCTCTTCTAAAATCACCTGTAACAGCATGAACATTTTTCAGCAAAGAGAGTTTGGCAGTTTTTAATTTAATACATTTTAGGGTCTGGATCTTTAAATTGATTTTTTGTTTTTGCTTACAGTATCTCTGATTAAACTTCTGGTAACTCCTTCAGATGAAACCTGCGTTGAAGGACAGGAAAATCCAGACTTGTGTCTAATCTTCGACCCTTCGATCTGGATAACTGGGTTTACTGTGTAATGGGGCCCCGGTCTCACAGGTTTTATTCTGCCTCGATGTGGTACAGTACAGACATTAAACGGCCTCTGTGTGTGTTTGTGTGCTTGTTGCAGACAGCAGCATGTTGACAGACATGATGAAGGGAAACCTCACCAACGTCCTGCCCATGATTGTGATTGGTGGATGGATCAATTGGGCTTTCTCTGGATTCGTTATAAGTGAGTTTGTCTGTTCTCACTCATTAATACCATCATACACTGTAGAGTTGTTAACTGTTTGAAATAAGCTTGAATGTTGAGTCCAAATATGAAACGAAAAGGTTTAGTCCTGTAGAAAACGTTGCAGTGGAAACCAACCTGTATGAATCACTGAAGTGACTTTTGAAAATGGTTTACTGTTTCAAAGCATTTGATACAAAAATGGAGACATCTGCTGGTCAAATCCTTGGTATTAAATCTGAGACCTGATTTAACGACACCCTCCAGACAGTTTTACTTCCTGTTTTTTGGTTAACGTTCTTTCTCAAACTGAGAATAGGGGTGTGGTTAATAGTCAGACATAATTAATTACCATGGCAACCAGATTTCAGTGTTTTTCAACCCAGTTTAGATAAATTTATTTTTGTCAGACCACAAATGAGACCAGAGTTAGCGCAACACCCTGACTCTCTCTCGCTCGCTGTCTTCATCACTGTCTCCTCTTGGCGAGGCAGCTGTCTGGCTGCTGCTGCACCGCCGCACGCCGGTCACAGTGTACCAGAGGAAGGAGACATGTTGCTGAGGTTACACTGTGATTCATTGTTTTCTTTTGGGCTGAAAGTTGTGCTCCCCGTCCTTCGGACCTGTTAGAGATTCGTAAACCTCCAGTATCAGCTGCTTTCTGTTAATTTATCTCCAGAGAGAGAGAGAGAGAGAGAGAGAGAGAGAGAGAGAGAGAGAGAGAGAGAGAGAGAGAGAGAGAGAGAGAGAGAGAGAGAGAGAGAGAGAGAGAGAGAGAGAGAGAGAGAGAGAGAGAGAGAGAGAGAGAGGATTCTGCTGGTGGGATTTAGTGTAATTCACTACGTTGATTACACTCATTCACCACACACACAAATGGCATTATGAAAATAAACACACTAAATTGGAGGAAAATAAAAAGGGGGACGGGGGGTTTGATACCAACAATCAAAATACAGGTAGTGTTTCATTGTCGTTGGCTTGTATTATTACACTTTTAAACAGTCTACAGCTCTGTTTTTAAATACTGTGGCAGATCGAAAGTGACAGTGGATGTGTTCATCCACTGTTTAAACCAGTGCAACCAGGATTGGAGGTGCAGGTGAAGTCTAGTTATCCCTCAGAACACTTGAATTACAACATGCTGGAAAGTTATTATGGCATTTTTGCTCAATAATGCCAAAAATAATCTGCTTACTAAAGCTTTAATGATTTGTTTGATATGTTTGTTGTTGTCATCCAGCCAAGGTGCCGTTCCCTCTGACTCTGAGGTTCAAGCCGATGTTACAGAGAGGGATCGATCTGCTGTCACTGGACGCCTCCTGGTAAAAGAACATGGCCTCACCACATCAGACATTTACCAACAGTATCATGCAATTGTTAGTTTAGATAAACATGTATCACCAGTCACAGAACTGTCTCTGCACCTTTTATCTTGACTGACAAATAAATACTTTGTGATGAAAGTGTCACTATGCCACTGAATTTAGGAAAAACTGGTGTTTTGAAGTAAAATTAAGCTAAACCTCCATCCAGACAATTTACATCCTGTTTTTTGGTCAACTCTCTTTCTCAAACAGAGAATGGGGGGTGGTTAATAGTCAGACATAATTCATTACTATGGCAACCAGATTACATATTTTTTCAACCCAGTTTAGATGAATTTACTGTTCATGAGACCAGAACTAGTCCAACACGTCTCCTCCTGGCGAGGCGGCCGCCTGGCTGCTGCTGCACCAAAGAGCTGCTGAGGACAGCGCACCGGAGGACGGATAGGCATATTACTGATGTCCGCTGTTTCAAATGCAGTTTCAGGACATTTTGGAGGTTCACCATCCAGCAGCACTGCTGCTCTCACCTCAGCTCCAGCACCGACACCACGCTGGGCTGCACTGACATTTGTTTGTTTCTCTGACGAGACTTTTCTCTTGTTTTCTTTTGGGCTGAAAGTTGTGCTCCCCATCATTCGGACCTGTTGGAGGCCTGCAAATCTCCAGCTACTATTGGCTACTTTCTGTTAATTTATCTCCAGCAGGAGGAGACAGGAGAGTGGAGAGCGAGTGAGAGAGACAGTCAGTGTGTTGTGTTAATTTTGCTGCTGGGATTTAAAGTAATTCATTGCGTTGATTTCACTGTGAACACAAATGCCATTGTGAAAATAAACACACTAAGGTGGAGGAAACTAAAAATAAAATTAATATCCTCAGTAAGTTAATGCAACAAGTTGGGCTAGCTAACTACAGCTAGCTACAGCTGACAACAGCTGACTACAGCTGAGTAGCAAACTACAGCTAACTACACTTAACTAGCTAACTAGCTAGCTAACGAGAAAGACAAACTGACAAACAGATTCATCAGTTTGCTGCACAGACAAACGGTCATGAGAGCTCCTGCAGCTTGGAGGACGACTTTTGACCTGCAGCTTCTACTATAGTCGGACGTCATATTCACATTTTACCAACAAACTTTTTTTTTTTAAACTTTGAGCACAAAAGTAAATTATTTATAAAACAAAAATTGGCAGACTGTTGCTAATCAACTTAGGATATCAATCAAATAAATATGAAATATCAGAAATGCTAAAGTACACTGGAGGGGGCGGCAGTAGTCCCCCATGGACCAAGACCAACTGGTTGCTGGAGAGATGCCAGTTTACCTCTTGGGCACTGCCGAGGTGCCCCGGAGCAAGGCACCAAACCCCCAACTGCTCTGGGTGCTTGTCAGGAGCAGCCCCCTCTCTCTGACATCTCTCCATTGACGCATGTATATGTACTGTTGAACAACAGAGTGTAAAAACTGAATTTCCCCACTGTGGGACTAATAAAGGAATATCTTTCTTTTTTCTTTCTTTCTTTAAATAGCAGTGGACTGCAAAAAAATGGAGTTCTCACACTTTCATGCTTGCCTATATTTTGCCTGTAATTATGTCATAATATTGTGTTTATTTGATTTTGGACAACATGCAGGGTGAGTTCGGCGTCCTGGTACTTCCTGAATGTGTTTGGACTGAGGAGTATGTACAGCCTCATACTGGGACAGGACAATGGTGAGTCTTTTCTCACTTTATATCCCACTGATAAGTGGGATGCAGGTATGCAGAAATATTACAAATTATTATAACACAGCATTTTAGAATAGGTGAAAATAACTGCATGTGATTATCATAAAGTGGGCATGTTTGTAAAGGGGAGACTGGTGGGTACCCATAGAACCCATTTACATTCACATATCTGGAGGTCAGAGGTCAAGGGACGCCTTTGAAAATGGCCACGACAGAGTTTCCTTGACAAAATTTAGCAAGTTTGGAGTGTTATTTATCCTCTTCTTGATGAGCTGGTATGACATGGTTGGCACCAATAGATTGAGGATTTTCTTCAAGAATTTTTTTTTTTTTTAAATATTGATGATAGGCATTTAAATCTTCATTCAGAAGCCTTAATAGGAGCTTTGAATGTAAAAACCTGATATTCAGTACAGCCTAAAGCCTGGGCCAGACCAGCTGCATGAGGAGCGCGTGGCGGTGTCCATGTTAACAGGTTAGAGCAGCCACACCGCCCGCATGAGACGTGTGTCTCAGCTGCGTCTTTCCTAGAGATTCGAGGTCTTGCCTATTTTTGACACGAGTTGTGCACGGTTCACAGCAGCAGCCAGTGGGAGTGAACGTTTGACAGTATATTGACATCATATCAGCAACATAACTACAGTTTCAAAGTCTAGACATCTGTAGAATCTGTCACAGACAACGATGGCGATCGTCTGAATCTATATTGACCTCATATCAGCAACAGCACTACACAGATGATGTCTAGATGTCTGTATCCATATATTATTTTTAATCAACATTTCCTGTTTTCATTTTGAAATAAAACCCCTCAAGAGTTTTTTTTCCTGCTGACAGAACTCCTTCATTTGTTAACACAAGCTTTTATTCTGAAATATGTGCAGGACGATGTTGTAGGATATGCAGTGACTTGCAGGGCCCCATGAATGAACGTCGTATGGAATTTGAATTGTGGATTACTATATTATTTACAAATTACCACAGGTTTTTTTTTTTTTTTAATCTTTCTCTGTCTAAAATAAATATAAATGACAATTATAATGACATGAAATGGCCATTATGAAAGTCAAACTCTATGTAGAAAGAGCAGCAGCAGAAACACAGCTGGTGTGAACAACAGACGCAGGAATCACGTAGCCGTGAGGTGACACAGCCGCCACACGCTCCTCACATGGCTGGTCAGATCCAGGCTTTACAGAGTAGTGAGTCAGCTGTGATCGTCTCCCATTTGTTCGACATATTTTTTGTAAAATTTTAAGTGAACATAATTTGAGTAATAATTTAAGTGAACATACATTTTTTTTTGGGAACTTGTTAAATACAAAGTGTGCCCATTGAAACATGGCTTGTGTTCAAAATGTTTTATATTTAACTCAAGACAGGTCAGACATGACAGTCGGTGTGTTTGATTTCACTGATGTTGACGTTGTTGTTGACTCGTAGCTGCTGACCAGTCACGGATCATGCAGGACCAGATGACAGGTGCTGCCATGGCGATGCCCCCTGACCCCAATAAGGCTTTCAAGGTGAGACGCTAACAAAGTCAGAAAATATAATGAAGGGTTCAATTGTTTTGAATCAGTTTGATCACAGATCACATTTGAGTCTTTGTGTAGTGGCCAAGGACAGCTGTATACATACCAGGGCTGTTAGGACTTTGATCCTAGATCAGGCTTATCACTCCTGGTTCACCTGTAAACCAGCAAAAATGATTATTTCCAACATAAGCCACCATGTTCTGAACATTACAGACACTAACAAAAGTAACATTTGCATTTTGGAGCATAAAACCGCAAACTGAAACTACTCTGTCCAGCACTCGGGACTAGACAGGCATGATGGGAAAGGTAGGCCATCCCTGTTGCCATGATACTCGGGGCACTTCCTGTTCCGTTTAGGACTAGGTGATTGAATACAATCACTTATTGTACGTTTCGACGATGTTAGTGGGAACAATCAAATGGTTAAAAGTGGGAGCTGTGGTGTTTATTGATGGGAGTGTAACAGCTTCAATCTTGTCATCAGGTGGCTAACCTCCCTCACTGGTGTTTCAGTGATAGGCCCACAACACCTCCAGAGGGCTCATACAGAGCTTTCCTAGTCCACTCAGAGCACTTTACATGTCAGCTTCACCCATTCACGTACACATTCATACACTGATGGCAGAGGCTGCCGTACAAAGTGCCAACTCTGCCCATCAGGATCTAATCATAATACTCACCTGAAAGCTAAGCCCTCAGGAGCCTTTCTCAAGGATACATTTACCACGTTTACATGCGCCAAATTTCTCCAGTCCGATCTGAATCTTGGTTGATCAGAAATTCCAAATCCACTGTTTACACGGACGCTAAATAAAATGATCAGATCATGGCGTCCGTATACGTGCACCAACCGTTTAATCAGAAAACATCCTTTGGGCTTGCGCAGAGTTGTCTAATTTTTCGGAAATAGTAGAAGAAGCAGCAGCTGTACTTCCGCCTGTTAAACAAACGCTGCATCGTCTGTCTCACGTCACACCGATGTAGCACACATGCACAGTGGAGATAATTTTACCCCAACCGGGAAGACATGATCCGAATGGGTGTGTACACGGGCGCTGATCAGAACAACGATCGGCATAAACCACCTCTTTCATTAGGAAAGTAATTTCTTTCTGATTGGGCCGTATCGGATCAGAATCTTCATATTGACGTGTTTACATGAGGTATTTTTAATCTGACTGGGATGATTGGATAAAGTTTAGGCTACATTAATATTATTATATTATTTGTATAAAAATAAAAAAAGTTGACATTTAATGTAACAAATGTAATCATTTTTAAAATTCACATGATTTTATCTCACAAAATAGTCTGCCTCAGTCCTTCAGGCTAGTAGATAAGATGTTTTACTTGCCTGATAGAAAATGTACGCCCGTAAAAACATTTATAGCATCAACCGGATTTGGACAATTATTACAGTTTATTAAGGTACAATTAATTAATTGCAATTAGTGAATGCTCAGCCACAAGACTACATTGACAGAAACTGTAATTTCAATCTCAAGCAGTAGTTCTAATCATGTATTATCAGCTGCTTACAACCAGTGTTAGAACGCTGAACAGGTCGTATTTCCTTCCCTATTAACTACTTTATATTGTTGTGAAATATCAAATAGTTTCTCACCAATAACTACATTTTACATGATTACATTTGAACATATGATAATGATATCTTTACTCAATGTTTATTTTTACTGAATAGAGCTTAGCTTAACAGCTAACGTTAACTAGCTCTCCTCCTGCTGTTCCCACTTTAACATTATCAGGGATCGCCAACTGGGAAGCATTAATGCGGATCACATTTTTTAACTGAATATCAGCTGATAACGATTGGCATCCCTCATAAAGGTAACACGTACAGTTGCAAGAAAAAGTATGTGAACCCTCTGGGATTACTAGGATTTCTGCATAAATTGGTCATGAAATGTGTTCTGATCTTCATCAAAGTCATAATAGACAATCACAGTCTGCTTAAACTAATACCGTACAAAAAATTAGATGTTTTCATGTTTTTATTGAACACAGCAGGTAAACATTCACAGGGTAGAAAGGCTAGGCTACTGACTTCTCCAAGAGCTAATTGGAGCCAGGAGTCAGCCGACCTGGAGTCCAATAGCTGCGTTTACATGGACATAAATAATCAAAATAAAGGCCCAATCAGATTAGAAATGCCTCATGTAAACACGTCAATCGGAAGATTCTGATCGGATATCACCCAATCAGAAACATCATTCCGAAGGAGAGAGGAGGTTTATGCCGATTGTTGTTCTGATCAGCGCCCATGTACGCGCCCATTCGGATCCTGTCTTCCCGGTTGGGGTAAAATTATCTCCACTGCGCATGTGTGCTACATCAGCGTGACTATTTCTACTATTTCAGGAACATTAGACAACTCTGCGCATGCCCAAAGGATATATTTTGATTAAACGCTCGGTGCACGTATACGCATGTCATGACCGGATCATTTTATTTAGTGTCCATGTAAACAGTGAATTTGGAATTTCCGATCAACCAAGGTTGAGACCGGATTGGTGAAATTTGGCACATGTAAACGTGGCTAATGTGATGAGATTGGAGGAGTTGGTTAAAGCTGCCCTGCCCTGTTTAAAAAAAAAAACCCAAAACACCAGTTTTGAGTTAGCTGTTCTCAGTGAGCGTTGCCTGATATGAACCATGCCTCGCACAAAAGAGCTCTCAGAAGACCTACGATCAAGAACTGTTGAGTTATATGAAGCTGAAAAGGGTTACAAAAGCATCTCTTAAAGCCTTGATGTCCATGTGTCCACAGTAAGACAGACTGTCTACAGATGGAGAAAGTTCAGCACTGTTGCTGCTCTCCCTAGGCATGGTCGTCCTGTAAAGATGGCCGCAAGAGCACAGCGCAGAACGCTCAGTGAGGTGAAGAAGAATCCTAGATCCTAGATTTCTGTAAAGACTTACAGAATGACAGCATTGTTGTTGATATATCTAGAATAAGTAAAACATTAAACAAGAATGGAGTTCATGGGAGGACACCACGGAGGAAGCCACTATTGTCCAAAAACAACACTGCTGCACATTTGATGTTTCCAAAAGATCACCTGGATGTTAAACAGCACTACTGGCAACATATTCTGTGGACAGATGAAACCAAAATTCAGTTGTTTTGAAGGAACACACAACGCTATGTGTGGAGGAAAAAAGGCACAGCACACCAACATCAAAACCTGTGAAATATGGTGGAGGGGCATCATGGTTTGGGGCTACTTTGCTGCCTCAGGGCCTGGACGATTTGTCATGAATGGAAAAATGAGTTGTATCAAGACATTATGCAGGAAAATTTGAGACCATCTGAAGAGCCATGCATGCGCTAGTGTTGAGCCTTGGATGCACTGACCATTAAATACTGGGACTAACATCTCCCTTGTTTGTTTGTTTGTGTCAGAGTGAGTGGGAGGCGCTGGAGATCGTGGAACACAAGTGGGCATTGGAGAACGTGGAGGAGGAGCTGATGTCCAAAGACCTTAACTTTGGGACTTTCTTTAGCCAGGACATCAAGTCCACCATGTTCTAGAGACGCCGAGGACCTCTGAACTCTGGAACATCTGTGAAAGGTTTTAGAACTCTGTCGTCCTGATATAATCCGCTCTGAACTTTCTACAACACGGAGATCATTTTAAAGGTTCGGGAACACAGTTTACACAAAAGTAGATAAATTAAGCTGATCACTGTATTCGCTACCTCAGGCACTTTATTCACTTTCTGCCTTTTTACGAGCCTAAGAGTGTCAAAGTTCTGCACTACGTGGTGCCTTCACATGTTAGAGGTGTAGATTCATAATTTAATGACTATTCAGTGTCTGAGATTTCAGCTTATTGCTCACTTATGATTGTCAATATTAATCTAGGACAAGGCCAATGTTTATATTAAACATTTTCCTAATTAAAAGTAAAAAAAAAAAAAGTAATCAGGTTTTAAATAGGCCCACGTACTAGCTTCTTCTGGAGCTGTCCAATCAATCTCTTGTCTTTGTTTGCAAATTGTTGGCTCAGTTGTCAGGGTTGGTATACCGTATGTTATTTGAAAAAAAGTGCACTTTGAGTTCACTTTTTTATGTCAAATGTCAAGAATGAATTTTCATTCAAATATGAGCTGTTTTTGTGTATTCGTTGTTCTAGGATACAGACTCTCCAGTTGCTCTGAAGGTTCTAGAACACGGGTTCTTACCCGGCCTTGTAAATCCTCTTCACTCTGAAGTGTTGAGCAGACGAGTTGTAGAACGGTTCCCAAATGTTCCAGAAATGTTTCAGCAAACCAGCAGATTCTGCACCAGGTCGTAACAGACTAATCCTCTCAGGAAGATGTTTCTCTAGGGGCGCGACGCAGAAATCAGAAGCAGCGTTTAAAGATGACTGGGACGCTTTAAATGACGGCAGGCGTTCATGTTTTCACCCTGCAGGACGGACGCTTTGCATGTACTTTTCTACACCATCCAGCTGAGCCACTTGATGTGAGTGCAGCAGTTTAATAAAAGGTGCCATCACAAGTAACTGAATTTCTCTCGTCTAATTGTACACCCAGGTCTACCATCTCTTCATAAGTAGCTGCTTTTTCTATGAAACCTGGTAAGCAGTTTGTTTGTGTTAGTGGTGGTGGGAACCATGTTACATGTATGCACAAGGTGGACGAAAACAGACTTTAAATGATCGGTGTGAGCATTTAGGATATATTGGTAGAAATGGAATATATTAATAAGTATGTTTTCATTTGTGTTCAGGTGCAGCTTAAAAACTTAGAACATCGTGAAAAACTTTAATATTCACCAGTTATTTAAGAAAGTGAAAACTGAATATATTTTAGACTCATTACACATATCTAAAATGTTCCAAGCATTTCTTCATTTTTTGTTAATTACAGCCTACAGCCCAAAAAAGAAAGAAAAAGGTATCTCAGAGTATTCGAATATTTCAAAAGATCAATAAAAAAAAAAGGATTTTCAAAACAGAAATGTCCAACTGAAAAGCATGCACATCTGTTAACCCAATACTTGGTCGAGGCTCCTTTTAGTATGAATTACTGCATCAGTGCTGTGCTCAGGCCAGTTGGCTGGCCAGTCAAGCACAGTAATATCATGGTCAGCAGTAGTTGAGGCCCTGTTGAATCCATAAAGCTGACAGTAGACGGCAGCATGAAGTTAGATTGACTTGATAAAACGCCAGCAGACGACATGGCACAGCGATGACTTTCGGTGGCTCCCCTTCCTTGTGGAGGGTGTCGATAATCATGATAACTGTCACGTCAGCAGCCTTCCCCATGACTGTGGTTGGGTGTACTGATTTATACTGTATGAATAACGATTTACTCAAACTTAATGAAATATTCTAATATTTTGAGATACCCTTTTCTTTCCTTTTTGAGCGGTAGGCAGTAATTATCAAAATTAAAATAAAGATTATGTATAATGAGTCGAGAATATATTAAATTTTCACGTAAATAGCTGAAAGAATATTGAACTTTTTCACGATATTCAAATTTTTTGAGCTGCACCTGTATAATAAGAATCGTGTTTCTGTTAGCTTAAAAAAAACACAAGCTGAACGTACAAAAACCCCAAGCTCTGGTCTCATTGTAATCATCCTTTTATTCATATCAAAAGATTGAAAGTACAATAAAATATTTTCATCTGATATTTGACAGGAAGACCAAAGACAGAAATCAGCCCAAACTTCCCTCCTGCTCGACCCAGGAATGATAATAATTATAATATTAATAAATTTCTTACAATACAAAAATACTGTACACAGAGCCGGTTTAAAAATCAGTAAGAGCTCACTCTGACCACAAAGAGAAAACTTTGCCAGCGTCCATCATTCTGTCGAATAATTTCACGCCTGGATACAAATTTTTACCTATAAATATGAAAAATAAGCTCTCAATGACCTGCACCAGTCGATCAATTCAAATAATCAACCAAAAAAAAACCTGCAGTCATATGACAGCTGAATTATTCCATTTAAAAAAAAATAAATACCAGAAGAAAACGACCAAAATATACAAAGAAAGATTAATTTCTCATCCCTGGCAGCTTTGTTCAGTATTAAATTATCTGTTTCTCTGCTATAAACACATTCCTCTGATTACCCATAATCCCCTTCACACTGCTCCTTAGGCCACTTTAATGCGTTTCTGCTGAATGCAGTTGAACAAAAACATTTATTCATTTAAAAACATGAAAACTACTTAAAATGATTTATTTGATCATTTAACAGCTTTTACCTTTCTTGTAAAATTAGCTGTGAATGTTTCAAAAGCTGTATTTTAAAGTGTTTTCTGATTTAAAGATAATTAACTGTAGACCTTTTAGTTTTTAAGATGAACTGAATTCTCATCAAATATGGTCTCTGATGAATGGATAATTATTTTGAAATAATTTATTCAAGATTATGTTATTGAAAATAGATGGATGGATTATTTTTTTTTTTTAAAAAGCCTTAAGATATAATCAGTGTGCCAAATTAAATTAATTTTGAAGCAGCAAATATGTATTAACAAGAGCAGTCTTTAAATTAATCACATCAAGTAGAAACTGTAACTATTAAAGGAAATAAACGGTGGGATGGATAAGTAACATTCATAAACCTTTTCACAATTTTAAGTCTAATTATTAAGTCATTTAAAGAATGAATGAGGACATAAAGTTATTAATTAGAAAGTTGTATGCGCTGTACGTATTTCTTTACTTTGTATTGTAGAATGTAATTTATACTATTAAGTATATATAGTATTTAAGTATAGATATTAAGTACTTTTAATAAATCAATTTCTAATAGTTTTTTTTCTGAATTATTGATTATAAACACAGTAGAAGTCCTGCTTGTTTTGCTGGTACGCTCCAGGCGTCATAATGAAACACCTCCTGGGCTGTGATCAGCCGTAAAGAGCAGATTAATGGTTTCCTCCCTGTAGCCGTCAATCCAACCTATATTTAAAGTCTAGTTTAGGCTCAAATTAAAACTGAGCTCCAGATCACCTTCAGTGTTGGTGCGTCTAGCTACCTGAGTATCAATGTCCGTTTAATCTACCGCGCAGAGAAAACGAATGTTTGAGGAGATCTGAGCAGCCTGCAGTAACTCGGGGGGAAAAGAAGTAATCAGAGAAAGTTCAAGTGTTGTTGGAAAATGAGAAAAAACCTAAATGACATAAAAAAGAGGCCCGTTGTTCTGATGAAGAAACACAAATTACTGCAGATTTAAACTAAATCCGAGGGTTCGTTTAGTCTGTTTCCATGGTAACGTAAGAGGCCGCGGCGGCGGTGGCTGCGCCCAGCTCTGCGTCGTCATCCTTGCAGGAAGTGATGTCGTTGGCGGGCTGGCTGGACGACGACGCGGAGGGGCTTGTGTTGGGGGCGGGCAGAGTGGGTTTTCTGATCTTGTCTTGTCGATGGTAGAACAAGACGTAGGCAGCGTTGGTCTGCACGGCAGAAAAGACAACAAATTATTTTCAGGTTGGAGTTTATTATCATCTTAAAGGATAATTCAGATGTTTTCTCAGTGTGGGTGTATGAGGCACTAAACAGACAGGAGCACCAGCACGGGAGCAGCAATTTTGATTTTTTTTTTCCTAACCGATGACTGACCCTCGTTAACTAATGATTTACCGTTAGTGCCTCACGTGCAGCGGTGCGGCAGCTGCAGTGTACGAGCACAACTGAGTCCCCAGTTCACCGTCAGGAGAGTTACTGTAGCATCCTGGCTGCTACAGTAACTCTCACTCAGTCACTCTTGGTTAAGCTGTCAGCTGTGTGTCCGACAGACTGTGCGTATGTTTGTGCTACATTCAAAGCTGTAGTGTTGTGTCACACAATAACACAAACTAACTGACTGAGGCTGCAGTAAACCAGCAGCTCCTGCGATCTGAGAGGTGAAATTACAGTTTTTATCAAAGGAGTCTGGTGGCTTTGAAGAGAGTGACATAACAGCTTCAGTTCAACTCACTTGAACTAATATTGATTTTTTTTTTATATATGTCTAAAATACTTTTTGCTGCTGACCCGTCCACAGCAGTACATTGCTTCGCTCCTGTGCTGGTACTCCTGTGTTTCGCTAAACTGGGAGCGTGCGTCATCCATCAGTGTCATGCAAATTTCTCGCTCAACTATTTAAACTTCTGCAAATGACGTCAATTTGCATCGACTTCGTACGTAATTGCACCACGTGAAGAGTTGGCTTCTCACTTGGTGTGATTGCAGCATAAGCGTTCCACATCAGTCACCAGTCTGTGTCAAACTCACCACGATCTGGTCCTCTCTGGCGTAGGTCACCTTGCTGTCGTCAAAGTAATACCACTGACCGTTGTCCTTGTTCCGCGCATAGCTGGTGTCTGGGGAAACACGCACAGTAAAACGTGACGAATGAAGCCCTGAGCATGACCTCGTTGAGTCAGCATGAGCTTAGCCATCTAAAAGGGACCTACAATGGCCGTCTCTGAGTCCTCCGTAGTGATTGGACACAGCGATGAGGTCGTAACGGCTCGGAGGCTCCCCATTGGACAGACTTTTCCTCAGGAGGCAGCCGGAGAAGTCCAGGTCTCTGCAACAACACAACACAAACTATCTTCAGAGAGTCTGACTGCTGTAGTGTTGCACGGTGTACCGATACTAGAAAGGCATCACGATACCGTTAAACAGTACAACACCCTGTTTTATTATTACTGATATTTTCAGAATGACGAGCTATGAGTTGTGTGTGTGTGTGTGTGTGTGTGTGTGTGTGTGTGTGTGTGTGTGTGTGTGTGTGTGTGTGTGTGTGTGTGTGTGTGTGTGTGTGTGTGTGTGTGTGTGGGTACCTGAGGGGGAAGTCCACGATGCTGTCCAGTTTCTCTCTGGTGAACTTGGTGTAGGAGAACCTCTTGAGGTGGATGATGAGAACCTCTGGCAGAGACCAGAGGTCCAGCTTCTTAGTGGCCAGCTGGTGCTTCTTACACACAGGACAATACCTGAAAACACACGTCGTCGTACACCTTTCTCAACTGTTCATCACCTGAGGCCTGTACCATGAAGCAGGATTTGGGGTTAACAAGGTAACTTCAGGTTTAACCCTTCAGGGTTTTCAGTCCTTCAGCCTTACCGGTGTAGATCACCATAGTAACTTATTCTGAACTCCTAACCTGCTCCAGAGCTGCATAGACATACTGTATATGCATAGACGCCACTTTGACTCCTGGATTGTACAGCAATGTGGGCGCCATATTGGTCCAGACAAGACTGGCCCGTGAACAGGGAAGCTGCTGTTATTCCGGATAAAAACCACTATAAGGTCACATTTCTCAACCATTTCAATGAGCATTTTTTTATTCAAACATTTATGATTTACGAGGATTAACATTACCGTAACTTTACAATTTTTGTTTCTTTTCCCAAAGATTTTGGTGAAAAACTTCGATACGTTAACGTCATTGCTTCTGGTTACTGGATCGGCGGTCTGTCCTTTTGATATGGTGGGATTCAATCATTATTAGGTAATTATTAATCAGTCGTACTGTCATTTTACATCTTCCTCTAAGAATTCCTCACATTATCAAAACATTGTTTTGTCCTGTAACTTAGCTCATTAGATAAGAGCTAGCTTATTATAGTTAAGCTTATGTTGGTTATCGTGTGAAAAACATGAATTGTATGATTGACTAATGTCGTAAACAATAAAGCTCATGATATTTTCGGTTTTGAACTGTAACTCTCAGCTATATTTAATATTAGCTAACTTTTTTTATTCAACACTAGCTCAAATTACTACTATTTGCCTCTTATTCTGACTGCTCTTACTAGTATGATATTGATAAGTGCCTGAAAATTAATGTAATAGTAATTGCAGTGGCAATTCACTGTACATTATATTATATTATATTGAGACCTCTCCAATATGGCGTCCGCGGTGATGTATCGCTGCAACGGGCTGAAGCATCCAGTGCAGTGTCTGTTTATATATGTCATTGGGGAGCAGATTATGTTCAAGATAAGAGATCAGCTCATATAAAAGCACCACCTACTGACCAATCAGAGCTTGCCGTGCAGATCATATATTAATATTAAACACATATGAAAAAGTAAAAATCATAATCCAGGCTGAAAGTAACAGTTTAAACTGCCAAGTGCAGAAAGCTGACAAAAAAATCGTTGGTTTATAATATCACTGCTATCTAGAGCACAATAGATCTGACTATAAATACATGTGTGTATTCCACTGAATTAATGAGCTGCATTGGTGTATTTTTGTGTGTATGACAATATTTTAGCCTTATTCTTTCAGCTGTAACCCGACGGTGTGAAACTCCTGAATTGCCTTGTGTTACATTGCTACCGGTACTTTTATGTATGTAATGCTGTGGGTGATTGTAAGATATGAACATAAACATCCGGGTCGCAGCTGAAAGAAGGTTAAACTGTCTTACATGCCTCAGTTTTCCTAAACAGTATAATTAAGTATCGTTTAGGCTTCTATACTAGCTTATGAGCAACATATTAATTTAACAGGACACAGTAAGTGTTATAGTCAGAGCGATCATGCTCTAGAAATCTGTTCATTTATGCATTCACACATCGGCAGTTTTTACTTAAGTGCTCATAGCCAGAAACCCTGGGCTGACTTGAGGTATGTGTCCAGTGTTGGACACTTTATGGTACCACTCAACACAAGACACAAGGCATCTCATTGGATGAATGCTTTCCCTCGTGGGCTGCTGCTCCCAGCTTTCAAACCGGAAACAACATGGCGGCTCGTTTGTAAACTTCTCTTATTTCACGAAAGTACTTCACCAACATGTGTTTCTGAAAACATTTTATGCAAGAAAATAAGCCATGCAGTTGATAATTCAGACTTTTTGGATCGCCAGTGGTTAGTTTTAAAGTTTATCTGGAGTTTTCAGAGTTGCACCGGATGCTCTGATTTGTGTTCAGTAGCCTAGAACTAGATTGTGGGTACAAGCAGATAAAATGGGTTTTCTCAGGAGGGTGGCTGGTGTCTCCCTTAGAGACAGGTGAAAAGCTCAGCCATCCGTGAGGGACTCAGAGTAGACCCTCTGCACCTTTGCTTTGCAAGGAGCCAGTTGAGGTGGTTCGGGCATCTGGTAAGGATGCCTCCTGGGCGCCTCCCTAGGAGATGCTCTAGGCACGACCAGCAGGGAGGAGGCCCCGGGGACGACCCAGGACTAGGTGGAGAGATTATATCTCCACACTGGCCTGGGAACGCCTCGGGATCCCCCAGTCAGAGCTGGTTAATGTGACCCAGGAAAGCGAAGTTTTGGGTCCCCTGCTGGAGCTGTTGCCCCCCCCCGACCCAAACCCAGATAAGGGGCTGACGATGAGTGAGTGAGTCTAAACTTCATCTTTATGCAAATGAAGAGCAGGTGACATGACAGCCCGTCTCTTGAATTGTGCCACCAGAATGCATTACACAGCTGCTTACATAGACAACTAGAAAAGCACTCGGAGAGCGCAGACCTCCGCCAAGCACCATAGTTTCCCCCTGGCGGTTTCTTCTGGATCTATCTCCTCAAGTATTAAAGCTAGATCAAATTCGTTGACATACTTCAGATGCTGAATTGTCTCAGCTACACAATGCTGCTTATTAGAAATCTCTAAGATAAGATAAGATGAAACTTTATTAATCCCCGGAGGGAAATTCAGGAAACCATCATGGCCCGTACGGGGATCGAACCCGCAACCTTGGCCTTATCAGTACCACGCTGTAACCAACTGAGCTAACCGGCCTCTACCTCTAATATTAAATGCACAGTAGGCCAAAATGTAAGAGTACCCCCATTTTTTATATAAATTGCTATAAAATCCGCCATCTGGATCAGATCTGGATCAGCGATTTGATAGAAGTACACATTGTAAATCCCTGACTCAAATTTCATGAGCTTTGGGCAACAATTACCAGAGATATTGAGAAACAATTTTTTGGGTCCCATTTACCCCAATGTTAACGAAGTTAACTGTTTCAAAGTGATCCAGAATCCAGGATTTCTTCCGGATCACCCCCAAAATTACATCAGTTCTTCCTTTTCACATTTTCGACACACCCTGAAAATTTCATCAAAATCCGTCCATAAGTTTTTGAGTTATCTTGAACACAGGCAAACAAACAGATAAACGCTGGCAAAAACAAAACCTCCTTGGCGGAGGTAAAGAATGGGAGGCGTGGAAAGGACGGATGCTGTGGACATACAGCGTTACCGAGTTCATAACCACCATCATAGGGCTGCTTAGCGTGATCACGGTTATTAGAGTTAGACAGCCAGATAACGAGAAGATACCCTGGATATGTTGAGCTTGCTTTATAGGACAGGCCTCAGGAAGGACTGTGTGTGTGTGTGTGTGTGTGTGTGTGTGTGTGTGTGTGTGTGTGTGTGTGTGTGTGTGTGTGTGTGTGTGTGTGTTTGTTTTACCATGGGTTCTCCTCCTCCAGTGTTTCCACAGTGGTGAACAGCTCGATGCACTCCTGCAGCTGGACCGTCGTCTGCTGCTGAGGAACCTCCATGCTGGCATGTTTCACATATTTCTACACAGGAAGAGGAACAAGACAGCAAAGACAGATGTCATCCTACATGTTTTCTCCCTTATTGAACAGGTCAGACAGATTTTTAATCATTTATAAGACCGAACAGCAGCTTCTGAGACTCCAACATAACTTTTGTACAGCTTTACAAGTCTGTTTTCCCCCCGGATTGAGTTCACACTAAACGCAAAGCAATTTTTTTGTGCAGCACGATGTGACGTGAATTTGCACCGAGCAGCGCGGATGATGATACAAAATTCTTGTACCACTGTGTTTCAGATCAGAAATGAAGGAATGACATACTATATGACATGCTATGCTGTAACTTTTTAGGACATATTTTGACATACTGTACTATGAAAAATAGTCATAGTACAGTATGTTGAAAAAAGTCCTGAAAATGTAAGACTTTCGACGATACTATGGCTATTTTTCAAACTTTTTCAACATACTTTTTTGGAAATGCTGTACTATAACTTTAAAAAAAAAGCTTTCTTCAACATGCTATAAGATGATGTCAAAAAATGTCATGAAAAACTCATAGTATGTTGAAAAAGTGAAAACAAGTCATAGTATAGTATATCGAAAAAGTCTGAAAAAATACATCCGACATGATTTTCATTTCTCAACATGCTATACTGACATTTATTGACAGTATACTATGACTTTTTTTTCAGACTTTTTCGACATACTGTACAATGACTTTCATGACTTTTTCGACATACTTGTTTGGAAATGCTATACTATAACGTTTTTTTTAAACCTCTTTCCAACGTGCTATACGATGACTTTTTTCAGCATGTTTTACGATGATATTGAAAAAACTCATAGTACAGTATGTCAAAACATGAAAAAAGTCAGAATAGAGTGTCAAAAAAACATAGCGTGTTGAAAAAAGTTGCTAAAAAGTCATGTTATGGCATGTATTAAAAAAAATATTATAGTATAGTATGTCCAAAAAGTCATAGTACAGTATTAATTTGAATAAACAAACATTTCCACACTGACCTCCGCTTCGTTTTCATTGTAGAACCTCTTCTTCATTTCAGGGTCCCAGTCGATGGCCACATAAGGCTGAGCTGCAGAGAGAGGGTACTGTAGTTAATACTTATATGAATTTTACATGTTAATACATCTCAGAAATGTTGTTAAAACATTTTATACAAAGTAAAATACTACAACATATAAATTCAGCATGGCTACTGTACAGTAACTTAATGTCTGAAGCTTTAATGTAGATGCATGTCATCACAGCTGATATCTAAATATACACAGCTGTGCTTACTAGGGGTGGGGGGGAAAATCAATTCACCTATGTATCTTTTTTTTTTTTTTTTTTTTTTTTACAATTTTGAAAGAAGGAAGGAAGTTACTGCTTTTATTGTTGTCCTCTGAGTAACGTCACGTCACATTCGTGCCATATACGTCAACCAAAACAATATGCTGTGAACTGCAGCGAGCTGAATAGAGAAAGTCCTAAACAGCGGTGAGTCGGCCTGGATACGACCTGCACCCTCACATGTTAAATCCACAGTGGTAAACACTACACATCCAGTAAAAGATGGAAACACTTTGGGTTTCACACATTGCAGGAAAAGGTATAAGGCATATATGGTATAATAATAATAATAATAATAATAATAATAATAATAATAATAATAATAACAAGATTATTCTTTGATTTTTGGGTTTGCGAGAAAAAATGTCATAAATAATTCTTGACAATGAGTGTTGTACAGTGTTTGACTTCACAACATCTGACCACACACATGCTGAAAATCAAACATTTTTACTGTATTAATTTAGATATTTTTCAAAAAGAGAATGATTCAACTTTTCCCATTTCAGTAAATCATAATACTTAAGAATCGCAATACATATCAAATCTCCACCCAAGTATCGTGATAGTATTGAATCAGGAGATAGGTGAATCGTCCCAGCTCTAAATTTACAGCCTTACATTCACCCTTAAGGTGAAACACTGCCATTATATTAAACAGTATGTTTAAGGCATTCTGTGTTTCGAGATTGTATTGCTGTCATTTATCCCGTGATGACTGAGGTTTGATCAGCATGTGTGTTCAGGCTTACAGCTGAAGGAGACGGCGCTCCCTCCCTCTCCCATCCCTCTCTCAGTAGTCCCGTTGGAGTTGACCGCCTGGATGGTGAACAAACTCTTCCTCCTCTTGCGACAGGCCTTCCTCTTAGCTGGCTGCTCACTGGCCGGCGGGCTCGGGGAACACGCCTCTTCCTGCTTGTCTTCTTCTTTTTCTTCTTCTGTGGTCTCACAGGGCGGCTGCGGTTGCTCTGCTGGTGTTTCTGAGCTGGTGTCGGTGGTCCTGCTGGAGTCCTCGCAGGGAATACCCTCATCAGCGTTAGTGTCGGCGCTGAAAACTGGCTCAGTCTGGTTCTGGGGCCCATTATTGGTGTCCGTGTCATCGTTGTCCAATGACGGCTGTGTGTGGTTTACATCGGGGTTTGGGCTTGGCGGTGCCATTGTCGTCCGATTGGCTGCTTGCCGATGCATCGCCACAGCAGAGTTCTGTCTGGGAGGGCCCGGCTTTCTCCACATCTTCCTGCTCCTCCTCTGAGAAAACAGCAAAGACCCAATCAGAATGAAGCTAAACTACAGTTCAAACAGCTGAGGACACATGCAGCTCACAATAAGCCGGCATGTCACCACGAGATCAACACAGTTTTATCATATTCTTGTGTTTTGTTATTTCTATTCTGTGTAAGTACACCGAGAGAGCTGCATAACGCAGGAGTCAAATTCCACATATGTATGTACATACATGTGAAATAAACCTGATTGTGATCATTTTCGCTGTCATTTAACTTCTGTTCTGACTACTACCGAGCATTTGGATCCGTGCTCGCCGCTACTACTTAGCAGCTACTACTTAGCAGCTACTACTCTAAATTTGTTCTTTCTTTAAAGTAATCTCAGAATTAACTTTTTTAATTTTTGAGGTACTATATAAACAAACATTATTATTATTGTTATTATTAATAATATTTAGCTTGTAGCTGCAGGAGGAGATGATACCATCACTGATGCCATTGGTTTGAGTCTTGTACAGCTCGTCTTCATCCTCATCTTCTTCCTCCTCCTCTTCCAACTCCTCAGAGGGATCGGGAGGTCGCACATATCGCCTGCAAACAAACACACCTTAGTCATATATTTAGTTCACAGCAAACTTGAGCTGTCAATTGATTTAAATATTTAACTGAGATTAATCACATGAGTGTCCATAGTTAATTGTGATTAATATGCAAATTAATCACTTTTTATCTGTTCAAAATGTACCTTAAAGGGAGCTTTGTCAAGTATTTCATAATCTTATCAACATGGGAGTGGGAGTTGCTGCTTTAAGGAAATAAATGTGTATATTTATTACTGGAAATCAATTAACAAAACAAAATAATGACAAATATTGTCCAGAAACCCTCACTTACTCATTTACCATAAAATATGCTCAAATCATAACATGGCAAACTGCAGCCCAACAGGCAACAACAGCTGTCAGTGTGTCAGAGTGCTGACTTGACTATGAATTGATCCAAACTGACTGTGATTATCATAAAGTGGGCATCATGTCTGTAAAGGGGAGACTCGTCATAGAACCCATTTTCCTTCATATATCTTGAGGTCAGAGGTCAAGGGACCCCTATGAAAATGGCCATGGCAGTTTTTACTTGCCAAAATTTAGCGTAATTTTGGAGTGTTGTTTAGCCTCCTTCATGACAAGCTGGTATGACATGGTTGGTACGATGGTTTCTTTATTTTTCCTAGTTTCTACTTTTAAAACTGAGCCCGCTACAATCTAAAAATCACAAGTTGGGTTAATGCGTTAAAGAGATAAGTGGTGTTAAAACAAATTTGCGTTAATGCCTTAATTTAGTTTCTAGCAAACTATAAAAACCTTTCATAAAAAACAACTTGTTAATATGACTTGTTAAACCATGACCTACTATGCTGCAATGTGAGCTATACTGGACATGACACACTATACTCTGTCATGCTATACAGTGATGTGTGTGTGTGTGGTCTTGCTCACGCCAGCCTCTGCAGGAACAGGTTGTAGAGCGCCTCCCGGCTGCAGCTACTGCGCGGCACGCTGAGCAGCAGCGGGTGTCCGAACAGCGACGTGCCGTACGAGCTGCTGCCCGAGCCGTAGTCTCTGTAGTGAGAGCGCTCCCTCAGGTAGAGAGCCAGTAGCACCTGGTCCTCCTGCTGCTCCTCCTCCAGCACACTCAGCTCATACCTGAACACAGGAGCAAGTTAACAGCGGTGGACATTTATCCCAGTGCTGCTGGTATCACGAACTGGTATGATTTTGTACTCATCATGCAGCTCGACACTAAACAGTTAACAGAAAATAAAAAGGTTGTGATTTTCTTACACAAAGATGTCGTCTCGGTCCAGTATGCAGCTCAGAGATTCATCGGCGTTGTAGATCTTATAGAAACGGTGGTTGAACACATCAGCTACCACCATCTGAAATACACAGACGATCAACAGATGTGGAGAAAAGAGATTTAAGAAAAAATGTTATGCCAAAAAATATGCACACATGCACTAATGTAAAGGAAAGTCAGTTTATATTTGGGATGGGAAAAAAATTGATTCACCTATATCAGCATTTTTTAAATAATTTTGAAATTGAAAGAAATTGTGCCAGAATCGATACATTTACTTCAAATTTTCTCATTTCACAGCTAAACAGTAATTGCAAGATGTTTCTGACAATATTTGAGGAGAGAAATAGTCATTACAGTAAAAAAAATATTGATTCATATTTGATCAGCGCTGCCTAGTTTGACCGTTTGATCAGAGTTCACAAGTGATTGACAGCTGCCTCCAGATCAGCTCCGATTGGTTGTTTTGCTTTCCTTTGTCATTAGCAGCACCACATGACTTTTTTCGACACACTATACTGTGACTTTTTTCGACACGCTATACTGTGACATTTTTTCGACATACTATATTATGACATTTTTTTCGACATACTATACTATGACTTTTTTTCGACATACTATACTATGACTTTTTTCGACATACTATACTATGACTTTTTTCGACATACTATACTATGACTTTTTTCGACATACTATACTATTAGATTTTTTCGACATGCTATACTATGACTTTTTTCATGAAATTTTTCGACATACTATACTATGGCATTTTTTCGACACTATCTTTTTTTTCGACATACTATACTATGACTTTTTTCAACATGCTATACTATGGGTTTTTTTCGACATACTATACTATGACTTTTTTCGCCATGCTATACTATGACTTTTTTCATGGAATTTTTCGACATGCTATACTATGACTTTTTTCATGGAATTTTTTGACATACTATACTATGGCATTTTTTCGACATACTATACTATGACATTTTTTTCGACATACTATGACATTTTTTCGACACGCTATACTATGACTTTTTCGACACACTATACTATGGCATTTTTTCGACATACTATACTATGACATTTTTTTCAACACGCTACACTATGACTTTTTTCAACACACTATACCATGACTTTTTTTGCCATGCTATACTATGACTTTTTTCATGGAATTTTTTGACATACTATACTATGACTTTTTTCAACACGCTATACTATGACTTTTTTCGACATGTTATACTGACATTTTTTCGACATATTATACTGTGACATTTTTTCAACATACTATATTATGACATTTTTTAGACATACTATACTATGACATTTTTTTGACATACTATACTATGACTTTTTTTCGTCACGCTATACTATGACTTTTTTCGACATGATATACTATGACTTTTTTCGACACGCTATACTATGACTTTTTTCGACACGCTATACTATGACTTTTTTCGACACGCTATATAATGACTTTTTTCGACATATACTGTGACATTTTTTTGACATACTATATTATGACATTTTTTAGACATACTATACTATGACATTTTTTTGACATACTATACTATGACTTTTTTCGACATGCTATACTATGACTTTTGTCGACATACTATACTATGACTTTTTTCATGGAATTTTTCGACATACTATACTATGACTTTTTTCGTCACGCTATACTATGACTTTTTTCGACATGATATACTATGACTTTTTTCGACACGCCATACTATGACTTTTTTCGACACGCTATACTATGACTTTTTTCGACAAGCTATATAATGACTTTTTTCGACATATACTGTGACATTTATTCGACATACTATATTATGACATTTTTTAGACATACTATGACATTTTTTTGACATACTATACTATGACTTTTTTCGACACGCTATACTATGACTTTTTTCGACACACAATACTGTGACTTTTTTCGACACGCCATACTGTGACATTTTTTTCGACATACTATATTATGACATTTTTTTCGACATACTATACTATTAGATTTTTTTCGACATACTATACTATGACTTTTTTCATGAAATTTTTCGACATACTATACTATGGCATTTTTTCGACATACTATACTATGACTTTTTTCAACATGCTATACTATGGGTTTTTTTCGACATACTATACTATGACTTTTTTCGACATGCTATACTATGACTTTTTTCATGGAATTTTTTGACATACTATACTATGGCATTTTTCAACATGCTATACTATGACTTTTTTCATGGAATTTTTTGACATACTATACTATGGCATTTTTTCGACATACTATACTATGACATTTTTTTCGACATACTATGACATTTTTTCGACACGCTATACTATGACTTTTTCGACACACGATACTATGGCATTTTTTCGACATACTATACTATGACTTTTGTTTCGACATACTATGACATTTTTTCGACACGCTATACTATGACTTTTTCAACACACTATACGATGACTTTTTTCGACACGCTATACTATGACTTTTTTCGACACGCTATATAATGACTTTTTTCGACATATACTGTGACATTTTTTCGACATACTATATTATGACATTTTTTAGACATACTATACTATGACATTTTTTTGACATACTATACTATGACTTTTTTCGACACGCTGTACTATGACTTTTTTCGACATACTATACTATGACTTTTTTCGACATACTATACTATTATTTTTTCGACATACTTTACTATTAGATTTTTTCGACATGCTATACTATGACTTTTTTCATGAAATTTTTCGACATACTATACTATGGCATTTTTTCGACACTATACTATGACTTTTTTTCGACATACTATACTATGACTTTTTTCAACATGCTATACTATGGGTTTTTTTCGACATACTACACTATGACTTTTTTCGCCATGCTATACTATGACTTTTTTCATGGAATTTTTCGACATACTATACTATGACTTTTTTCGACATGCTATGCTATGACTTTTTTCATGGAATTTTTCGACATACTATACTATGACTTTTTTCGACATGCTATACTATGACTTTTTTCATGGAATTTTTCGACATGCTATACTATGACTTTTTTCATGGAATTTTTTGACATACTATACTATGGCATTTTTTCGACATACTATACTATGACATTTTTTTCGACATACTATGACATTTTTTCGACACGCTATACTATGACTTTTTCGACACACTATACTATGGCATTTTTTCGACATACTATACTATGACTTTTTTTTCGACATACTATGACATTTTTTCAACACGCTATACTATGACTTTTTCGACACGCTATACTATGACTTTTTTTGCCATGCTATACTATGACTTTTTTCATGGAATTTTTTGACATACTATACTATGACTTTTTTCAACACGCTATACTATGACTTTTTTCGACATATTATACTGACATTTTTTCGACATATTACACTGTGACATTTTTTCAACATACTATATTATGACATTTTTTAGACATACTATACTATGACATTTTTTTGACATACTATACTATGACTTTTTTCGACATACTATACTATGACTTTTTTCATGGAATTTTTCGACATACTATACTATGACTTTTTTTTCGTCACGCTATACTATGACTTTTTTCGACATGATATACTATGACTTTTTTCGACATGCTATACTATGACTTTTTTCGACACGCTATACAATGACTTTTTTCGACACGCTATATAATGACTTTTTTCGACATATACTGTGACATTTTTTCGACATACTATATTATGACATTTTTTAGACATACTATACTTTTTTTGACATACTATACTATGACTTTTTTTCGACATACTATACTATGACTTTTTTCGACATACTATACTATGACTTTTTTCATGGAATTTTTCGACATACTATACTATGACTTTTTTCGTCACGCTATACTATGACTTTTTTCGACATGATATACTATGACTTTTTTCGACACGCCATACTATGACTTTTTTCGACACGCTATACTATGACTTTTTTCGACACGCTATACTGACTTTTTTCGACAAGTTATATAATGACTTTTTTCGACATATACTGTGACATTTATTCGACATACTATATTATGACATTTTTTAGACATACTATGACATTTTTTTGACATACTATAGTATGACTTTTTTCGACAAGCTATACTATGACTTTTTTCGACACACTATACTGTGACTTTTTTCGACACGCTATACTGTGACATTTTTTTCGACATACTGTATTATGACATTTTTTTCGACATACTGTATTATGACATTTTTCGACATACTATACTATGACTTTTTTCGACATACTATACTATTAGATTTTTTTTTTTTTTGAATTTCCCTCGGAATTTTTTGACATACTATACTATTAGACTTTTTTCGACATACTATACTATGACTTTTTTCATGAAATTTTTCGACACACTATACTATGTTTTTTTTTTTTTTTTTTTTTTTTTTTTTTTTGCATTTTTTCGACATACTATACTATGACTTTTTTCGACATTAGACTTTTTGACTATACTATGACTTTTTTCGACATACTATACTATGACTTTTTTCCATTTTTGACATGCTATACTATGGGTTTTTTTCGACATACTATACTATGACTTTTTTCGACATGCTATACTATGACTTTTTTCATGGAATTTTTTGACATACTATACTATGGCATTTTTCAACATGCTATACTATGACTTTTTTTGACATACTATACTATGACTTTTTTCACATTAAAGTTTTTTCACATTATACTATGACTTTTTTCATGAATTTTTACATACTATATATCATTTTTCTCCGCCACACCCCCTCATGGAATTTTTCTACATACTATACTATGACATTTTTTTCGACATACTATGACATTTTTTCGACACGCTATACTATGACTTTTTCGACACACGATACTATGGCATTTTTTCGACATACTATACTATGACTTTTGTTTCGACATACTATGACATTTTTTCGACACGCTATACTATGACTTTTTCAACACACTACGATGACTTTTTTCGACACGCTATACTATGACTTTTTTCGACACGCTATATAATGACTTTTTTCGACATATACTGTGACATTTTTTCGACATACTATATTATGACATTTTTTAGACATACTATACTATGACATTTTTTTGACATACTATACTATGACTTTTTTCGACATACTATACTATGACTTTTTTCATGGAATTTTTCGACATACTATACTATGACTTTTTTTCGTCACGCTATACTATGACTTTTTTCGACATGATATACCATGACTTTTTTCGTCACGCTATACTATGACTTTTTTCGACATGCTATACTATGACTTTTTTCGACACGCTATATAATGACTTTTTTCGACATATACTGTGACATTTTTTCGACATACTATATTATGACATTTTTTAGACATACTATACAACGACATTTTTTTGACATACTATACTATGACTTTTTTCGACACGCTATACTATGACTTTTTTCGACACGCTATACTGTGACATTTTTTCGACATACTATACTATGACATTTTTTTCGACATACTATACTATGACATTTTTTTGACATACTATACTATGACTTTTTTTTCGACATACTATACTATGACTTTTTTCGACATACTATACTATGACTTTTTTTCGACATACTATACTATGACTTTTTTCGACATACTATACTATTAGATTTTTTCGACATACTATACTATGACATTTTTTTTGACATACTATACTATGGGTTTTTTTCGACATACTATACTATGACTTTTTTCGCCATGCTATACTATGACTTTTTTCATGGAATTTTTCGACATACTATACTATGACTTTTTTCGACATGCTATACTATGACTTTTTTCATGGAATTTTTCGACATGCTATACTATGACTTTTTTCGACATGCTATACTATGACTTTTTTCGACATATACTGTGACATTTTTTCGACATACTATATTATGACATTTTTTAGACATACTATACTATGACATTTTTTTGACATACTATACTATGACATTTTTTTCGACATACTATGACATTTTTTCGACACACTATACTACGACTTTTTCGACATACTATACTATGACTTTTTTCGACACGCTATACTATGACATTTTTTCGACATATTATACTGTGACATTTTTTCGACATACTATATTATGACATTTTTTAGACATACTATACTATGACATTTTTTTGACATACTATACTATGACTTTTTTCGACATACTATACTATGACTTTTTTCATGGAATATTTCGACATACTATACTATGACTTTTTTTCGTCACGCTATACTATGACTTTTTTCGACATGATATACTATGACTTTTTTCGACATACTATATTATGACATTTTTTTCGACATACTATGACATTTTTTTTGACATACTATACTATGACTTTTTTCATGGAATTTTTTGACATACTATACTGTGACATTTTTTCGACATACTATATTATGACATTTTTTTCGACATACTATACTATGACATTTTTTTCGACATACTATACTATGACTTTTTTCATGGAATTTTTTGACATACTATACTGTGACATTTTTTCGACATACTATATTATGACATTTTTTTCGAAATACTATACTATGACATTTTTTTGACATACTATACTATGACTTTTTTTCGACATACTATACTATGACTTTTTTCGACATACTATACTATGACTTTTTTCGACATACTATACTATTAGATTTTTTCGACATGCTATACTATGACTTTTTTCATGAAATTTTTCGACATACTATACTATGGCATTTTTTTGACATACTATACTATGACTTTTTTCAACATACTATACTAGGACTTTTTTCAACATGCTATACTATGGGTTTTTTTCGACATGCTATACTATGACTTTTTTCGCCATGCTATACTATGACTTTTTTCATGGAATTTTTCGACATACTATACTATGACTTTTTTCGACATGCTATACTATGACTTTTTTCATGGAATTTTTTGACATACTATACTATGGCATTTTTCAACATGCTATACTATGACATTTTTCATGGAATTTTTCGACATACTATACTATGACTTTTTTCGACATACTATACTATGACTTTTTTCGCCATGCTATACTATGACTTTTTTCATGTAATTTTTCGACATGCTATACTATGACTTTTTTCGACATGCTATACTATGACTTTTTTCAACAATGCTATACTATGACATTTTTCATGGAATTTTTCGACATACTATACTATGACTTTTTTCATGGAATTTTTTGACATACTATACTATGGCATTTTTTTCGACATACTACACTATGGCATTTTTTCGACATACTATACTATGACATTTTTTTCAACATACTATGACATTTTTTCGACACGCTATACTACGACTTTTTCGACATACTATACTATGACTTTTTTCGACACGCTATACGATGAAATTTTTTCGACATATTATACTGTGACATTTTTTCGACATACTATATTATGACATTTTTTAGACATACTATACTATGACATTTTTTTGACATACTATACTATGACATTTTTTTCGACATACTATGACATTTTTTCGACACACTATACTACGACTTTTTCGACATACTATACTATGACTTTTTTCGACACGCTATACTATGACATTTTTTCGACATTATACTGTGACATTTTTTCGACATACTATATTATGACATTTTTTAGACATACTATACTATGACATTTTTTTGACATACTATACTATGACTTTTTTCGACATACTATACTATGACTTTTTTCATGGAATATTTCGACATACTATACTATGACTTTTTTCGACATGATATACTATGACTTTTTTCGACATACTATACTATGACATTTTTTAGACATACTTTACTATGACATTTTTTTGACACACTATACTATGACTTTTTTCGACACGCTATACTATGACTTTTTTCGACATACAATACTATGACTTTTTTCATGGAATTTTTAGACATACTATACTATGACTTTTTTTCGTCACGCTATACTATGACTTTTTTCGACATGATATACTATAACTTTTTTCGACACGCCATACTATGACTTTTTTCGACACGCCATACTATGACTTTTTTCGACACGCTATACTATGACTTTTTTCGACACGCTATACTATGACTTTTTTCGACACGCTATATAATGACTTTTTTCGACATATACTGTGACATTTTTTCGACATACTATATTATGACATTTTTTAGACATACTATACTACGACATTTTTTGACACACTATACTGTGACTTTTTTTCGACACGCTATACTGTGACATTTTTTCGACATACTATATTATGACATTTTTTTCGACATACTATACTATGACATTTTTTTGACATACTATACTATGACTTTTTTTCGACATACTATGCTATGACTTTTTTTTCGACATACTATACTATGACTTTTTTCGACATACTATACTATGACTTTTTTCGACATACTATACCATTAGATTTTTTCGACATGCTATACTATGACTTTTTTCATGAAATTTTTCAACATACTATACTATGGCATTTTTTCGACATACTATACTATGACTTTTTTTCGACATACTATACTATGACTTTTTTTCGCCATGCTATACTATGACTTTTTTCATGGAATTTTTCAACATACTATACTATGACTTTTTTCGACATGCTATACTATGACTTTTTTTATGGAATTTTTTGACATACTATACTATGGCATTTTTCAACATGCTATACTATGACTTTTTTCATGGAATTTTTCGACATGCTATACTATGACTTTTTTCATGGAATTTTTTGACATACTATACTATGGCATTTTTTCGACATACTATACTATGACATTTTTTCGACACGCTATACTATGACTTTTTCGACACACTATACTATGGCATTTTTTCGACATACTATACTATGACTTTTTTTTCGACATACTATGACATTTTTTCGACACACTATACTATGACTTTTTTCGACACGCTATACTATGACTTTTTTCGACATACAATACTATGACTTTTTTCATGGAATTTTTCGACATACTATACTATGACTTTTTTTCGTCACGCTATACTATGACTTTTTTCGACATGATATACTATAACTTTTTTCGACACGCCATACTATGACTTTTTTCGACACGCCATACTATGACTTTTTTCGACACGCTATACTATGACTTTTTTCGACACGCTATACTATGACTTTTTTCGACACGCTATATAATGACTTTTTTCGACATATACTGTGACATTTTTTCGACATACTATATTATGACATTTTTTAGACATACTATACTACGACATTTTTTGACACACTATACTGTGACTTTTTTCGACACGCTATACTGTGACATTTTTCGACATACTATATTATGACATTTTTTTCGACATACTATACTATGACATTTTTTTGACATACTATACTATGACTTTTTTTCGACATACTATGCTATGACTTTTTTTCGACATACTATACTATGACTTTTTTCGACATACTATACAATGACTTTTTTCGACATACTATACCATTAGATTTTTTCGACATGCTATACTATGACTTTTTTCATGAAATTTTTCGACATACTATACTATGGCATTTTTTCGACATACTATACTATGACTTTTTTTCGACATACTATACTATGACTTTTTTCGCCATGCTATACTATGACTTTTTTCATGGAATTTTTCAACATACTATACTATGACTTTTTTCATGGAATTTTTCAACATACTATACTATGACTTTTTTCGACATGCTATACTATGACTTTTTTCATGGAATTTTTTGACAAACTATACTATACTATACTATGGCATTTTTCAACATGCTATACTATGACTTTTTTCATGGAATTTTTCGACATACTATACTATGACTTTTTTCGACATGGTATACTATGACTTTTTTCATGGAATTTTTCGACATGCTATACTATGACTTTTTTCATGGAATTTTTTGACATACTATACTATGGCATTTTTTCGACATACTATACTATGACATTTTTTCGACACGCTATACTATGACTTTTTCGACACACTATACTATGGCATTTTTTCGACATACTATACTATGACTTTTTTTTCGACATACTATACATTTTTCAAATATTTTTTACACGCTATACTTATTTTAAAACTTTGTACAATTTTCTTTTTTTTTTTTTTTTTTTTTTTTTTTTTTTTTTTTTTTTTTTTTTTTTTTTTTTTTTTTTTTTTTTTTTTTTTTTTTTTTTTTTTTTTTTTTTTATGTTTTTTTTTTTTTTTTTTTTTTTTTGAATTTTTTGACATACTATCTATGCATTTTTCGACAACTAACAACTTTTTTACACCAACTATACTTTTCGACACACAACAGCATTTTCGACATACTATACTATACTTTTTTCGACATACTATGACATTTTTTCGACACACTATACTATGACTTTTTTCGACACGCTATACTATGACTTTTTTCGACATGCTATACTATGACTTTTTTCATGGAATTTTTCGACATACTATACTATGACTTTTTTCGACATGCTATACTATGACTTTTTTCATGGAATTTTTCGACATACTATACTATGACTTTTTTCGACATGCTATACTATGACTTTTTCATGGAATTTTTTGACATACTATACTATGACTTTTTTCGACACGCTATACTATGACTTTTTTCGACATATTATACTGACATTTTTTCGACATATACTGTGACATTTTTTCGACATACTATACTATGACTTTTTTCGACATACTATACTATGACTTTTTTCATGGAATTTTTCGACATACTATACTATGACTTTTTTTTCGTCTGACTATATATAATGAGTTTTTTCGACATATACTGACATTTTTTCGACATACTATATTATGACATTTTTTAGACATACTATACTATGACATTTTTTTGACATACTATACTATGACTTTTTTCGACACGCTATACTATGACTTTTTTCGACATACTCTACTATGAATTTTTTCATGGAATTTTTCGACATACTATACTATGACTTTTTTTCGTCACGCTATACTATGACTTTTTTCGACATGATATACTATGTATATCTATATACTATGACTTTTTTCATGGAATTTTTTCGACATACTATACTATGACTTTTTTTCGTCACGCTATACTATGACTTTTTTCGACACGCTATACTATGACTTTTTTCGACATGCTATATAATGACTTTTTTCGACATATACTGTGACATTTTTTCGACATATTATATTATGACATTTTTTAGACATACTATACTACGACGAATTTTTTGACATACTATACTATGACTTTTTTCGACACGCTATACTATGACTTTTTTCGACATACTATACTATGACTTTTTTCATGGAATTTTTCGACATAGTATACTATGAGTTTTTTTCGTCACGCTATACTATGACTTTTTTCGACATGATATACTATGACTTTTTTCGACACGCTATACTATGACTTTTTTCGACATGCTATATAATGACTTTTTTCGACATATTACACCGTGACATTTTTTCGACATCCTATATTATGACATTTTTTTGACATACTATACTATGACTTTTTTCGACAAGCTATACTATGACTTTTTTCGACATACTATAATGTTACATTTTTTGACATACTTTAATATGACATTTTTCAACATACTATACTGACATTTTTTTCAATATACTATAAGATAACATTTTTTTAACATACTATATTATGACATTTTATTGACATACTATACGATGACATTTTTTCGACATACTATTATATGAAATTCTTTCGACATACTATACTGACATTTTTTTCAATATACTATACTATGACATTTTTCTCAATATAATATACTATGACATTTTTTCGACATACTATACTATGACTTTTTTTCGACATACTATACTATGACCATTTCCATGTAATTTTTCAACATGCTATACCACGACTTTTTTCGACACGCTATACTATGACTTTTATCGACATACTATACTATGACTTTTTTCATGGAATTTTTCGACATACTATACTATGACTTTTTTTTTCGACATACTATACTATGACATTACTAGTTTTTAATGAGTACATTTTTACATTTTAATTAATACAAAAATAATTAAAAGTTTCATGTCTGCTTTGCTGTGGTATTGTTTTAGTATCTGTATTAAGATATTTAGGCAGGGTATCGTATTGAAGTCAGACTTTTGGTATTGTGACAACACTATTTTCATCACAAAATCTGACTGACACATCACACACTGACCTGTGTGGAAGGTACGCTGGTCATCTCGGACAGAGCAGTGCAAAGGTCAGACACTTTCCCTGCTTTAGGAACCACAACACGATGCTGCGGACACAAACACATACACAAGAAAACATTTCATATTTTATTCACATCGCTACCCTCAAGTTTTCCTGACACTTTACCATCATGTTGGAGGTATTTAAGTAGAGGAAAGGTGCAGTTAGAGCCTAAAACAATCACACTTTAACTGCAGAGCAAACAGTAAAATATTAACAGTTACCTGTGCAGGTTTGGCGTAGGGGTCCAGAGAGACAAAGAAGATCTCCATGACGCGCTCCTTACTGACAGGAAGTGGGACACTCAGGTAGCAGAAGGGGTCGAAGGTCACAGAGACCTTGTGGCACTCCGGACAGACGAGCGTGGACTTGAAGAGGCCGTGAAACGTGTCAACGATCACCGAGTCGTTCCGCCGTCGGTGGTTACGCCACGCCTCCTCGGCCACTTCCTGTGGGACAGGAAGAGGAAATGTGAGCTATGAGAAGGGCATTATTTGTTTGGAGCCTTACAGCAGCAACAAAATTACTTTTAAAGCCCCCCTCCAGCCAGTTTTACTTTCTCAGACAGAGAATGGGGGTGTGGTTCATAATCAGACAACAACCAGACTTCATTGTTTTTCAACCCAGTTTAGATGAAACCAGCTTTGTTGAATTTACCGTTCAGCAGACGGCAAATGAGACAAGAATTATTTACTAGGTGTGGTCGAAGCAGCTCACCTGGTCTGGTCGTCCTTCGGCGTCCCGAAGTTCGATGTACTCCTTGTTTTTCACCCTGTTCAGGTCTTCGTGCAGTCCGTCCAGCAGGAACGACAGCAGCTCCTGACTATCGTGTTGCTGGTAACCCAGAAACTGAGATGCAAAGTGACCCACCTTCGTCTGCACAAACACAGATATTAGGACACACGTTAAAACACAGGAGAGGTAATACATCACGTTTGTTGGTGTTATATCACATATATCACAGTTATATCATGACTGAGACTGAAGCTTCAGCCATTAATAATGGACTTTTCACACACACAAAAAAAAAAAAAATTAAAAATGTATCCAGAGTGGATAAATCTGATACATGTATGTCTGTCCATTCAGTTAAATTTTTATTAGGTAGAGAGCTCATTTACTATATAGCCGTGTAAAAAAATAATAAACAATCACAGGCACCAAGATACATAAATAAGAAACTTACTAACAAACAAATTAATAAATCAATAATCAATCAAATAAATCAATTACAACAAGAAGTGAAAGTAAAATAGGGTGAAAATAAAAACTTTAGTTGCTCTACGGATAAGAGTAGGTAAGCTTTCGACTGGTCCACATGGTTTTCCATGATGCAGGTGCACAATGAGAAAAACTGGATTTTCTAGGGTAAAAACCAGTAAAGGTCTTTAACAAAATAAAACCCAGGGTCTGTCATGCTTTTCAGAGAGAGAGAGAGAGAGGGATACAGACCCCCATACATACCCCCTTCACAATGATGAGTATTATTAATTTCTCCAGTAATAATCTTAGTGCAGAGTGATAAAAGTTTCCTCTCTGGATCTGCACATCTGCACTATTCGTGGACTACTACTTCTGTCTGTGTGACACATCTGGTATCGAGGATGGAACCTGCCAAAAGCAAAAATAAATAAAGTACCAAAAATATTAAAAATAAATGTAGCCATTAATTAATTAATAAAATGTGACAAATTGATATTTCTGTTTTAATTTGCTTCTTTATTTCTTAATCTTTGCATTAATTCCCTTATTTACTCTTCTGTTTCATTTTACCTTTTTTTTATTTCTACATTTATTTTTAATAATTTCCAAATGTATTCATTTATTTTGTATTTAATTCTGTATTTATTTTTTAAATGTATGTATTTATACATTTATTTATTCCTGCATAATTTCCCATTTGCATTTCATCCCATGCACTTCCCCTCATTTATTTCCCAAAACATATTTCTGTTTTCTTTTCTTTATACATTCTTTATTATATCAGCCCCCTTCTTTGCATATTGAGGCAGAAATGTAGAAGAAAATGTATAAAGACAGAATAAATAAATACATAAGCTTGGGGAAAAAAATAAGGGTTGAAATGCAAAGGCAAGGTTGTGCAGAAATAAATTAATACATAAATAATTATATATATACATTAAGAATACATAATTTAAAAATAAATACAAAAATAGAAATACAAAAATAATCAATACATAAATAAAAAACTAAATAGGAAAATTAAACAGAAGAGTAAATAAATAAGGGAATTAATACAGAGATACATAAAGAGGCAAATTAAAAAAGAAATATCAATTTATGTCCCATTTTATCAATTAACTGATGGCTACATACATTTTTAATAAAATTTTGCATACTTCATGACATTTATTTATTTATGTAATCATTTATTCATTTATCCTATTATTATTATCATTTATCCCCCATAGTGTGCAGTAGTGTTTAAAGTAGTGGTAGTAACAGTGGGGTATCAGGGGCCTCAGTAAGTGGTTTGGAGTTTAGTTTCACTCCTGTTCCTGTTCAGAGTTTCAGCTGATTGACAGAAGAACAGATCAGAGATCTGCTGTCTCTCTTCTGTTAATGAATCAGCCACAAAATTAATTTAAAGCAGCGTTTCTAGAGTTTTGTGTTGGCAAGATGACAGAGGCCTAGAAAATATACTACACTTCAAAATATGTTTCTTTTTTGATGAAGTTGATCCTCCTGTTGGGAATCCCTACTTGAAGGTATCATTTAGAGGAGCCTGTGTGTAATCAGTACAACGTATGTTTTTAACATGGTGTTACCTTGAAGACACGCGGCACCACAGAGTAATGCCTTCCAGACCACATCTGTTTGATGACGTCAGCGTAGGCCTCGGCGATCTCGCCCTTCATGCCCAGTGGGTTGGTGAAGTTGAGCTCCTCCAGGTAGGAGCTCTGGAGGAAGTACTCCGTCAGAGGAGGAGTGTTACTCAGACACTGCAGAAGGAGAAGAGGAGACAGGAGGAGTTAGGATGAACAAAAGGAGACCAAGTAGAGTTTAAAACTGAAGCACAGTGGACCTGACACCTGACAAAACACTTCTCTACCGGATGAATTAGCTCATGTGTCTAACTCAAGGCCCGAAGGCCAAATTAGGCCCGGCACCTCATTTTATGTGGCCCGCGAGGACATCAATTCATACAATTCTATGCCGCTTTACAGAAGTAAGGTGTCGTTAAACTACATGTCCCACAATGCATCTTGATTTTGTTACATGCACACTGAAGCGTCTCAGTATCACTGATTTCCAGCAGCGCTGCTCTAGCCAAGTGATGGAGTACCAAAATGTCCAAGAAAAGAAAAGTTGATGCAGAGGGAAGGAAATTTAATGAGAGGCGGGAGATGGAAAGCAAATACATGTTTGTTCTTCATGGAGACAAGCCGGTATGTCTTCTTTGCTATGAGGCAATGCCAAAGGAATACAATTTACAGCAGCGTTTCGACACCAAACACGGAGCTCAGTATGTCACACCACTGTCAGCTACCACATGATCTCAGCAGATCAGCTGCTGGGACACAAACAATGTATATGTCACAGACTGAATGTTAGATCAGAGCACAGTGATTTGTTGTACTATAGTTCTGGCCCTCTGTATTAAATAATAATGTAATAAATTGTTTGATATTTGTGTGATAGTTAAAAAAAAAGTCCTTTATTATTCACTTGAGAAGTATTTTGATCTTTGACGGATGAGTAATGATGGTTTCTTGATCTTATAAATTCATAGGATTTATGTTATAATAACACAGAAATGTGCATGTGCTCACATACAGTATTTTTGTGTCTGTGCACATACATGTATATTGATGCACAAGAATGTGTTTTTGTTACTGAACACATTTTTTAATAAATTGTACATATTTTTGCTTGCAATTATTTTTCCTAGACTTTTGCTTTCAGAGCTAGTTATTAAATATATTATTAGTAAAACTAATAATTAAATGCAGAGGCAATTTTGTAGATATCATTATAGAGTCTTACAATTACAACCAGCCCCACCCACAATGCTGATGTGGCCCGGGATGAAATTGAGTTTGACACCCCTGAATTAGATTCTGTGTAAATCTGAGGAGCAACACTGACACCAACCAGGTGTTAATTATGCACAAAGCATGTTTCATGAAGCTTTGTAACCCCTGAAGTCTGTTAAAATCCCATCAGTGAACTTCAAAGATCTCTCGTCAATGAACCACGGGCGTGCACATCTCACGACTGGTTTGGGCGAGTGACCTCAATACCAAGGCTGCACCCCTCCGATCGCTATTGTGTAAACTCTGGCTCCAAATGATCTCAAAATGGCAGCTCTCATAGGCTATCTGGGATATTCACTTGTGTACAGCGGGAGGAAGAAGAGACGTCCATCTCATCCAAAGTGCAGAGTCGGCTGTGTGACAGTAATTAGAAACAGGGAGGCAGATGGTCTGTCATGACTCAGCAGTTCCTGCAGCAGGTGTAAGGATGCAGCGTTTCCCTCTGATACAGCTGGTTCATACTGAACCACAACGAGCTGCACAGCATCCACAGACTGACCATTTTATCAAAAATAATAAAAATGTTTCTTTTGTTTATTTTATTTAATTATTTGTTGTTCGATTTACTTTGTAAATGTGCCTTAAACACACTACAAATCTGGTGTGTGAATTATTATTATTATCATTACTATTCATTGCTTTTTTAATTCATACATTTAAAAATCTATATTATTATTTTATAATGTCCACTTTTATTTATAATTTTTAGCTTATCATTATTACCTTTTCTTTGTCTCCGATAATTCTGAATATAGTTTGTTTTTTTAATTTACAGTTACAATCTCATATGTACATATTTTATTTGTTGTGGTTTAGGTTGTTTTAGTCTTTTTTCAAACTTTTCAAATGCTAAATTTTGGCAAAGACAAACTTTCATGGCCATATTCATAGAGGTCTCTTGACCTCTGACCTCCAGATATGTGAATGTAAATGGATTCTCTGGGTACCCACGAGTCTCCTCTTTACAGACATGCCCACTTTATGATAATCACATGCAGTTTGGATCAAGTCATAGTCAACTCAGCACACTGACACACTGACAGCTGTTGTTGCCTGTTGGGGTTTATGGACAATATTTGTCATTGTTTTATGTCGATAACTGAATTGAGTGAGTGAGTGTGTGACCTGCAGAGCAGAGTTCATGAAGCAGGTGTTGCCCAGGTTGGTGAGGCCGCAGACTCCCGGCTGCCCTCGGTACGAGTCCTGCTCCTCGACAGAGTTCCTCCTGAACAACCAACAACAGGCATCATCAGCAGATCAGACTCGATGTGACTGATATCAGGAAAGTTTAGCTTTACAGATGGAGACAGGACGAGGAAGAGGAGGCAGGGGAACAGAGTTGTAGTAAGAAAAATCATATTGTTTGTGACGAAATCCAACTTAAGTTTTTTTTAACTGTTTGTAAAACTTTAAATGACCTAGTAGTCCAGTAGTAAAAGATTCAATCAAATTTCTTATTTATCTTATGTGTTTTATATATACAGTTCCACCACATATACAAAACACCTTATTTTGAAAATGTAGTTACACATGTATACTTCCTCGAACATCTCCAAGGTTGTCTCTAGCTCTCCTGTCAGCGCTGTTGTCTTTATCCATCCATGTTCAGCTCCATCGTTTGAATATATTTAAAATAAATTATATGGTGCTCTACAGTTGTAGCATTGGACAATTTGACCACAGAGATGAGAGTGACGGCTGGTTTGACTGCACGTTACCTCAATACGATAACATGACAGAGTTAGCATGCAGCTTTAGCTGTGATGTCTAGCTCTGCTTTTCCTGCAGCGTGTGAAACCCAAAGTGTTTCCATCCTTTACTGGATGTGGAGTGTTTACCACGCTGGATTTAACATGTGAGGGTGCAGGTCGTATCCATGCTGACCCTCCGCTGTTTTCTACTTTGTTGTTTTGGCTCGCTGTGGTTTGTTTTGGTTGACAGATATGGAACAGATATGACGCTGCGTTACTCAGACTACAACAATAAAAGTGGTAACTTCCTTTAACCTCCACATAGACTCAAATGAAGCAAATATATTAATTCTAGCATTAAAACATCAAGTTCATCAAAATTGTAATACAAGGAAGCATTACACTTAATCGGTGTTACGATTATGAGGGGGTACTGTAAGGGGTCCGTGGCCCAAAAAAGTTTAAGAACCTCTGATTTAGCCTCCCCTCATTGATATAAATGGGCTGGAGTGACATTATACAGTTTTCTCTGATTGACAATCCATGTACCAGAGACATGTTTGACCTTTCTGCACCAACATTTGTAACTTATACTCCAGCATACACACCACTTCTGAGACAGATATATAAGCGGTGGATGAGATCATCTCATGAGGGTAGGACTCTACTTCTCCAAAAATCAAATGAAATCAAACGGAGGGGAAGACTGAGTACATGAAAACGAGAGCAAGCAGAAAACAGAAAGAAAAAACAAGACCAGGAGAAAGACAGGGGTTTTCAGAGAAGACAAAATTGAAAGCAAAATGAAGACAACGACGGACAGTTGGCCAGACAGGAAGAGAGGAGAGGAGGGATGAACATAAAGAAGTGATGAGGGAGAAGAAGAGGCAGTAAGAGGGAAATAAAACAAACAATAGAGACAGAAAAGTGAAACATGAAAGAGCAATGATAGAGAGACCGATAGTGTTCTTACATGATCTGAGGTCTGGAGCTCGGCCAGGTGCCGTCAGCATTCCTCGTCTCCATAATCACCGTCTGACACACACAGACACACTCTTATCTCTGAGGTTCCTTTTAAAGGAAACTCGGTGCTATGAGGAAGTTAGTGGTTGTGAAGAGATGACGTCACGCGGAAACAATCTACCTGACTCAAACTTTGAAAACATCCTTGAATGAATCTACAGATCCAGAGATCATCAGTATATTATACTATACTGTATTATATAAGTGATGTCAAACAGAGTGTGTACTCACCATCCCGGAGCTCAAACAGGCGTCCAATACGCTCATGTAGACATTCCTGAGGCGCTCGCAACTGCTGTCCGAACTTTTCATCCAGATACGACACTCTGAGCCCGGAGGCACCGAGAAGGCCTCACACATCACCCTCTGGATCGAGTCTACACACACATCCACACACCATAATGTTTAAATGAGATTCAAGTCCTTGGAGATAGTGATCCTTCCTCTAGACCCCATCTAGGTAAAACAGACTTTGATCAGTTGTTTCCTAAAACAGTATATAGTCAAAACTGTCCATGCATGTTTTGTTAATGCGCTGTTGTAATAAAATGCAGTTAACAGAACTTGGAGAGTACAACCAGAACCTTATGCTCTCTTCAATGCCACCAGACTCCTTAGACAAAAACAGTAATTTAACCTTTCAGCACACAGGAGTTGCTGGTCTAGCGCTGCCTCGATCGATTAGTTAGTTTGTGTTGTTGTTTGAGTTTCCATGTAGCTTCAGCCATAATGTCCGGTAGGGGTGGGGGGAAAAAACAAACAAACAAAAAAACAATGTATAGTGACTTTTTTTACGATTTTGAGATTGATTTTTAATGGCAGAATCAATATATTTGCTTTATTTGAGTCTATGCGGAGGTAGAGGGAAGTTACCAGTTTTACTGTTGTAGTCTGAGTAACGTAAAGTGTCATATCAGTTCTGTATCCTTCAACCAAAACAATCCGCAGCAAGTGGAGGGTCAGCATGGATACAACCTGCATCCTTGCATGTTAAATCCAGCGTGGTAAACACTCCACATCCAGTAAAGTATGGAAACACTTTGGGTTTCACACACTGCAGAAAAAGCAGAGCTAGACATCACGGCTAAAGCTGCACGCTAACTCTGTCATGGACAGGAAAAGTTATTGTATTGAGGTAACGTGCGATCAAACCAGCCGTCACTCTCATCTCTGTGGTCAAATGGACCGACGCTACAACTGTAGAGCTCCATATACTGACATTTATGTTAAATACATTCAAACGGCCCCGATGGAGCTGAACATGGATGGATAAAGAGAACGAAGCTGACGGGAGAGCTAGAGACGACCTTGGAGGAGTTAGAGGACGTAGACATGTGTGACTATAAAATAAGTTGTTAACAAAGGGAACTGTATGTACAAATTGCATATATGGAAATAAGACTGATTGGATTATATCCACCAGAAGTATAGAACATTACATGTCCCTGATAAATTGAAAATAAAATAAATCCATGTGGACCCTCGCTGTGGTTTGGTTGAAGGTATCCTAACCAAACCACAGCGAGGGATCAGACATGAAGTCACGTTACTCAGACTACAATAATAAAAGTGGTGACTTCCTTTTACCTCTGTACAGTCTTGCCTGAAGCAAATGTATTGATTCTAGCATTTGAAAAATCAATCAAAATAAAAATAAAAAATACAAATACATAGGTGAATACATTTTTCCCACCCCTAAAAATTTAGTAATCGATTAGTTGACTAATCGTTGCAGCTGTTTGGGATGAACTAGACTAAGTCTCCCCACATTTATCTGTCAGAGAGCGACTGACAACAGATGTACACACACAGATCAACTCACGTATGCTGTCGGCGCGGCTGAACTGTGCGGTGATGATGTTTTCCATGTTGCTATGGAGACAGAGGAAGATCTCAACAGGGTAAACCTCTACCTTCAGCGTGCTGGGCAGATCCACCACCTGAGAGACACACACACGCAGACACACACACACACACACACACACACACACACACACACACACACACACACACACAGACATACAGTTAAAGTGTAGTCCAGGATCACCAGAAATCCACTACTCAACGACACTAGGATCTGATTGATGTTGGCCGTGCATCTGGCGGCATTACCTTGCGTTCTAGCGGCGGCTGCCCGTCCACCATGCCGTACCAGACCAGCAGCTTGTGCCAAGCCTCAGCCGGCACCAACATAAAGTCCTCGTTCTCCACCAGGCGCTCCTTCAGGTGGTACGAGTCCAGATCTGAAAACAGGAGACACGCCACTGATTTATGAAGTTGATAAAAAGACAATGTCACTGTTTTAAACCTGAAGCTGCAGAGATCAAATCCTGCAGCTAAAGGTTTGTTTTCTCCTGGGTGGAAAGAACACAGGACACTAAAACTCAAAAAGAAACACTGACAGGTAAAACTATTTGTGTCAACAGCTTTTTAAAACAAAGAAAAAGGTAAATATCAGATCCAGATTATCATAAAAGCAAAAACAGAGTGACTGTTTTAAGTTGTCACATCTGCTACAGCCTGTAAAATAAACTTCCCATCAGAATCATGGAGCATACTGACTTGACATTGTCAAAGATCATAAACCAGTATTTCCTTTGTGGCAGTTCAACAAGACTTTAGCAAGATTTCTCAAGCATTTCTTTAAAGCAAATGACTGAAAGTGTACTTGGCCCAAAAACAATTTTCAGTATCAGTTATGCCTCTTCAACAGAAGCCCTGAGACAAAAGAAGAAACCTGGTGATTCATTATCCTAGTCTGATTTAAAGGTGAACATAAAAGTTAAGTTATAAAAGTTATAATTTCTCCATGCACTCTGAACACAAGGGCATAGGGATTTTTTTTTTTAAACCAATACCCGACCCTGTTTAACCAATTATTAACTGTTAACCAACAAGATTAGTGTGTCGCATCCAGCAGCAGCTGCAGTTTATGCGCAAAACAGACAACTGAGTCGCCAGTTCACCCGTCTGGGAGAGTTACTGTAGCAGCCACAGTGCTGCGTGTAGTGTCAAAGACACATGCAAGTATATATACAAGTCTTCATCACCGCATCATTTAGTTTAGCCGTGAGGCTGTACCTGCCAACAGTGTCTGACAGAGTATGATAGCATTTTAGCTGTGAACGTGGCAGTACAATGTGTGTACAGTTATTTGTAGGTGAATAAATGCCACAACTCCTCAGTACCAGTAAGACTCTAAATATCTACAAATGACTAAAAATGATGCTTCTGTTATGACAGCTGTAAAAAAAATGCCAATGACAAGTCATCCAGGCATCAGAAGAAACTTGCAGTTTCTGTGTGTGTAAGGCTGCCCCCTCTTAGTCGATCGGTCGACTAGTCGGTCGTTTTGGTTTTAGTCGACTAAGATTTCTTTAGTCCACTAGTCACTTTTTATGCTTTTTTCATGCTGAATGACTTATTTCTAGGAAAATTAAGAGCACATCTCTGTCAAACACAAGATCTGAAGTGGTGCTTTATATGATTCTTTGTGGAAAAAACTCAGTTTCAAAGATCTGTCCATTAAATCAACTAATCGATTAGTTGACAAAATTGTAGTGTTATTGAAATAGTGTTTGTAAAATCGTCGAGTGTTAGTCGACTAAGAATTTCTTTGGAAGATGAAGATGAAGACGGATTACACACACTAGCAGACATCCATATATGTAAACAGGCAAAGTGATAACAGAATTAAGATTCACATAATTATATCATAAATAAAAACTTGTTAGAAAGAAGAAGAAGAAGAAGAAGAAGAAGAAAATGAGTCTCTTTGAGCAACAGGATATCAGGAAACAGAGGAGTGACTTGTTTGTGGGAAAGAGTTGTGTTTTTCAGGTGATGACATCATGAGGCGGAGCAAGGCGTTCACTGACCCTCAAACAGCTCAGCATTGTCAATCTGACCGGGGAAGGACGAAGAGTTCTGGTCTCCCGTCTCCACAAACTCCTTCCACTGTTCATACCAGCGACGCTCCACCACGTACCTGCAACACACACACACACACACACACACACACACACACACACACACACACATACGCACGCACGCACACATGCACACACGCACACACCCTTTTATTTCACATTTATTTAATGATTTTCACCCAGCTCCTTTCCCTATTGAAATTTGAATGTTACGATATTGTCAGCGGACACAGAAATGATTCAATATTATTATTACAAAATACAATAATGACATATTAATAACATGAGACTAAGATAAGATAAGATAAGATATTCCTTTATTTGTCCCACAGTGGAGAAATTTACAGAGATAGAGATATTAGAGATTAGATATCGCTTGCTGGTTTTGATTATATTGTGATAAATGCGGCATTACAATTAACTGACATTTTGAGTTTAATGACTGTGTTTTAAACATGTCGACCCCTTTCAATAAAATAATATATACCTTTATTAATCTAGAGGGAAATTGTTGTGCAGCAGTTGGAACATAAAGAAGGGAAGACTGCAAATACAAAATATCAACAAAGGTACAAGTAGAAGGATATCAATAAACACAATCAAGAATTAATCATTACCTCCGCCAAGGAGGTTTTGTTTTTGCCGGCGTTTATCTGTCTGTTTGTCTGTGTTCAAGATAACTCAAAAACGTATGGACGGATTTTGATGAAATTTTCAGGGTGTGTCGAAAATGTGAAAAGGAAGAACTGATTTAATTGATTTGATGATTGATTAAATGATTTTATTGGGGTAAATGGGACCCAAAAAAATGTTTCTCAATATCTCTGGTAATTGTTGCCCAAAGCTCATGAAATTTGAGTCAGGGATTTACAATGTGTACTTCTATCAAATCCCAAAGGCTGATCCTGATCTGATCCAGATGGCGGAGGTCTGCGCTCTCAAAGTGTTTTTCTAGTTATAGCTGCATCATTAATGTAATATAGTATAAATCTGCTTGTATGTAAATATTGTTCTATGTGGCAAGAGAGCTGCAATGATTAATCAATTAGTTGTCAATTATTAAACACTAATCACCTATTTTGATAATCGATTAATCAGTTTGAGTATTTTTTTTAAAGAAAAAAAAAATAGTCTAAATTCACGGATTGCAGGTTCCTTAAACGTGAATATTTTCTGGTTTCTTTCCTCCTCTATGACAGTAAACTGAATATCTTTGAGTTGTGGACCAAACAAGACATTTGAGGACGTCGCCTTGGACTTTAGGAAACACTGATAGACGTTTTTCACCATTTTCTAGACATTTTCTACACCACACAAATAATTAAATTAATCAAAAAAATAACAATCCAATCTCTCAATGTATTTAGCGCTGCAGCTAACTATTGTTTCTATTGTCCTTTAATCTATTTTCTGGATTGATTGATTGCTGGTCTATAAAATGTCAGAAAACAGCAAATTAATACGTTACAACAAAAAGCTGCTTGTTTTGTTGGAAAAAAAAAAAGGCTGAAACCCCAATATATTCAGTTTACTATCACAAAACAAAATATGAAGTGAAGCTGCTACTTCCTAAACTTTAAAAATGGCTTCAACATTTAATCAATAACTAAGCAATATAGTGATTTCAGTTCCCTGTCAGAAGGGGCTGTCTGATGACGAGGTAAGGCAGTAAAATATTCTAAATATAGCGTAGACTTAAACTGATATTGATTATTTTAGATCGCTAAAATCTGTTTTTCTGCTGCTCCTGTCCACAGACTCCTTTAAAAAAATCAGTAATTGTCCTCACTGAACACACACATACAACCCCACACCGAACTAACCCTTTTAGTTACTTCCAGACTTCTACTTCCAGATTTTGATCATTATCGGGATAATATCACGAATCACAATTCTTTTGGCTGTGATAATTGTGACATGAAATGCCTAGCTGCAGGTCACCTTTCTAATGATATCAAATCCTAATCAATTAATGGACAAATCATTTCAGCTCTGGTCCATAAACATCATCATTACACCATCATTTACACAATAACAGAGTCCAAACATCTGACCACAACAAACCCAACACCTCCACCTCTTCAGCGAGTCACACAACTGCTTTACGTAAGACGCTTCACACAACAGGTGTTTTACATGAGTCCTGCTCTTCATCTGAGGTCACTGCACTCTGAATTTAATGTGAAAATGACAGGTTTTTCTACAGGAAGTGAACAACAACACCAACTGAACAATAATGCAGCTCACTCAGCTGGTCCAGTGTTCATGTCTCAGCTGGTTCGGTTTTCAGTTTTACTTTCATTTCTTTCCATCAGTCCACCCTGTTCTCTATCTGTGTCTGGTTTCCCATAACTGCATGAGTATCTAAAATCATAATCACTAAATCAAAGAAGATACTAATAGCAAACAAACAACACAGGCAGTTAAAGCAAACCTGGTCTGGTCTTGTATTATCACACTGTGCTCCTGTAAAATAGAGCTGCGATGAATAACTGATTAGTTTTTTGCCATTTTCTGACATTTTATAGACCTAAAAACTAATCGATGAATTGAGAAAATAATCAACAGATTAACAGACAATGATAATAAGTTAAAAAATAATCATTATTTGCGGCCCTACTGTGAAGTAAATTCACTGACACGTTTAGGGTTGCTGGTCTACTCTGTGATTTAGAAAACTGTGGAACAGAAAATAAAACCAAGTGAAGGTACAACAAACTGCTCTTGGTACCAGCAGCAGAAGAAACCTTCCCAGTCATGGTGCTGCAGAATCTGACTGATCATGTTTCCATTACACTTTTCTACCGGACAGCATCCAGATGAAAACATGAGGGCTAGGACGATTCACCTATCTCCAGACACGATACTATCACGGTACTGGGGTGATGATTAGTGATTTTTCTGGGGTCTTATAGGGACTTTTACTTTGGAAAATCCCTAAATTCATGCAGTTAAAGTGTTGTATGCATATATGTAGACAGAGATGTCCTGAAGTTAAATAGTGTATATCAGGATCGTTGTCAGGAATTATTTATTACATTTTTTCCAGCAACCCAAAAATCAAAGAGTAAAGACATTTCCCTCAAAATTGGGGCATTTTCTTTTTAGTTTATAAAGGGACATGCAATGTTTTATATTTATGGTGAATATAATCCAATCAATCTTATTTCCATATATGTATTTTGTACAGTTCCCTTTGCTAACATCTTATTTTGAAAACCAGACATAGTCACACAGGCATGCTTCCTCTAACTTCTCCAAGGTCGTCTCTAGCTCTCTTGTCAGCTCCGTTATCCATTCATGTCCAGGGGCCGTTTGAATGTATTTAACATAAATGTCAGTATATGGTGCTCTAAAGTTGTAGCATCGACCCATTTGACCTCAGAGAGGTGAGTGACAGCTGGGTTAACCACGTTACCTCAATATGATAACACGAGTTAACATGAAGCTTTAGCCGTGATGTCTAGCTCTGCTTTTCCTGCTGTTAGCTGTCAGCAGCCGGTGGGCAGCACAGTCCTGCTTGGTTAAATAACTGAGCTACTACTGTTAACAGAGATGGTATTGAGTTATCATTATGAGGCATTGAAGCTCTGCTCAGGAAAAATGACCATTGGGTGAAGGGATATTCCAACATTATCATGATGTGTTCAAATATAATCTTGTAAAATTAGGTTTTTGGCAAGAAACTTGAATAAGCACAGTTGTTTGAACAAGATGTTTTCACAGTAATATAAAAAGGATATTAGAAAATTATGACCTGATTAACTTCCTAAGCTGCTCTAAGTAGCTTGCCAAGATGTTTTAATCAAAGCAAATATTCAAATAATCCTAATCATTTGAACTGTGTGTTTGTTTGCAAATAACCACTATAGATCACAATAACAACATAAAGTACAGTACTGTGTACAGTGCCCTCCCACCCCAGAAAAACAGGGCTCCTCCAGATGCTACGGTGTAATTCCAACATGGTAATTTACCATGCATATGATGTTTTAATGTAAAATATATCAAACTCTGAATGACATCAGTTCTAAAATATTATTACCTCATTTAGTGCAGAGATTTCAAAAGTGGCAGATAAAATTTCTGAGTGATGGCATATCAATTAAACCCAAATTGTCTGCCACAGTGGCAGGAAGTTAAGAAAGTCAACCCTTCAAAATCGTAAAAAAAAAAAACCAAAAAAAACACAAAAGTGGAATCACTGCTGGACAAGACCAATCAAAACCTGCTCATCCTTTTGGGATGTTGACGGGTTAGTTAAATTTTTCACCCCACGGTCAAACAACTTCATTTGCTTCACCACTGTCTCTAAAACAGATGCCTGTGCAACCAACACATGTGCAGCATTGTCTGAAACCAGTTCTGACTGTAACAGCACAATATCACTAAGGCAACATCTGTCAAATATATATATATATATATATATATATATATATATATATATATATATATATATATATATATATATATTCATATTCAGGGGTGCAAGTTTTGTCGTTTGCTGTTCCTACTTTTTAAATGTTAAAAACTGGTTGCCTTCAGTGGCATCTTGGGGTGTGACAATACAGTCAGCTCACGATACGATACACAATATGGGGTTCACAATCTTGATACGATATTATAACAATCATTTTAACAAAACTTGAATGATGAAAATATTTGACTGAAAGTAGTCTTTTATTCAAGACACAAAATGCACAACACTGCTGTTTGCAATCTAGTTCCATTTTTTATGCTAACCAGCTACTCTACTCTTTAATGTATCCATATTTCACTGTTTTATATTTGTCTGTTTGTTTTCTTTATGATTTTTGTGTGTATTTATTCTGTTTTAATTTTACTCTGGACATCATTGAAAATTAAGGCGTGTCCTCAATGATCCCTCCAGATTTAAATAAAAGTTAAATGAATGCATTACGTCTAAAGTCACTAACAACAATATCCTGCAGGTCTCTACCAGAACCAGAGTCAGAGCTGCTTCAGGACAGACTCTGTAATGTTAGTTAGTGGTCCTGGTTCAGACTGAGAGGACAGACTCTGCAGTCCTGGTAGAGACTGAGAGGACAGACTCAGTAACGTTAGTTAGTAGTCCTGGTAGAGACTAAGAGGACAGACTCAGTAATGTTAGTTAGTGGTCCTGGTTCAGACTGAGAGGACAGACTCTGCAGTCCTGGTAGAGACTGAGAGGACAGACTCAGTAACGTTAGTTAGTAGTCCTGGTAGAGACTGAGAGGACAGACTCAGTAATGTTAGTTAGTGGTCCTGGTTCAGACAGAGGACAGACTCAGTAACGTTAGTTAGTAGTCCTGGTAGAGACTGAGAGGACAGACTCAGTAATGTTAGTTAGTGGTCCTGGTTCAGACAGAGGACAGACTCAGTAATGTTAGTTAGTAGTCCTGGTAGAGACTAAGAGGACAGACTCAGTAACGTTAGTTAGTAGTCCTGGTTCAGACAGAGGACAGACTCAGTAATGTTAGTTAGTAGTCCTGGTAGAGACTAAGAGGACAGACTCAGTAACGTTAGTTAGTAGTCCTGGTTCAGATTGAGAGGATCAGCTGGCTAAATTATGGATCACCAAATGAACTTATTGTCATTCATTATGGTATTCAGGTTAACTCTGTGATGTACATTATCTTACGTTGTTCATGTAAACGTAAATACATCAACTCACACATGCAAGTAATGTTACGTTCGCATATAAGCTGCTAAAACAAGTTTCAGTTGCACTGCCACCAACATACTCAGAGATATAACTAATGCTCATATATAAAACTATCATCTTCTTATAGCGACTTATCCACTCAACAACATCATTATTCAACATTTTCAGCAGGAAGGAAACGGACACTTCATCATAAAATGGCAGGTGGAAACGGGGTTTTTGAAACACACATAGAGGATTGGGATGTTTATTACAACTTCTACAATATTTCCGTCTTACAAAAAGAGAGACACATCTCAGCTCATGAGCAGCTCCAGCTTCCTTATTTTCCTGCCTTCTAAAGCATGAAACCTCATTTTGATTGGCTATTGCTATGACGTGAACCATTCACATAGTGCTTGGGGGGACATTGAGCCAACTACACAGTGGAAGCACTACAGAAAAGGAGGGTGATCTAAAACTAATTTCTCATCCCCAGAATATTTATAGTTTTTCATCTCAACAATCAATCGTCACTTTTAATATCACAATATATTGCAGCACGTATATCGTCACACCCCCAGTGCATCAAAGCCAAGAAGTGGTTGCCAGTGTCTCAAAATAGTTGCCAATGCAAACTGGCAACCCTTACTGTCAACCCCTAACACTATCTTTATTATACGATTGTATTTTTAACTTCAAAAATACTCATTTTTTCCTCATTTTTGTCTCTCATCCATCATTTTTTACATTTAAAGTTCAGTCGAGTTTTTCTTTTCTCTTTTTTTTTAAACAATGTAGTTACAAGATTTTCATTTCTATTTAATTAAGTAAACAACTAGTAGTAGCAGTATTTAATGTTCACGCAAATGTCTTAAATACAGAACACAATATTAGAGTTAACAGCCAAACAGTAAATAGTAAAAACTGACAGAATTAATACTTAATACTCACAATTAATACTTTTATACTCTATTTATTTTCTAAAATACTTTTACTTACAAAAGTTTTGAGGGCTTTTACTTTACTACTTTAACAGAGATGTATTGAGTTATCATTATAGGCATTGAAGCTCTCTCAGAAAAATGACCATTGGTGAAGGGAATTCCAACATTATCATATTGTTCAAATATAATCTTTAAAATTAGGTTTTTGGCAAGAAACTTAATAAGCACAGTTTTTAACAAATGTTTTCACAGTAATATAAAAAGGAATTAGAAAATTATGACCTGATTAACTTCCTAAGCTGCTCTAAGTAGCTTCCAAGATGTTTTAATCAAAGCAAATATTCAAATAATCCTAATCATTTAACTTTTTTTTTCAAATAACCACTATAGATCACAATAACAACATAAAGTACATACTGTGTACAGTGCCCTCCCACCCCAAAAAACAGGGCTCCTCCAGATGCTACGGTGTAATTCCAACATGTAATTTACCATCATATATGTTTTAATGTAAAATATATCAAACTCTAATACATCAGTTCTAAAATATTATTACCTCATTTAGTGCAGAATTTCAAAATGGCAGATAAAATTTCTGAGTGATGGCATATCAATTAAACCCAAATTGTCTCCACAGTGGCAGAGTTAAGAAAGCAACCCTTCAAAATCGTAAAAAAAAAACCAAAAAAAACACAAAAGTGGAATCACTGCTGACAAGACCAATCAAAACCTGCTCATCCTTTTGGATGTTGACGGGTTAGTTAAATTTTTCACCCCACGGTCAAACAACTTCATTTGCTTCACCACTGTCTCTAAAACAGATGCCTTGCAACCAACACATTGCAGCATTTCTAAACCATTCTGACTGAACAGCACAATATCACTAAGGCAACATCTTCAAATATATATATATATATATATATATATATATATATATATATATATATATATATATATATATATATATATATATATATATATATATATATATATATATATATATTCATATTCAGGGTGCAAGTTTTTCGTTTCTTTCCTACTTTTTAAATTTAAAAACTGTGCCTTCAGTGCATCTTGGGGTGTACAATACAGTCAGCTCACATACGATACACAATATGGGGTTCACAATCTTGATACGATATTATAACAATCATTTTAACAAAACTTGAATATAAAATATTTGACTAAAGTAGTCTTTTATTCAAGACACAAAATCACAACACTGCTGTTTCAATCTAGTTCCATTTTTTATCTAACCAGCTACTCTACTCTTTAATGTATCCATATTTCACTGTTTTATATTTTCTTTTTTTTCTTTATATTTTTTTGTATTTATTCTTTTTAATTTTACTCTACATCATTAAAATTAAGGCGTGCCTCAATACCCTCCAATTTAAATAAAAGTTAAATGAATGCATTACGTCTAAAGTCACTAACAACAATATCCTGCAGGTCTCTACCAAACCAGAGTCAGAGCTGCTTCAGACAACTCTTAATGTTAGTTAGTGGTCCTGGTTCAACTGAGAGGACAGACTCTGCAGTCCTGGTAGAGACTAAGACAGACTCAGTAACGTTAGTTAGTAGTCCTGGAGAACTAAAGGACAGACTCAGTAATGTTAGTTAGTGGTCCTGGTTCAACTAAGGACAGACTCTGCAGTCCTGTAAACTGAGAGGACAGACTCAGAACGTTAGTTAGTAGTCCTGGTAGAGACTAAGGACAGACTCAGAATGTTAGTTAGTGGTCCTGGTTCAGACAGAGGACAGACTCAGTAACGTTAGTTAGTAGTCCTGGTAGAGACTGAGAGGACAGACTCAGTAATGTTAGTTAGTGGTCCTGGTTCAGACAGAGGACAGACTCAGTAATGTTAGTTAGTAGTCCTGGTAGAGACTAAGAGGACAGACTCAGTAACGTTAGTTAGTAGTCCTGGTTCAGACAGAGGACAGACTCAGTAATGTTAGTTAGTAGTCCTGGTAGAGACTAAGAGGACAGACTCAGTAACGTTAGTTAGTAGTCCTGGTTCAGATTGAGAGGATCAGCTGGCTAAATTATGGATCACCAAATGAACTTATTGTCATTCATTATGGTATTCAGGTTAACTCTGTGATGTACATTATCTTACATTGTTCATGTAAACGTAAATACATCAACTCACACATGCAAGTAATGTTACGTTCGCATATAAGCTGCTAAAACAAGTTTCAGTTGCACTGCCACCAACATGACTCAGAGATATAACTAATGCTGCATATATAAAAGCTATCATCTTCTTATAGCTGACTGTATGCCACTGCAACAACATGCATTATTCAGACATTTTCAGCAGGTTAAGTGGGAAACTGGACATGCTTGTCATCATATAAATGGATCATGGTGGAAGACTGTGGTGTTTTTGAAACTACAGCATAGAGGATTGGGATGTTTATTACAACTTCTACAATATTTCCGTCTTACAAAGAGAGGAGAGGACACATCTCAGCTCATGGAGCAGCTCCAGGCTGTGCCTGTATTTTCCTGCCTGTCTAAAGCATGGAAATCCTCATTGTTGATTGGCTATTGCTGATGACGTGTAACCATTCACATAGTGCTGTGGGTGGGACATTGAGCCAGACTACACAGTGGAGAGCACTGACAGAGAAAGGAGGGTGATCTAAAACTAATTTCTCATCCCCAGAATATTGTGATAGTTTTTCATCTCAACAATGCATATCGTCACGTTTTAATATCACAATATATTGCAGCACGTATATCGTCACACCCCCAGTGGCATCAAAGGCCAAGAAGTGGTTGCCAGTGTCTCAAAATAGTTGCCAATGGCAAACTGGCAACCCTTACTGTCAACCCCTGAACACTGATGCTTTATTATACGATTGGTATTTTTGAACTGTCAAAAATACTCATTTTGTTCCTCATTTTGTGTCTCTCATGCCATCATTGTTTTGACATTTGAAAGTTCAAGTCAGAGTTTTTCTTGTTCTCTTTTTTTTTTTAAACAAAAAATGTAGTTACAAGATTTGTCATTTGCTGATTTAATTAAGTAAACAGACTAAGTAGTAGCAGTATTTAATGTTCACGCAAATGTCTTAAATACAGAGACACAATATTAGAGTTAGACAGCCAATACAGTAAATAGTAAAAACTGACAGAATTAATACTTAATACTCACAATTAATACTTTTATACTCTATGTATATTTTGCTGAAAATACTTTTACTTACAAAAGGTTTTGAAAGTAGGACTTTTACTTGTACAGTATTTTCAAAGTGTGGTATTATTACTTTTACGGCAGTAAAGGATCTAAATCTTCCACCTCTGCCCAGATGTGAAACGTGACAGGAATAAACTGGAGGTCTGGTATAAGCACAAGTGGAAGCTTACGAGTCGACCCTGAACATCTCATCACAGCTAGTTGACAGGCTAACATGAACGTTAGCAGCGTCGGCTAACGGTCAGTTCAACGTCTGCCTGGTTAGCATGAGCTAACACAGCAGCAGCGGCTAACATCCAAAACCGAGACGTTAAACGGTCCCAACAATCTCACACCGACACCGAAACGGCTCGACTCTGTCGTTGAACCCGTTAATAACCATTAGGTAACGTTAGCTGTGTGATGCTAACAGTTAGAGCTGTCACTCTGTGTGTGTGTGTGTGTGTGTGTGTGTGTGTGTGTGTGTGTGTGTGTGTGTGTGTGTGTGTGTGTGTGTGTGTGTGGCTGTGTGTCTGTGTGTCTGTGTGCGGGCGGACTCTCACCAACTGTCCCCAGCACGGAGCTCACACTCCCGCAGCAGAGACTCGATTTCCCGCCGCTGGGTCTCCAGGCCCGGAGGCTCGGCGGCGGAACAGCGGCTGTTGGCCGTCATGATGCTTAATCAATCACTCATAAATGTCGGATCTGTTAGAAATATTAAATAAGGCCAGCAGACGAAAGGCAGAAGTCAACCACCGCATTGATCAACCGATAAACGGGGAAGCTACACGGAGCTGTGTTTGCGGAAGTAGGAAGTGGTTCAGACTGGGATGATGACGACTTCCGGCCTCGGGGCGCTTTTCCATTCTAATAATAATAAAAATAATAATAATAATACTGGTAATAGTAGTTATGATTATTACCAATAATGTTATTTATCATTATTATTATATTTTCTATACTTTATTTCGAATAATAATTCAATACTGTAATTACATGAACATGTTTACATTATTTATTGTAAAACAATCCGTAAATTTATTTCACAGTATAAAAATAAGTAAATAAATGAAAGGGAAAAAAGAAAAAGAAAAAAACAATTGAGATCTGTTAAACAATTGGAATAAATTTGAAATGTCTGAATAATCTAATAGTCTTTTGAATTTTTTGAGTTTTCAACTGTAGTCAAATATGTTTTAAAATCAGTATCTTTAAAAGTATAAAAGGAGGACATTCTTTTAAGCAATATAATTTCATGGATATAATAATTTGGAAAGACATTAATAAAATTAGTTGTAAATGTAATGATGAATGTACATCCATCCATCCATCCATCCATCGCCAACGCAGGGGGGCTGGAGCCGATCCCAGCTGGCATTGGACGAAGGCGGGGTACACCCTGGACGGGTCAGCAGTCCATCGCAGGGCATATATATATATATATATATATATATATATATATATATATATATATATATATATATATATATATATATATATATATATATATATATATATATATATATATATATATATATATATATATATATATATATATATATATATATATATATATATATATATATATATATATATATATACATACACACACACACATATATATATATTTGTGTTTTTTTCATATATATATCGTGTATTGTATGTATATATATAATATTGTATTTTTATATATATATATACACACACACACTCACATATATATATATACACATATATATACACACACACACATATATACACACACACACATATATATATATAAGAAAAATAAGTAAACTAAAAAAGGCATGGAATTAATATAAAACAAAATAAATTATACAACAAATAAAACGTTTTTAGAGAACATAATTTTCATGTGTTACTTGTTTGAATTAATAAATTTAGATTTGTGGACATAATGTTTAATTAAAATAATCATTCAGTTAATAATAAAATATGTTTTTACTTTTTTTGTCTTTACATTTGTTGAAATAATGATAGATTTGATTGATTAAAATTTGGAATATTTTCTGTCATAACGCCTTTTATTTCTGTTGTGGTTATAGATATCGCGAGATTTCAGTGAGTTGTTCTCGGCCAATCAGGACCATCACCAATAAACGCTTGGCCAATAGGGCGTCATTTTACTGTTATGTGATTGTCAGGGAGGGAAAAGTTCTGCGCGGGTTGAGCAGCCAGCAACAACAGCAGAGAACTCATCATGGACGTGGAGATGACGGAGGCTCCTGGCGAGCAGAAACCGACAGAGAGCGGGCAGAAGGCGGACACAGGAGCCGCAGAGCGTTCGCCTAAAGGCTCCGGCGGCACCTACGAGCTGCCCTGGGTAGAGAAATACCGTCCGCTGAAGCTGAACGAGATCGTGGGGAACGGGGAGACGGTGAGCCGGCTGGAGGTGTTCGCCAGAGAGGGAAACGTCCCCAACATCATCATCGCAGGTCAGTGAGAATACAGAGGGAGAAAGGACTGAAAATTAATAGTCTATAGTTATTAAACAGTATATAGTATATTATAGACTTATTTCTTCACCAGACAGGCTGCAGATTAATGTTAGGGCTCTAGGACTGAGGCGGAAGAAGTACTCGGATCTTTTATTTAAGTAAAAGTAGTAATACCAGAGTAGAAATACTTTGTTACCAGTAAAAACATTCAAAAATTATACACAAGCAGTACAAATAGTAAAAGTATTCATTATGCAGAATAATATACAGTATATACTATTACTGGATAATAATTATCGATGCTTTATGCAGCTGGTATAACCTAAAATAATACACCAGCATTTGTTAGTTAATTTATATTTTTGTCATTAATATTTTATTGTTTAATATAGTTATATTATAATAATTATTGTCTCATTTGGTCAACAAATCAAATGACTTCTGTTAAAAAAATCAACACAAATCAAATGTATATTCGTTAATATGCATCAGAACCTAATTTACTTTAAATTTGTTTGTATGAAGCCACTTTTACCAACTCTGTGAACCTTAATTTGTAATTTGTATCAATAATCGAAATCTGCAAAGTAACTGAAGTTCTCAAATAAATGTAATGGAGTAAAAAAGTACAGTATTTCCCTCTGAGAAAATGGACACACTCAAGTAAAGTACCTCAAAATTTTATACAGTACTTGAATAAATGTACTTTCCACCACTGAACCAAATAAAGGAGAATGGGCACAAGACCCTCCCGTCCTGTAAAAGGTCGTCCCTAGCACAAAACATTTAACTTAACAAAAGTAAAAGATCAGCTAATGCATCACTGTTCACATGTCCCACTTTAAGCCAAGACAGTAAAAGAGTCAGAAGTACATGACATGAGTCCACTCACAATATCATTGAGATCTGTGAACAGTAACTTAATAATAAAGTCATATATATCCACTGCAGCCACATAAATAGTGTCAAACTCTTAAATGGACTGTATTCATAAAGCACTTTTATTCACAGTAATTTTTTTTCTTGAAATAAATAATACTGTCCACGTCTTCCTTGCCGCTTGCGAGTCCATGTAATGCTACGCCGCTGCCTCTTTGTTGTTGACAGGTTGACAGACAGGATGGCACAGATGATTATGTGACCCGTACAGACCTCTGCTAGCAAACACACTTTACCTGCCTCAGAGCTTTCACACAAATCTTTACTGACAAGTGTCAGCGGCCAGAACGGCCCCCAAGAGCCGACTAGCCATGTTTTTTCTTGATTTTACACGTACAGTGTGAGCACTCAGGTCGTGACTGATGATCGGACCGTACAGTGTGAGCGCATGAATCATGAGCTTTGGCTTTACATCGCAAACGATCTACTCGTACACAAGGAGTAGGAGTTGCACAACAGTATTTCTAAAATTATACATTGTACATCCAGCTTTAACGAGAGAAAACTAATCCAGTCTGACTGTTGTGATCCAGGTCCTCCAGGCACAGGAAAGACCACCAGCATCCTGTGTTTGGCCCGACAACTGCTGGGAGCCTCCATGAAGGATGCCGTGCTGGAGCTCAACGCTTCAAACGAAAGGTGAGACTCCGTGACAGTGACATCTGACACCAGTAAGTGAACGCTGAGCTCAGATTATTTCCAAAGTCAAGAATGAAACTAACATACTGGCTTTAATTAATGTTGGGTGCTAGTGACTGCTGCTGTTTGTGTTTGCAGAGGAATTGAAGTGGTGAGGAACAAGATCAAGATGTTTGCTCAGCAGAAAGTCACGCTGCCCAAAGGACGACACAAGATCATCATCCTGGATGAAGCCGACAGGTGAGATGTAGAGCTGTCGCAGTGAAGGAATTTCCCTGGTGGTGATAATGATTTGCAGCACGATAAGCTGTATTATTTCCTTTTTTTTCCAAATTACTTTATCTGGATACTAGTGCTGTATAAATAAGCTTTATAGTTAGGCACATTTTTGGTATATTGCTTTTTCAATGACAAAGAAGAAAACTACTTAAAGTTCAGTAGGCAGCATATTTTTAGCATCATTGGGCAAAAATCCCATAATAACCTTTCAGCGTGTTGTAATTCAAGTGCTCTGAGAGAAAACTAGACTTCTGCACCTCCTCATGGCTGTTTTCAGGCTTTAAACTTTGGCCAATCACAGGTCATTTCAGAGAGCAAGCATTCCTATTGGCTGTGCTCCTGATATGAAGTCTTTGACATGATTCCACGGCTGAAATGACATTTCTTCTGGGACGCTAAAGATGATCCTTTGTAATGATCTGCTCTGGTGGGGGTTTGATGTCTCCTTTATCCTTCTCCCAGCATGACAGACGGAGCCCAGCAGGCATTAAGGAGGATCATGGAGATCTACTCAAAGACGACACGCTTCGCTCTCGCCTGCAACGCCTCCGATAAGATCATCGAGCCGATCCAGTCCCGCTGCGCTGTGCTGCGTTACTCCAAACTGACCGATGAGCAGATCCTGGCCCGGCTGCAGGAGGTGGTGGAGAAGGAGCGCCTGTCGGTGTCTGATGATGGGCTGGAGGCTGTCATCTTCACCGCCCAGGGAGACATGAGACAGGTGAGGCTTTAGAGTCCAGTGCTCAGCTCAAAGGCTCACGTGGTCGTTTTGCTGACTTCCCGTCTCTGTGTTTCCAGGCGCTGAACAACCTGCAGTCCACCAACTCCGGCTTCGGCTGCATTAACAGTGAGAATGTCTTTAAAGTGTGTGACGAGCCTCACCCGCTGATGGTGAAAAGCATGCTGGGACACTGTGTGAACGGGGACATCGACAACGCCTACAAGGTGATGGAGCAGCTGTGGGCGCTGGGCTACTCTCCAGAGGACATCATCGGGAACATGTTCAGGGTCTGCAAGACATACCAGATGGCAGAGTACCTCAAACTGGAATTTGTCAAGGTGAGGCAGAGCATCACCCCTCCTACAGCTCACATTAAAGCAGGGGTGTCAAACTCATTTTAGCTCACGTACAACCCAATCTGATGTCAAGTGGGCTGGATCTATTAATCCATTGCAGTAATCTATAAATAACAACTTCCTGTTATCGTAAAGAAGTACCAGTTACATTCTGAAAAGGTTCACGATTAATGAAAAATCCATTTGCAAAAGTGATGATGAACAACCCGAGATGTCTCACTCATCGCTCAGCTACGACTAAAAGCACACAGGTGTTTCTTTGAACCGCCAACAGTTGATTTATTTTTCTCTCTTCAGTTGTACTTGAATTTTCTTGTATTTTCCACCATAATGAGTGTGATAGTGGTGCTGAATATTATATTCCTTGAGCACTGAAAGGTGCTATAAACACACCAAGCACAATGGCTTCCCTTTTACCTATGTGAAGAAATAGAAACTGCTCCATTTTTCTTGGAAAACTGACACTTTTCCACTTTTCTCCTGGTGGAAAAGACGTTTTCCACCAGTGGGTGCTGCATGAACAGTAGCTTGACAGTGTTGTGTCATGTAACCTGTATGTAAGCATGTAGGATCTATAGTAGCGTATCCAGTTTCAGGCCTGCTACTCTTATCAGGACAGCGTGACACCAAAATAGGAATTGCAGGGTATTTTATTGAAAAATTACAGTTAATGACCTCTGCCGTTTTTATGCTTTTGCAGAGTCATCCAGCCCATTGGTGGGCCGGTTCTGTATGTGCGACACCCCTGTATTAAAGGGATAGTGCTAATTTTTTGAGGTGGGCTTGTATGAAGTAAAATAAACAGTAATTGTACTTCTCAAAACACGGAGTTGCTTGTCTGCAACTCCTGTGTTTTGAGAAGTAAAATTTCTGTTTTTGGCTGTGTAGTCTGGTGGCTTTGAGGAGAGAATAGATAACGGCTTCAGTTCCCCCGTCAATGGGCTCTCTGAAAACCTCACCCAGAGGCTTTTGTTAGCAAAAGAAATTCAACTGGTCAACAACCAGATTTAGAGACCTCCAAGTCTTTACAACCTGCAGGAACAGTTGAGTATTTTGGGATATATGATTACTCAGAGACACTTAACAGAAGTACTGGATGGATGGACAAGAAATAGTTCGAGAGTATAACTTCCCCTAAACCCACAAAATTGTTTTTACATTTCTGTTTGTGTCCAAATTAAACAAATGAGATAGATACAGCAGGTTAATCAGTGAGCTTCACAGATGTTGGTAGGGTTATTTTCCAACAGTAGCCTTATGCTGGGTCCACATTTTGTGAGAATCAAGCTGATTTTAGCACTGATTCCTCCCTCCGTCAGCAAAGCCCAGACTGTTTGATGGTTCTAAAGATTATCTTTCCAGATGTTCCTGTGGTGTGAGGTATGTTAAGAGCGTTTGTTTACATCCCCCGATTGGCTCAGAAGCCCATCCTGACTAACATCACTGATTCCTCCTGCTCATCATCCTGAATCTGTTAGTGTGTGGTTGCTGTTTTGGTCGAATCGTTGCTCTCCACACACTATAGGAACAAAACTGTTGGATTTAATAGACCATGTTATGTTTTGGCTCTCTCACATTTTACACATCTGTTAAGTTTTGAAAAACCTTGTAGTGTTGGCCAGCCTTTGAGCTAAGCTAGGCTAAGACTAGCCTCCAGTTCTGAATATGATCTGTTCCATTAACCTGCTGGCGTTAATCTTCCAGCTAAACAAGTCTCAGGTTTCTAACCTGACAGTGGAATCAAAAACAAACAGGATGTAACTTTACTCACATACTGAACTTATCACCTGATTTTGTGGTAATCTTCGTCTGGTTCTGTCTGCAGGAGATCGGTTACACTCACATGAGGGTGGCTGAAGGTGTGAACTCCCTGCTGCAGATGGCCGGTCTGCTGGGTCGACTCTGCAGCAAGACGGCGCCCCCCGCTGCCAGCTGAACTCAACAAAACCCCTGCACCACCACCACCACCATCTTTTTAAACCTGCTGCTGCCTCCTCCTCACAGCGCCGGCCTCTTCTGTGTTTCATGCTGGAAGAGCTGCACATTATAGTTAACTCCTTCACCAGCTCTGAACAGCATCCCACACCTGATGATGTTTTTGATCAGGTGATCGGCTCATCAGTGTTGCTCGTTGCACTTGTTTCAACCTGACGCTGCAGCAGTCATTTTGTGTTCGTCTGAGGAAGCAAAATAATGTAAAAAACTAGACAATAAATCATCTCTTCATTGATTAGTGTTGAAATGTTGTGTTTTTTGTTAGTTTACCCATAAGTATAATGATGGTTAACTTATGGAGGACGGAATTTGCCAAAATCCAAAATAACTCAACAACTTGATAAATAAGTTATTAAATATAGTAAAAACAATAAAAACAGAAATATAGCCATTAATTGATAAAATGTGCCAAATTTATATTTGTTCTTTATCCTTTAAATTCCCTTATTTATTTACTCTGAGATCTTCTGATATGTATTTATGTATGAGTTAGTTTTTTTTCAGTGTTTTTGTGTTTCAGGCAACATCAGCCCAGATGTTCTCACTCTGAAATAATTTAAACCTCAGGGAGGATTTTAACGGTGGGTCGGCAGAACAGTTCAGCTTCAGATGGTTGATCTGCACACCTGTACCAGTCCGAGGCAGCAGCGGGCTGGTGACCCGCTGTACAGAGCCGGAAACTGGAGTGCAGCTAGCTGGCTACCATATGGTCCACCTTTTATCTAAATAAATAAGTATGGAGGAATAATAAGGTAAAAACATGCAGAGATATAATAAATAAATACATTTAAAAATAAAATATAAATGCATAACTAAAAAAATAAATAAAAGGGGAAATTTAACTGGAATAAATCATGGAATTAAAACATAAATATTTATGTCACATTTTATCAATTAATAGCTATATTTCTTTTAAATTTTTGTTAGTAAATTTAATGACATTTATTTATTGAATTATTTATTTATTCCTTTATGATTTTGGCAGGTTCGCTTGCCTCACATTGAAACTCCTTACCATTTCTGAGGTAATGGAGTATTTGTACTTAGTAGTATTGCTTCTAAATGCTTACTGCTTACTAAGTTAAATGATCTGAATACTTCTTCCACCTCTGTAGCATATTCAGGTCAAACTATGGTTTTGGATTAACAAGCTTTATTTCATTACAAACCTTGTTTACATTAAAAGTCATGGAACAACAAACCTCAGTAACAGCTACCAATGCTTCAGTACAAATCTTAAAAGTAATAGTTGTAATAAATATTAAGAACAGTAACAGACAGCAGTTACAGTTAGTGTGTATGTATGTATATGTATATAATAAATATTATAATATATATATTTTTACAGAGAGGTTGTCAGGAAACTTTTCAATGCTGCAGAAATCCCAATATATACGACGGCATATAAGGGCTACTGTAGATAAATATATGTTATAAGAAATTACAGACATGTAATATTCCAAGAAAAAAACTCTAAAAATTAAATTTATGAGAAAAACTGATATATTCTCTGAGATTAAAGTGGTAAATTTACCAGGAAAAAACTCACAAATTCATAAGAAAAAAACTCAAAAAGTCTAATATTTAAGATGTAAATTTATAAGACAAAATCTAAAATTTTATGAGAAAATAATTGAATGTTATTTATCAAAGTGGTATATGTAAGAGACAAAAAATGAAATATTGTCTGAGATTATAAACTCTAAATTGCCAGGAAAAAAATCAAATTCTCTAAGATTTAAGTAGTAAATGTACAGAAAAAAAATCTCAAATTGAAGAGGAAAAGCTTGAATATTTTCTGAGATTAAAGCGGTAAATTTATGAGAAAAAATTGAAATGTCTGAGATTATAAACTCAAAGTTGCCAGATTAATCAGCAGGCCGATTAATTGGGCTGATTATTTGACTTTTTTTTCATAATCGGCATCGGCCGATGTCTGAGCGCATTAAGCCGATTATCAAGCAGGCGCATATGCGGGCAGCCCCGTGTTGTTGCTGCTGTGACTAGCAACAAATCTCGCACATTTTTCTGGTGTTATTGGAGATTATTGGAGACTGATGTGAAAGCACGTATCGTTCTTACTCAGCAGCGGTGCTGCCGTGGACCCTCCCCCACCCCAAAACACTCAGACGCCCGCCACGCGCTAGTCAAGCAGCCGGTCTGGCCCAGTCCTCATTGTGCAGCGGTCAAGCTCTAGTCCTAATCAAATTATACTGAGCAAACAGATTTATCAATAAGGAAATACAGGAATAACCATAATACCATCAGCATCCAGACTTTGAAGAGACACTGCCGTGAATTAGGCTTATCCCCAGGAAAACAACCTGCTGATATGAGGTTTTTTTTCTTCTAAATTTGTGAGTTTACCACTTTGCCCTTGGATCTTGTTTTTTCTTTTTCAACAAATACCAGGATTTATTTCCCGCTCTGTTATTCAGTCCTCCAGCAGGAGGTAAGAAAACTTTAGTATCATTGCCTGAAACTACGGAAACCAAGTGAACATCAATAGGACGAGCAACATGTCTGCCAGATGTCACAGCTCTGACTGACCGTCTGTCATGGTCTTCTCCAACACACAATGACAATTAAAGTGCAGTTCATCAAATCAAACAAGCCAAACAAGTGCTTCCAGTCAGACTCATCAGTCTGTATAATAATAATAATCATCAACAACCCAGCTGGCATCTCTCAGTCCAGAGAAACAAAAACTGCAACAAGAACAAAAAGTGGAAGAAGTTCAAGTTTTAACTTGCGTATTATTTTGATTTGGAGGTGTTTTCTTCCCGTCTCTGAGTAGAGGGGCAGGTTCACAGCTGAACAACATCTCTGTTACTCACTAGACTGATACCACTGTACAGTTTTCATGCCAAAACTCCACAACGAGCATGCTGTTGACGGGCCAAATGAACAGAGAGCAGGAAGGCTTCAGTCACAGCTCGACTGAAACAAAATCATTTACAGTAACAGAGGAGGAACGCGAGGTAACGGGTCGCTTTCAGGATCCCCATCGGAGGAAGAGCTTAGAGGATAACGCAACAGTTCACCTTCCTCTGAAGCCTGGAACACCAGACAAAAATCTGCCCGTTCACAGAAAAAACTACTATGCAGTCGCCCTTGTATCTAGTGGTAAAAGTTGCTGATGACCCAACTGCTGAAGAGATATTTGAGTTGTTTGAAAGAACGACAGCAGAGTAGAAAGTTTCTCATTCAAAACAGAATGATCGAAAAACTACCGCACTTTTTTTTTTAGTTTGGTTACAGTAATTAATCAGATTGTTTTATTGATGTGTGGTTTGATATTTGAGTTTTTATAGATATTTTTTTCATGAATAGCTTTTGTCAGACATTCCAGAGTAGGAGTCTACAAAAACCCTGAGAGGCAAATGATATGAATGAAAATTATCTTTTTTAAATGGTAATAATAAAATGGTATAAAAAAAATGTCTCTCTCTGTTTATTACTGTTCATATTTTTTCCACCTCTCCATTCAGAAAATGTTGTTGTGGCCCAAATGAGTATTACAACAACAAACAGAAAAATGATCCTGACAAAACCTTTTTTCACCTGTCACCTTCAGTCATAAACACAGGAGAAAAAACGATTTAGATCAGGCTAAAAAATTGGATCAACGGCATTTTTTTCACTTTCCTCTCAGGGCTTCTGTAGCAGCAACGTAACTGATATTAAAACTATTTTTGGGCCAAGTACAACCACTTTTTTGATGAAAGATTCTCGTAAAGTTGCTGCAATTTCATGGGCATGAAAAGAGTTCATCGTTTCAGAGACGAGCTTCATAGTAACACCACCACCATCAACAATATAACGTGTATAATAAAATAATGACTACAATATTAATAAAGAGAAGGGATCAGGATCAAACTAAATAAAGAGAAATGATGATCCGGTCTGAAGAAATACAACACAACTGTATGTAAATATGAACCAGCTGAACAGTCACACCTACAGCGTCACCACGGTGGACCACATGGCTCCATGGAAGAGGGAATGAAATACGAACCGACATCAGTATCCAAAAGAGCACAGGATGATAGAGCCAACATGGCCGACACCGGACTGTTTAAGACAGTGGTCAAATCTAAAGATATTTAAAGGTATTTCCCTACTTTATATGATGTTATTTGTGATCTTTTTCTTTGGGAAAAACAACTACAACGTAGAACTGTTCGTCCTACACAGATGAAAGTTTCAGGTGCAAACAGCGTCTGAGGAGGAAAAGAAGAAGAAGAGATAAGAGAGAGAAAACAACAGGAACAGTCCTACGCAGTCATTTCGATGGTGCGTTCTGCCGTGAGTCCGGGGGTGGTGGAGTTAGCGCCCTCTGGCAGTGTGTTGGTGGTACTGCGGCTCCGGACGCCGTCCGTGGAGCCGACGCTGGAGGCCGAGTGAGTCCTGGAGCGAACCAGCCGGGTCATACCAGCCGTGGGCACTGGGGGGGAGGGGGCGACAGAAACATGAATGTATTAGTAACAAAAACTATCAGCGTGGAGCTGGTTCATATGTGTGTGTGGGAGGGGGGTGGAGTGGCTGGTTATATGACAGCAGATCATTCACTGTCCAACCAGCAGGTGCTGATTTGAATCGTCCACACTGACTGAGCAGCTGGATTCAAATCTGATGAGGCTCCGTTCACACTGAAGCTCCAAATTTTTTCACATTTTCTGTTCAGTGTGATGAGACAGTTTTTAAAGGGATAGTCCGGGTGTTTCTCAGTGGGGTTGTATGAGGTACTTATATGGGGGCGGCAGTAGCTCAGTCTGTAGGGAGTTGGCTTGGGAACCGGAGGGTCACCGGTTCAAGTCCCGACATGGACCAAAAACTGAGTGTGAACTGGTTGCTGGAGAGGTGCCAGTTTACCTCTTGGGCACTGCCGAGGTGCCCCTGAGCAAGGCACCAAACCCCCAACTGCTTGGGGCGCTTGTCTGGAGCAGCCCCCTCACTCTACATCTCTCCATTACTCATTTGTGTGTTTGTGTGCATGTACCATGTATAAGTTAAACAGAGTGTAAATTGAATTTCCCCACTTGGACTAATAAATTATCTTCTTCTTCTTCTTCTTCTACTGTCAGTGTATTACCTCTCTAAGATAAGATAACATGGGGGTGGCAGTAGCTCAGTCTGTAGGGAGTTGGCTTGGGAACCGGAGGGTCACCGATTCAAGTCCCGACATGGACCAAGAACTGAGTGTGAACTGGTAGCTGGAGAGGTGCCAGTTTACCTCTTGGGCACTGCAGAGGTGCCCCTGAGCAAGGCACCAAACCCCCAACTGCTCGGTACCGTGTATAAGTTAACAAACAGAGTGTAAAAATTGAATTTCCCCTCGTGGGACTAATAAAGGTTGTTGTTGTTGTTCTTCTTCTTCTTCTTCCTCTAAGATAAGATGAACCTTTATTAATCCCCGGAGGGAAATTCGGGAACTGAAGCCGTCATCTATACTCTCTTCAAAGCCACAAGACTACATTCACAAAAACAGTAATTTTACCTCCCAGAACATAGGAGTTGCTAGTCCGCTGCCTCAATCAGTTAGTTTGTGTTATCGTGTGACTTTGGTGAATTTTTGAGCAGTTCACACATGATGTTCAAGCGCCAATGTGCGAGCACCGAGCCAATGCCGATTTGCCTCCGATCTGAAAAAAAAACTGCTAAAGTCATGTAGTGTGAACAAGGCATTAGGGCATGCTACATTCCCATAGTGGTAAAAAGGTGTTTTTGTTTGAACAAAAATTATATGATATCTGTCTGATCCTACAGAAGACATGAACAGTTCGGTACTATCAATATACATGTGTCTGCAGTGTGAACGGAGCGAAGTGTGTTGGCATGCAGCACAGCCTGCTGGTCACTTTCACTGCAGAGGAAATAAAAAAAATCAATCAATGTGATCAGCTGATCAACAGCATGCAGACACAAACACACACACACGCACACACACACACACACACACACACACACACACACACACACAGACACACACACACAGACAGACAAGGCAAAACAAGAGCAAGAGAGCAAAGAAACAATAATCAAAATGGACACAGGCAAGGAGGTAGGTGTGTCTGTGTGTGTGTGTGTGTGTGTGTGTGTGTGTGTGTGTGGGGGGGTTTAAGAAGATTCTGGTTGAAATCCTGATACCTGATTGGCTGCTCAAGTGGTTTAATACAACATGAGGGACTGGAGGAAACGAAGACAAAGAGAGAAGAAGAGCAGGAAGGAAGGAGGACAGGTTGAGAGACAACTGTAGTTACACATAACTAATACGAGGCAACACACACACACACACACACACACACACACACACACACACACACACACACGAAACATGTAATTGTGTGTTTTGAGGAAATCCAACTGATTCATAGACTGCTGTGAATGACACAGCAAAACTGCTACTTACAGTTAGTGACGCAGGGCTGGAGACAGACACACACACACACACGCACAAACACACACACCTGTGATTGAGCAGTTTAGTGTAAAATAAAAAAACCTAAACAGTCCTTACTTTAGTTTTCATAGACATAAGGTCCTTACACACCGGAGACGTGACAAATAAACAACATGAAAATATGAACTACTCGCGAGAAAATATTATATTATTATTATTCTTACTTCTTATTATTATTCTGTTATTATTGTTGTGAAAGGTAAGAACGGAAGGAGTAGACAAAGTGTATAAAAGCAAAGAGATGAAACTCTGGATGTATAAAGAGACATCTGTTGAGGTAAATCAACTTCCAGAATGAACACTTAAAGCCCCTTCAAACAGTTTTACTTCCTGTCTTTTGATCAACCTTCTTTCTCAAACAGAAAATGGGGATGTGGTTAATAGTCAGATGTAATTCATTACCATGGCAACCAGATTGCATGATTTTTCAACCCAGTTTAGATGAATTTACTGTTTATCAGACCACAAATGAGACAAGAATTAGTCCAACACACTGACTTTCTCTCACTTGCTCTCTTCTTCACCGTCTCCTCCTGGTGAGGCGGCCGTCTGGCTGCTGCTGCTGCACTGAGGAGCCGCACGCCGACCACAGCGCACCAGAGGACGGACAGACATGCTGCTGAGGTCCACCATTTGAAATGCAGTTCTGGGACATTTTGGAGGAGCACTGTCCACCAGCACCGGCCGCTCTCACCTCAGCTCCAGCACCCACACCACACTGGGCTGCACTGTGATTTGTTTATTTCTCCAACAGACTAATACATGTTTTTGTGGATCTTGTCTGCACTTCTTTGTCAAGGTTCAAAGGAATAATAAAGTTTGCCTTCTTGGTTCAGACTGCAGAGCCTCCGTGTTGTCGTTTTATAAATCTAGATGCAACTCAACCCATCAGCCAACGTGATTGGTTGATGCCTTTATTCAAAGTGCGAAAGCTCAGAAAAAACAGTCCTCATTCTGAAAAAAAAAAGTACATCACTTTTTCGCCATGTGATATTCACATTCTGTGTGAAAATATTCACGACAAAAACAACAGTTGTCAGCTAGTGAAGGTCAAGCCCCCAGTAGTACTACAACTAATATGTCTGTCACGTGATGGGCCCAGAAAGACTTTTTCCCGTAGATTTAAATTGGGAAAAAGGCGTCTGTAATTCAGTCGACAATTTGTTTTGAGGTGAATTAATCTCCCAGTATGAACACTCTAATAGTCCTTATTTAAATCATTAGGTCCTAAAAGTTGTAAAATGCACAAACAGCTGAACCCAGAGTTATTTTCCTTCTTTCGTTCACGAGAATGAGACCTAGACCAAAGCTAGAGCAAGGGCTGGGAGTCGGAGCTAAAGGAAATGGTACTGTGCCTGCTCTACAGGCCCAATGGGTGCAGAAGATCGCAGGCTGATCCGGGTACTTTATCTCTCGGCAGTCGAGCCATTTTAGCTTCTGTTGTCACTGAGCAACTCTCGTAAGAATGAACAAGAGCCCACCTCCAACCCTGTATCAGTTCTCTTTATACATCCATGATAAAGGTTGTTCTTGCCTTTCACAATGAAAGCCCTACACATAATAGTGTTTTGCGTTCTGGTGTTGTTCATTCATCACGCCCCCGTTGAGTAAAAGCCTTAAGATGACTACAATGTAAAACTAAAACTCACAGAGGTTAGGACATATAACAGGACCAGGTTGACAGGGGAGACAAAGACCAACAGGAAGTTGCAAACTTAGAAATCCATCAAAATCAGTCTGAGCTGCTCGTTACTTATTGTTAGTCATTTCTTGTTAATAAAAAAAAATATCAAGGAACTCTGGTATCTCTTCTAGATTTAATATGAGAAAATAAACAGATGTCTCAAAGCTACAGAAATGTGTGATTGCGCTGTTAAATGTAAAGAAGGTACTCACTGTAGCCCATCCCCTGGACAAAATACTTGAAGGCCTCTGCTAGTTTTCCAGGCTGAGGAAAGAAAAACACACACTCCAATCAGATTAGCTGCAGATGTATAAAAAATGGCGGTCAAAGTTAACACAATAATAACACATTAACACAAATTAGTTTTAACGCCACTAATTTAACACAGTCAATCTTTCAGAGGTTGCAGCAGACTCAAACAGACTTTTAAAGCTAGGGTGAAGATGCTGGCATCATATGAAACTAGAAAACCTAATGAATCCAGCAGTAACAACCACGTCATACTAGCTTGTTGGGAAGGAGGCTAAATAATGCTCCAAATGTATGCTAAACTTTGGTGAAGAAAATCTGTCATGGGTGTTTCTAAAGGGGTCCCTTGACCTCTGACCTCAAGGTATGTGAATGAAAATGGCTTCTGTGGTACCCTCGAGTCTCCCCTTCACAGACATGCCCACTGTATGATAATTACATACTGTTTGAGGCAAGTCACAGTCAAGTCAGCACATTGACAGCTGAGAGTTTGCCTCGTTATGATTTGAGCATATATATATATATATAATTTTTTATATACGGTATATATATTTATATATTTGTCATTGTTTTGTGTTGTTAACTGATTGTGCCTTTGGAGTGTGAAAGAGGATTAGATTAGATAGATTAGATCCTGATGAGCAGGTTGGCACCTTGTATGACCTCTGTCGTGAGTGTATGAATGTGGGTGTGAATGCTGATGTGTAGTGTAAGCGCTCTGAGTGGTTAGAAGACTAGAAAGGTGCTATATAAATGCACCACTAATTCACTGAGTTGACTGCATCCATTCACCACACACTGCCACTGTGAAGATAAACACTTTGAACTAAGGTGGAGGAAACTAGAAATAAAATGAAAACCCTCAGTCAGTTAATGCAACAAGTTGGGCTAGATAACTACAGCTAACTAGCCAACTAACTAGAAAGACAAATTGACAAACAGCCTTCTTTTTCTTTTTACTTTGAGCACAAAATTAAGTTATTTATCAAAAACAATTGATTAACTGTTTGGCTAATCAACTTATTCAGGAAACAACCCAAATAAATATGAAATATCATAGAAATGTCAAACAAACACAGGAAGGGGGCTTTAAACCCAACATTTGAGGCAGTAAGTGGCTCAGACTTACCTGCACCACCTGAGGAAGTCCTCCACAGTCTGCCATCTAGTGGAGAGACAAAGAATGACAAAACATCTGGTGAGAACACAAGCCCCTTGTGAAGGTTCATTAACAGACGTGTCCAGACAACGACTACAATCTATGTCGGGACAAAGGAGAAGTTGGGATGCAGTTTGTTCCCTTTTAATCAGTAGTGTATGTTTTTATGTATACTGTGTTTTTAATACTGTGTAATTATTTCTGTGCACTTTAAGGAGCTGCCCTTTTAATTTCATTGTACCTGGTGTAATGACAATAAAAGCTTTCTATTCTATTCTAGTGTATATGCATCACTGATTTCTTTCTGTTTATTTTTCTCTCCATCTTCTATTTGGTGTGTAGACAACTGCTGAACTTGGCCAGAATGTCCAGACTTCAGCTCAAGACAAGGCTACTGAATGAAGGCTGGGACACAAATATTAAAAGCTATTATTTACAGACTATGTGGGCTAAAACGCAGAAGAAGCCTAATTCTCCTTTCCAATAATTCACTACATGCGTATAATCGAGGAGGATCAGTGTATATGATGAAATAGTGGCATTATAATGTGCCAGATGAACCAAATTTGGGCTTTTACAGACATTTTCCTCCAGCTGTTGTCTGTTAATGGAGGTCCAGAGGGACCACGGTACAATAACCTGTTATTATGATGTTAATAAAACATACCCAAATTCACAAATATGTAGGATATCACTACTGACATTCATGTAATATTATGTCATAACGCTGTATGAGCCATGTGTTCATGTGTTTCGCATAGAGCGGGGAAGTGAGATCAGATCACAAGTGAGCAGGGCCTATGAAAAGACAGAAATTACGAGGGCTGGGATTCATCAGTTCAGTCCACTCGAGTCAAACCCACATTAACTGGACCACTGGGATTTGTCCAAACCTCCAGATTACCACTCCTTCCTGACTGAAGGGAAAACACCAAAATAGTAAATCACTAAATAACTGCTGGGACTGTTGAACATCACAGACTGATGACACCTGACAGTTAAGAGACAGACAGGTGAGGAGAGAGAGACAGGTGTCCAGGTGAGGAAAGAGACGAGTGAGGAGAACAGACAGACAAACAGAGAAAGAGAGACAGAGACAGAGAGAGAGAGAGAGAGAGGGAGAGAGAGACAGAGAGAGAGAGAGACAGAGAAAGACAGACAGAGAGAGAGACAGACAAAGAGACAGGACAGACAGACAGAGAGATAGAGACACACACATACAACAGAGAGAGAAAGAAAGAGACACCACATACAACAGAGAAAGAAAGAGAGATAGACACACACACAAACAGAGAGAGAGACAGACAGACTGACACAGAGTGAGACAAAGAGACAGAGAGAAAGAGCGAAAAAGAGACAGACTGACACAGACAGAGACAGACAGAGGACAGACAGACAAACACAGAGAGAGAGAGAGGGCGAAAGAGAGAGCGCACGCGAGAGAGAGAGAGAGAGAGAGAGATACCTTGAGCAGGGTGGTCTTGGTGGGGTTCAGTCTGGAGTTACACTCCACCTGCAGGGCAGAGCAACAAACAAACACACACACACACACACACACACACACACACACACACACACACAGTATTCACAACAATGTGATGTCACATACAAGCTGTTGTCATGGAAACAGGACAGACACTCACCACAACATCAACAGCAGGTGACGTGTCTCCAACCACCAGCAGAGCAGGACACCTGAGACACACATGCACACACACACGCACATGCACACGCACACGCGCGCGCGCGCGCGCACACACACACACACACACACACACACACACACACACACACACACACACACACACACACACACACACAGAGTAAGATCAGCTGTAACAGGACATGTTTGTGGAAATGTATAATTGTTAAATAAAGCAAAGAATGAATAAATGTTACCTGAGCGTAGTGACTGTGTTTTCATTCAGACCAGGGAGCGGCCTCTCCATCTGCAACTCAGTACGACTAAAACACACACACACACACACACACACACACACACACACACACACACACACACACACACACACACACACACACACACACACACACACACACACACACACACACAATGCATGGACGCTTCAATACATGTACTCCAGGCACCTGCTATAAAGGCCCGGACACACCAAGCTGATTGTTGAACAGTTTGGGGTCATCGCTGAGTGCCTTTCTAGCTTTTGCAGTGTGTCCTGCACTCTTGGCTCTAGTCTGCCCGTGTCTGAGGATTCAAGATGTTCAATCGGCGGCAGAACTTATCAGTGAGAGAAATTACTCTGATCGGCAGTTCAGCTTAAACCAATCAGTGCACGAGAATGAGAAACAGAAGTGAGGAAAGCAAGCCAGTGAGTAGCGTCAAGAGAATAAACACAGACGGCTCTTTTCATTTTATATCTTCTTCTCATGTGATCTTTCCAAAACACTGATATTTTCACAGCAACATGGCTGCATGGAGTAAGCCAAGAGGTGAGCGAGAGTGGTGTGAAAATGGTCAGTAAACACTGTTTTGTTTCATGTACGTACATATCATAACAAGTTATCCACCGTCCTCGGTCTTCCTGTTTCCTTTTTTGAATGATGAATACAGACCAGGTACCTGCTGGTGTGGAGAGTTATTTCCTCTCACACAGGCGCAGAATGCAAACGCTAACTGACCATCAACTGTAGTCAGTGCGGTGTGTTCGGGTGCAACTTGTCAGCCAAAACAAAGGTGACGTGAGGTGATACAACAGGGGGCCTTCGATAATCGTCGATAATTTTCTGATGTCGGGTTAGTGTATCCCCACTTAAGTGTCCTTCTGAAGTGCACTTGGGCAACACACTGAAGAACGTAGAGTAGAGACGACGATAAAGAATGGTATTTGGGGTTTTCATTGAGATCACAAAACAGCTTTGTTGCAACATTATGTGAGCAGCCACAGCAGTAAAAATAGTAAACAGTACATTACTATTAGTATTATATCAAGTTCTACTTAAAGGGTAACGTTGGTATTTTTCAACCTGGACCCTATTTTCCATATTCTTCTGTCTCAGTGACTAATGGGGACAATAACTTTTAATACTGTCCCAGTGTTGAGGGTGGTTTTTACATCCTGGCTTGGTGGGGAAGAACAATAGAGAACCAAGCTAAGTGAAGAAGGATGGACAACCACCGCCGTCATGGTGACCGCAGCTAATGCATGAGCTAATGCTAAAGGTGAAGCATAAAGTATTAGATGGATCTCAGAAATGGAGGACCAACTTGTTGATCTGTGGCAACAATGCAAGTGTTTAACGTGTCTCTATGACTTCATCCATCTTTTGTGAATTTTCAATCCAAAGTAAAAACTAACATCACTAATTCTTCCTGCCCGTCATCTGCCAGGTTTGGGTCAACCTATGGTGTTGTGTAAAAGATTTTCAATGTAATGGCTGAATAGTTAGATGATGTCGACAATGTGGATGCGATACAAAATTTCATGAGACTTCCCCTTGAGCGAGACAAAATAAACAGATCAGGTCAAATGAAAGGTAAGAAAAATGTGTAATTTCTCTGTAGGGTCCTTTCCATAATGTTGTCAGACACTTAAAATAACAACCTGAGCCTGTCAGTTGCAAAAACAAGCACATTATTGGATGTACATTGACAGTTGTCCTGAGCGATTACATTACAGCCTATTTAGCGCCTGCTGGTTCCAGTGCACTCCCTCAATACTCAGTCAGTTTCAAATATTGTCAAACACAAACACATTGAAGAATAGAGTCCAGGTTGAAAAATACCAAAGTGACCCATTAAGCTGTAATATTTTGTTCCCGGTCTCTTTCAGCACTCCTAATTAATTCCTAACAACATGGTTCCCCAACAACTGACTTGTTTCCTACCTGTCGTAGCTATTGTAGAACATGGCCAAGTTGTCCTGCGGTATGTCCTGAGAGATGTGGAGTCTGTACGTCTGGATGATCTCCTTATTCTCTGTTAACTCATCCTGCATCCATGCACATACACACACACACATACACAAGACAGTTCACAGTTCAGTGGAGATTCACAGATTGTTGTTATAAAGCTATGGTTCTAGTAAAGCTAGTTTGTCCTCACAGTGCTGAAGTGGTGCCCCATGATCATGTCGACCAGGTTGCTCGTCCAGCCGCTCAGCTGCAGGAAACAAAAACATCACATTTTCATATCAAACTGCAACGCATACTCATCAGCAGTTTCTACATGTCAACATACACTTCAACTAAATCTCACTCTGTAGCTCGAGATTCAACTGATGGGACTACTTATATACTAACTAACATTTCTGTATCTGCCTTCTCTTACATTTTAACTGAAAATGACACCTCTTTAAGTGTTTATAAGTCAGCTGATATTACAGTTGGATTCATGGTTTAGACATGAACTGAGGTCCCCTGATGACAACCGAACCAACTCTAAGACGTGTGCAAACTCCATTTGCTGATCGCGGCTATAAGAAGAAGAAGAAGATATTCCTTTATTAGTCCCGCTAGGGGAAATTCAATTTACACTCTGTTAACTTATACACACACATGCACAAACAGGTCCATATACATGCAACAATGGAGAGATGTCAGAGTGAGGGGGCTGCTCCTGACAAGTGCCCCGAGCAGTTGGGGGTTTGGTGCCTTGCTCAGGGGCACCTCGGCAGTGCCCAAGAGGTAAACTGGCACCTCTCCAGCTACCAGTTCACACTCAGTTCTTGGTCCATGTCGGGACTTGAACCGGTGACCCTCCGGTTCCCAAGCCAACTCCCCACAGACTGAGCTACTGCCGCCCCACATATATGCACATAAGATGCAGTTAAAAGCCCTGCAAAGACCTAGTAAGTGGACCTGGAGCTAAGTTTATCTTGTCAAACTGCTGTCAGCCTTCTTGCTCTTAATATCTAATTTACAGGATTTTATCAACAAAACTGGAAGTTGATTTAAATTCTAAAAATAATTACCATTATCTTATGTTAAGCCAATTGTTTTAAACTTAAGGACGAGGGCCTGAAAAGAATATATCATGCTTATCATACAATTCTATGCTTCTTGTCCTTAAACTACATGTCCCACAATGCATCTCGATTTTGTTACATGCGCACTGAAGCGTCTCAATATCACCGGTTTCCAGCGGCGGCGCTCTAGCGAGTGATGGGGTCATAAAAATATATGAATACTACCAAAATGTCCAAGAAAAGAAAAGTTGATGCAAAGGGAAGGAAATTTAATGAGACGGAAAGCGAATACATGTTTGTGGTTAATGGAGACAAGCCTGTATGTCTTCCTTTGCTATGAGGCAGTGGCAGTGCCAACAGAATACAATTTACGGCGGCACTTCCACACCAATCATGGAGCTAAGTATGTCACACCACTGTCATCTACCACACGTGATCTCAGCAGATCAGCTGCTGGGACACAAACAATTTATATGCCACAGACTGAATGTTAGATCAGAGCACATTGATTTGTTGTACTATAGTTCTGGCCCTCTCAATTTAAAACTTCAACAAAGTTAATGTAATAAATTGTGTTTGATAATATCTGTGTGATGGTAAAAAAAGAAACATTAATATTTATTTGATAATTATTTTGATCTTTGATGGATGAGTAATGATGAGGGTTTCTTCCTCTCATAAATTCATGAGATTTATTTTAAAACACATAAAAATGTGAGTGTGTGCCCACATACAGTATTTTTGTGTCTACGTGCATGCATATACATTGATGCACAAGCATGTGTTTTTGTTACTGAACAAATTTTTAAAATACATGGTACACTATCTCTGCTTATATTTCCGAGACTTCTGCTTTCAGAGCGAGTTCATCCATCCATCCATCGTCAAACGCTTATCCCATTAGGAGTCGCTGGGGGGCTGGGGCCGATCCCAGCTGGCATTGGGCGAAGGTGGGGTTCACCCTGGACAGTTCTCCACACATAAGAGCCGCCGAGCCGGAACCTGCGACCCTCTTGCTGTGAGGCGAGACTGCACCACTATCACTGCACCACCGTGCAGCCCTCAGAGTGAGTTCACCCAATGCCAGCTGGGATCGGCTCCAGCCACCCCGCGACCCCTAACGGGATAAGCGGTTGACGATGGATGGATGGATGGATAAAAATAATAATAATTAAATGCAGAGACAATTTTGTAATATCATCAAGAGTACATACATTTATATAGTCTTACAATTACAACCAGCCCTTTGAATGCAACCATAATGCTGATGAGGCCTGGGATGAAACTGAGTTTGACACCCCTGTGTTAAGCTGTATAGCATGGCTTTGAGTGTGTGTGTGTGTGTGTGTGTGTGTGTGTGTGTGTGTGTGTGTGTGTGTGTGTGGTGTGTGTGAGTGTGTGTGTGTGTGTGTGTGTGTGTGTGTGTGTGTGTGTGTCTGTGTGTGCGTGGGACAGACACAAAGAGACACACCTTAGATGCAGCCCAGTCCATCCAGCCCTTGGCACAGGGGTCAATGTTGATCAGAACTAAACCCTCTACCAGACTGGGCTCATTCAGCTGAAACACAACAGGAGGTATTATCATTGTCATTGTCATTATTATCATCATCATCATCATCATCATCATCATCATCATCATCGTCGTCCTTCTTCTTATAAACATCACCAGGCCAACAGCAGCAGCAGCAGCAGCAGGAAGATGCAGCAGAAAGAAGACAGTTGGGGTTAAAGGGAGGGTCCATTATTTGATTTATTTTTAGGTTTTTAAATCACTCTGTAGGTTCCCCGGGCTTTCCCTTCAAGCCCTTCTAAAAACTTTTTCCCCACATGAACTGACGTAGGTTTCTGCATGATGATGCTGCTACATGTACAGTATATTTACATTCTTATAGTGTATTAACGTCACATACTGTCCAAGATGGCTTTCATTTTGTGAAGCATTCTCCTATCTGACACCACCGTCAGAGGGTCCAGCTTCACATACTGCTTTGGATGCCACGTCAGCTCAGATCAGAAAGTCAAACAATAACACAAATTAACTAACCGTTCATGGCAGCGGTAGATCAGCAACCCCCGCGTTCTGAGAGGTTAAATCACTGTTTTTGTGAATTGAGTCTGGTAGCTTTGGAGGCAGCGATATAATGACTTCAGTTCCCCATCAGAAAGGGCTGTCTGATGGTGAGATAAAGTGGTGAAAAACATTCTAAATACAGCACATACTGCTCCCGTCCACAGACGCTTTACCTCCTTTCTCCCGTTTTCTGATGGGGAACTGAAGCTGCTATATGGCTCCCTTCAAAGCCACCAAAAACAGTAACTTTACAATACAACCTCATTTCAAAAATCCAAACTAACCCTTTAAATTATTTCCAAATTTAGAACACATAACGTTGACTCAGCTAGTGCTAGCATTCACATTATTACCTTACTGTGGTAACCTACATCACTGCTGTTTGCTAACAGCTGAGTGGACGTTTACATTTGAAGAAAAATGTAAAAGAAAGCAGATGGATCCACCCTTTAAGTTCTCTTTTTTAAGTGTGGAGGGTGGTATACTCACAGCCAGTTTGGTGAGGATGTAGGCTCCAGCTCCAACGCCGATACCAATCACACTCTTCACCCTGATGACACACACACACACACACACACACACACACACACACACACACACATTCACAGGGTGAATTAGCAAACTGTCTGTTCCTACTAAAATACCCATCATACATAGCAAAGAAGGCCGCAGACTCACTGAAGCTGTGTCAGGACAGACGGCAGCATCTCAGCCAGCTCATCCATGGTGGGGTACTGGTACCTACACACACAACAAAACATGAATATTTTCACCATGTTATTGTCTCAAGACACACATAGTACAAACAGGGTAGTTTTTATGTCACATGACTTCAGGATGATGTAAACATCTGGGTTTGAAAAAGGATAACTCCAAAACATAATGCCAATCACCTTCACACCGGCAAAAGCTGTGGCCAAAAGGATTTTGTTTTCATAAAAGGCTAAATCATCGTCAGATGATAGCCAGTGGGTTCTGAGATTGCATTTCAGCTAGCGCATACCGCCTCTTTTGCTCTCCACATCAACTGTTTACCTGCATTCAACCAAACGTCTGCTCAAACATGATTGGTCAATACTACTCAGACTACTAATTAAAACCGGAACACTTTCAACACCAAAATCTAGCCCTGTTCAGATTCTACATTCATCTGCAGATATCTGTTTATAGAGACAAAGAAAATCAGAAAATCAGTAGGGCTGTCAAAGTTAACATGATAATAACGCATTAACGCAAATTCATTTTAATGTCACTAATTTCTTTAACGCAATGGACGCAACTTGCAATTTTTAAGCCAGTCTAGCTTGTCATGAAGGAGGCTAAATACACTCTAAACATACATTTTGTCATGGCCATTTTCAAAGGGGTCCTTTGACCTCTGACTTCAACATATGTGAATGTAAATGGGTTCTATGGGTAACCAGTCATGTCCACTTTATGATAATCACATGTAGTTTGGATCAAGTCATAGTCAAGTCAGCACATTGACACACTGACAGCTGTTGTTACCTGTTGGGCTGCAGTTTGCCATGTTATGATTTGAGCATATCTTTTATGATAAATGCAGTGCCTGTGAGGGTTTCTGGACAATATTTGTCATTGTTTTATTGTTAATTGGTAATAAATATAGACATACATTTGCATAAAGCAGCATTTTTGTCCACTCCCGAAGAGCATTAAATACTTGACAAATCTCCCTTTAAGGCACATTTTGAACAGATAACTATTTCAACTATTTCAATTGATTGATAGCTCTAGTTTATAGAGATTCAAATTTAAATAGCATGACACCAGAAACAAAAAGGTAATGCATTCCCTGATGGAGTGCTTTGTTAAACTTGTTTTGTGTTTATTTTATCTAAAGACATTAATGTTACACAGGAGGCTCCTTGTCACTGAGCATTTTACTCCCTGAGGTTGTTATTTTCCTTCCTCTGATCAGGTCAGGTCTTGGTCAAATGGGACTCGATCAAAGATTTTATTTTTTTTTCTGTTGTAGTTACACAACAAGTATTTAATGGAGACACCTCTGTCTTGAAGAATAACAACAAATCACATCAGAATCTGGGAACACATTGTGTGTGTGTGTGTGTGTGTGTGTGTGTGTGTGTGTGTGTGTGTGTGTGTGTGTGTGTGTGTGTGTGTGTGTGTGTGTGTCTGTGTGTGTGTGTGTCTGTGTGTGTGTGTGTGTGTTACCCGGTGGGGAACACTGGAGCGTTCTCCTGCTGTCCTGGAGCATCAACATGCAGAACTGAGAAATGCTGAGTCACTTCCTGCATGTCCTCGTAGTTAAACAGGCTGTTAAAGCAAGACTTATCTACACACATGCATATACACGCGCACGTGCGCATGCATGCATGTGCACAAACACACACACACAAACAAACAGAGAGAAACACACACTGCTGTATTAACTCTTTGTTTCTCATAGGTGTTTTCTCTGTACTGTAACTCTGCTATGATGACTGTGAATATGTGTGTGTGTGTATTTACTCACGGTTGAGTCCGATGTCATGGTAGGTGAGGATTGTGGGTCGGTTGCCCTTGGCAACTCCCCTCATGGTGACGTGCAGCACACCGTGGGCCGTCTCCACATCGTGCTCCTGAACAACACAGCAAACAACAACAGATAAACATCATCCTGTCTGCACCAACAACAAACACAGCAGCAGGAGCCTCGAGGGTGAACAAACTAAATGTGTTTCATGCTGTGTGAAGATATACAAGCAGGGCTTCTCCAATCCCAACTTCCATTTTAACAAGGGATGTGCATGTCAAGCAAAAATGTTATTAGATAATCAGTGGAAACTATCCATCCATCCATTATCTGTAACCGCTTATCCTATTCAGGGTCGCAGGGGTGCTGGAGCTGATCCCACTTTGGGGGAAGGCGGGGTGCACCCTGAGGCCTGTACTACAAAGTGAGTTCAACATACCCTGGTGATCATCTTGTTATCTGTTTTAACTAACCCCAACAACCGCGATCCTGCTAAGAGGTCCTACAACGGTGGTTATCAACTTAGTAAATCAAGCCACAGTCTCTTTATCTTGCTATTAGCATGTTAACGTGAAAGGAGAGGGGTTTGCAGCATATGACCAACAACAAGCATGGACTAATCCACCGTCAGCCAAGAGCAAACTAAGATATTAGACAAATACAAAGAAGTTAAACACAATCGATAAATGTAACACAGTTGAAGCTGCCAAACACATGAAGGACAGCTGGCAATAGAAAACACTGCCAATGTGCGAAACATAATTCAAAGCGGTAAGCACCAACAGCATAAATCCAGCTGTCCTTTCTACATTTGTCGGCTTAAACTGTGTTGTTTTTAGCTTGGATAATAACTGTAACTTCTTCGGATTTGTTATTAAATAACAAGTCAGGTAAAGAAACATTTTAGTAGTTTTAGGGATTGTACTGATGCAGCAACAAGTCTGGGACAAAATCACTTATATACTGTAGCACTACAAATCAGCATACTTGGATAGCAACATAAATCCTCACTGGGACACTAGTCTCAGCAATAAAATGCACTGGGCTGCCCCCTTTTAATGGATTTGTTGACTAATTGGTTGTTTTGGTTTTAGTCGACTAAGATTACTTTGGTCGATTAGAGTTTTTTTAAGCTTTTTTCAAGCATAAAAACTTATTTCCAAGAAACTTAAGGGCACATCTTTGGTAAACACAAGATTTAAAAAAGGACTGTCAATCAATTTTAATATTTCATTGCAATTAAACACATAATTGACTATAGTAACCACAATAAAAGCAAATTAATCACATATTGTTTATCTGTTCAATTGTGCCTGAAGCAAATTTGTCAAGTATTTAATACTCTTAACACAGGAGTGAATATGCTGCTATCACAAGGTATGTATATATTTATTATTGGAAATCAATTAACAACAAAAATAGGATATATTGTCAATCAAAAGGTTTATAATATCTAAAATCATTGCTAATTAAACAAGGCATAATTTTTTTTTTTTTTCAACCTTTTTTTTTTTTATAAGACCCTTTAAAATTTATTTTTCCTCTCCAATTTAACTAAATTTTTTTTTTTCCTTTTTAATATATTTTTACCATATATTAGTTTTTTTTTATATAATACCAATTTTCATTTATTTAAAACCACCCACTATAATCTCTAAACACTGGCCTTCGATTTTTTAGACTATAGTTAACCACAATTAAAAGTTGTGCCAAGCATTAAAGATTAATTAGTGGCGATTAAATTACTGTAGATATTTAGCTGGTTATTTTTACAGCCTAATTGAAATATGGTGCTTCACACTGTGATTCTAGTGGAGAAACACAGTTTTAAAATCGTTGATTAAACAACAAAAAGGAGTGAACCTTTTTTAAGGACCCCCCTGAAAATGCAATACCTTTTTTTTGTGTCCATTTTCTTTTCACATTTTGATTTAAAACCCATGAACCCCAACCGCAAAAGACTTCCCAACTCAGGAAATGGAAACATCTGAAAAGCATGTTATTACATAAAATATACTCTTGATATTTAGCCGGTTACAGATGGAAATATGGCTTCACACTGTGTCCAGTAATCACATAAAAACCATGGAAACATGAGATGTATTTATATATCTTAGCCTCCTCACATGCATGTGAACTTCACTAGATACCTGTACATGTTTGTATTAATTTAAACAGAAGCCTATTAGATCCATAGGACATCTGTGAGTTACTGTTCCCCAAACCAGGCCTGAAAATGCAGGCACTTTACATTTCTAGTAATTTTCGTCCCTGTATGCCTGTAAAATGCTGCTAGTTGTCTGCAAAAAAAGGTGAATAGTAAAACCTGGAACCTCACAACCTTAATCAATGGATGGAGATAAATCTAAGGACACTAAGTCAGAAATGCAAACCCCACGTTGTCCTGTTGTTTTCCTTTTGTAAAATCTCTTTAAATTGGTCCAAACCAAAAAGTGACATTTTAATCTTTGAACTCTTTTTATCTAAATTTATTTCTTCTTCTTTTGTTTTTCCTGTTTTTAAGCTGTGATGTTGATCTTTCTTAGGTAACACATGCTGTAATGGGAAGTGTTACAAATAACGTTTGATTGTTCACTCTATTGTACAACTGAAGCAGAAAACATACAGGCGAACAACTAAAACGGTCAACTGTCTGCCAGCAGTCTAACAGCATGTATGCAGGTAAACAGGATGAGCAGGCTAACTCGCTAAATGGCTAAAAGGCTGACTCCTGTGAGCTAGCAGCTGGCAAAGCATGACTCATGCTAATGAACGGCTAACTGGCTAACTCACCACCCCAACTCCTAAAGAACAGGAGATCTGGTGCAAATCCATAGAGTCAGATATCCTGATAGAAGAGTTTTAGAGAGGAAGAGGATGATTCGTAAACAGAGAGAAGCAAAGAGAAAATATTGAAGAGGTCAGCAGAGACAGGAGAAAGAGATTGAGGTCAGCTGCTGCCCGTTAGACATCTGCCAAGTGAAGGCAAGAAAAGGGAGTAGGGGCGGCGTGATTAGATCAAGAGGAATAATCTCTGTAGTCATTGGCTGACAGAGGTAAGGTCTTAAGGTCTAAACAGCCATCCACTTGTTGCTCTTCTTCCATCCATCACTAGTGTTATCATGCCATCTCTCCTTTTATTTTGACCTCCACTCCTTCCTCTCCTCCCTCAGCAGCCCGCTGCACCAGCTACATGCAAGATCAGTCTACACTGAACGATACGGTGAAACTAGTTAGTTTAATACTAAAGCTTGATGTTTGGTATGGAGGACGGAACCCGCCTAAATAAATAAATAAATGAATGAATGAATGAATGAATGAATGAATGCCTTGATAAATAAATACATAAATAAATGTCACACAATGTATCAAAATAATATTACAAATAAATGTAGCCATTAATTAATTGATCAAACGTGACATAAATTGATATTTCTGTTTTAATTTGCTCCTTTAGTTATTTATCTTTGTATTAATTCCCTTATTCATTTATTTTTCTGTTTAATTTTCTCTTTTATGTATTCATTTTTATTAAGTTGTATATATATTATTTATTTTTGCATTTATTATCTATTTGTTTTTACACTTATTTATCGTATTATGTATTTAATATTTATTTTTAAAGGTATGAATTTATTTATTTATTCATGCACGATTTTCCCGTTGCATTTCACCCCTAATTTATTTTCCCTGTGTTTATTTTCCCTGCTGTGTAAAAAGTAATGTATTGAGCCAGTCATTGTTGTGAAATAAACTCAGACATGAAGTGTCAAATTGAAAGTTATGAAAGCGTGAGTTTAAGTCATCATAAATGTCCAAAGGGTGAAATCTATCACGGAGAACACGCTGCAGATGCAGCGAACAGCAAACAGCTGGTATATTTGCTCCTCCTCATCCTCCAAGTTATCTCACCTTTCAAAACGATGCGCCATGCAAACCGACATTTTATGGAGGACTTTGCACCTACTAACAGCTAGGTGTAAGATTTAAGTTGTAACTTTTGCCTACGTTGGATCTATTTCAGCTGTTTAGTTTTCTGTTTTCTTGTAAATTTACCACTTTAATCTCAGACATTTAGAGCTTTTTTCTCTGAATAGTAACCCTCCCCCAGCTCCGTAATAATTATTTTTTAACTGGTCTTAATACGCCAACGTAGCTGAGTCACTTGAGACTTTTCTCCCTGGCTGTTGAAAGTGCTTGATATGGAAATACTACTACAGTGTGGTGATTATTCACAGTACTAAAATCATTCCCCAAGTGTCTGACAAATTACCATTAGTCAGACAAATATAACTCAGAAATGCATTAATTTCTTCTCTTTACACTGTATGTTTTTTTTTTTTACATTTAAAATGTCAAATGTAATAAAATATGAAGCTGAAATGTTTTTATTTAACAAAGCAACACTTATATCAAATTCATGCACAAAGGATTGTTTTCAAGGCTGTGTGGAAATGTAGTTGAAAATCCAGATGTCCCCGAAATGAACTGCTGTTTTTCAGCTGACTGACAGATGGAAATGAGGATGATAAAAATAATTCACAGGTTGTTTTGGAGGAGGAGAAAGAGACGCAGATCTGTTGCTCTAATTTAAAATAACTCTCTGATTGGAGGCATTGATGCAAACTGACCTGCTGTACTAACATCAGCCTGATGAGTCCTGTTGATCAATATCTGTGTGGAACTGAGGGTTATCTGATTAACATCAGCCTGAGTTTTCCTCACACATCTCCTCCTGGATTGTTTGAGCCATTTGTCTGTAATTTATATAACATGTAAAAGCTCTTTTTTCCAGCCCTTCCAACATTATTTACCAAGATGCAAACATGTAATGTGACCATCAATTATTATCATGTCAACTGAATCCGATTGTGATGGGAAGTTTAACGATCAGACACCATGTACGTGGTTTTTAATGTATAGCACCTCAGTTACTTTTCTCTGAAGATTAATATTATCAGACCTCTTTGACTCTACTGAAGTCACTCCTTTATGTGAATCAGCAGCAACATTACTGCTGCTTTCAGCTTAGTGTTGTACGTAGTTATGACATAAATAGGTCACACTATTAAACAGGGATATTTATGTTTCTCAGTGTGGTTGTATGAGTTACTTCTCAGTTTAGTTTTACAGTAGTAGTAGGAGTTTGGAGAAACAGACAAGAGTACCGGCACAGGAGCAAAGCAATGTACAGCAGAAAAAATGCATTTTAGTCACCTAAAAAAGTCAATATCAGTTCTGTGTTCTGTCTTCAGAATAGTTTCACTGCTTTACTTCGCTGTTAGACAGCCCTTTCTATGCGAACTGAAGCTGTTAATGCTGCTCTCTTCAAACCACCAGACTCCATTGACAAAAACAAGAATTTTACCTCTCAGAACACAGTTGCTGGTCTACCGCTGCCTCGGTTAGTTTGTGTTATTGTGTGACTTTGGTGTTTTAATGAGTTAGTTTTATCAAAGTCACAATAACACAAACAAACCAGTGTTCATTTTGTCAGCTATTTTTCAATTTAGTCTTGGTCTTAAGATGAAAATGCTTATTAGTTTAGTCATATTTTAGTCATTTTATCCTTCATAGTTTTAGTCGACTACAACTCAAAATGTTTTAGTTCAGTTTTAGTCACTAAATAGTCATTTGATTTTAGTCAAAATGTTTTCTCTCTTAACTTTGACAGCTATTTGTTTTTATTTAATCTTAGTCCTATTTAGTAATCGGTTTATTATAACATTTCTGTAATTTCATTCAAACTTATCTCACATAAAATATTATCTTATAATTATCCAAAGAAAAACACAAGCTGAATGATTAAGAATGCAGCTTTGCAGTTACTTTGAGTCCTCCCGACTGAGCTCACTAATGATATATGGTTCAGTCACACTCACCAGTCTGTTACGAGAGCCAATTCGCCCACCCTACATGTAAACATATGTGTTCTACAACCACCCAAACCCAACTAGCAAACTACCAGCTTTGTGCATTATAGTAGCACAACTGTCAGGATTGAGGTGTTTTTAAGCTACATTTTAGTCTAGTCTATTTTACATCAACAATATGTTGATGTTCGATGTCGTCACTGTTAGTGTTTAGTGACATCGGTGCCATCTCGTCATCATCTGGTCTTAGTCATGGGAAAAAAATGGTCTTTGATGAAGATATTTCGTTATAGTCTTCTACAAACTAATGCCGGAAACACACTATACGAGAATCAAGCTGATTTGGGGTCAATTCCCCCCTCCCGACAATCATCAACAAAGCCCTGATGATTTAAAGGGACTAAAGATTATCTTTCCAGATGTTCCTGTAGGGTGTTTTTTTACATCCCTGATCAGCTCAGAAGTCCATCCTGGTCGCACCTATTTCAAATTGTAAATTTTAAACATTGCATCATTATTTATGATGGGATATCCTGTTGTGTGTGGGGAACCCCGAGGACAGCCAATGATGCAGTCACGTGGGAAAGAACGGTAGTCAATAGAGAACCAATCTGATAGAAGAAGGAATGAACTAATGCAAAACATGAAGCATAAAGTCGTAGTAAGATGGAGCTCAGAAATTCCTGCCAGTCGTCCACCATGTTTGTTTACACATTTGATCGATTTCGCAAACTTTTTGTTGTTGGGGACTCATTGTTCATGAATGAATCTGTCAGTGTGTGGTTGCTGTTTTGGTGAAACTGTTGCTCTCCACACACTATAGGAACAAAGCTGTTGAATTTAACAGAACATGTTGTTATGTGTGGGCTCTCTCACATTTTACACCTGTTAAGATTTGAAAAATCTTTTAGCGTGGGCAGCAGCATCAAAGCAACAGTAGACCAGCAACTCCTGTGTTCTGAGAGGTAAAATTACAGTTTTTGTCAGTGGAGTCTGGTGGCTTTGAAGAGAGCACAGATAATGGCTTCAGTTCCCTGTCAGAATGGCGAGGTAAAGCGGTGAAACCATTGTAAATACAGTGTACACTTAAACTGATTTTTTAGGTGTCTGAAATCTATTGCCCTGTCTACAGCAGTACATTGCTTTGCTCCTGTGATGCTACTCCTGTTTGTTGGAGGTAATACACTTGACTACGGAGAAGTACCTCATACCACCACATTGAGAAACATCAAAAGTCAGATTCTAGCAGCACTGCGTAATGTCAAGGAGGACAAAAGGTGTGTTGACTGTGTGAAGGTCTGAACTCACCTGACAGTCAAAGTCCTGGAGATTTCTCCCATTCTGAAGAGACAGGGAGAAATTGAAATTATTATGAAATTAGTTTATCCAGAAATTAAAATATCCAAGTTATGAATGTGATTGTAAGTCACTTTATAAATCAGTACGGGTGGAAACAAAAATCCAAGTGGCAGACAAAAAGAATTGCCTGCCACAGTGGCAAAAAGTGAAAAAAGTTTATTTCAGACCCTGCTTGCATGCTAACTCCTCGAATGGACAGGAAATGTTATCATATTGTGGTAACATTCGATCAAGCCAGCCGTCCCTCTCATCTCTGAGGTCAAAGGGGCCGAAGCTACAACTGTAGAGCACCATGTACTGACATTTATGTTAAATACATTCAAACGGCCCCGATGGAGCTGAACATGGATGTATAAAGAGAACAGAGCTGATAGATAGAGCTAGAGACGACCTTGGAGGAGTTAGAGGAAGTATTTGACGATGTCTGGTTTTCAAAATAAGTAGTTAAAGGGAACTGTACATACAAAATATAAATATGGAAATAAGATTGGTTGGATTATATTCACCCCCCTCACCTGTCCTGTCAGGAGTGGTTTGATCTCAGTCAGCTGGACGTCGTGAAGCTCCTCCATCATAGGACCGCTTTACTGCCAATAACCCTGTTAAGACCCGCCTTCCAGACAGGCAGACGGATTAAAAAAGAGACAGACACACAGGTACAGTGTTAGACAGTGTCAGTTAGGTAACAGCTATTAAAAGGTCACATGTATCTGTCTACCTGTCTGGGATTTTAGTTCTGCTAATGTGATGACACACAGTTTACATGTTTTCTGTTAAAGATGTAGATCTGAAAGTGATCAGATCAATCAATTAAATGCGGTTGACATTAGTGACAGTAGCTCCCATTAGGACAAATGTCAAGTGTTCAATCACACATCAATCACACAGACTATAGAAGTAGTTAAAGGGATAGTTATTTTTCAACCTGGAGTTGTTTTTGTGTACTAATGGGGAAAACATTAATTGCAATTGGCTCAGTAGAGAAAAGTACAGAACGACATAGCTGCTAAGCGAGCTGTAATGTAATCGCTCAGGGTAACTCCTCACCATCAATGAATGTCCACTAACAGTGCTTGTTGTTGCCCTTGACAGGCTCAGATGGTTGTTATAAGTGTCTGAGAACATTATGGAAGGATCCCTACAGCCTTTTTTCTTACCTTAAAACGTTTTCCTTACGTTTCGCTTGATTCAGTCTGACTGTTAGATGTCTAATCAAGTCTCCCTCAAGGTGATGTCTCGCTCCAAAATCTTGTGTCACATCCACATTTTTGAAATCATCTAAATATTCAGTCAAGAGACTGAAAATCTTTTAGCTAACTCTAAATCTGGGAATCCACTGTATGATATTAGCCCATTTCTGGCCCGAACTTTGAGCTTCGCAACTCAGAGTCAGACCAAATTTCAGTTTTGTCTGCGTCGTTTGTCGTGCAGTAGACAAGGGGATAAGGACCAATTTACTCCTCTAAATCGGCCGTCGAACAGTCAGATGAATTTCTGACAAGTCAGAAATTTTGGTCGGCTGTCCACAGGCTCTCAAACACTCAAAGCAGAGCCGCAAGCTGATTCCCTGATCTTTCTCATAGTAATCAGAGTGTAGATGACGATGTACAATAGATATAGCTAGTAAATCGTAGCTATCTTACCTCCAATTCTCTATGCAAAATGGACAAGCCATACTGTCCATGTCTTCCTCACCACCTGTGAGTCCATATACAGCAGCACCTCTTTTTTCAGACATTTCAGCAGACAGGATGGCACAGATGATCAATAGGCACATTTCTGCTTTGTTAGCATTGTGACTCATACAGTCCTCTGCTAGCAAACAAACTTTACTGGCCTTTCAAACCAATCTTTATTGACAACTGTCAACAGCCAGTACGGCCCACAGGAGCCAACGGGATGTTTTTTTCTTTTATTTTACACGTACAGTGTGAGCACTCAGGTCGTATCTGACAATCGGACCGTATAGTGTGAGCACATACTGTACATCATGAACTTTGGCATTACATCACAAACAATCAAACACAACACAACATCACAAACACAACATTTCTAAAATCATACAGTGTTTGCCCAGCTTTTGCTTATGCTACACTTTCTGTACTCCAACACAACAAACTGACACACCGGCACACCACTCTGTCGCCTCTTGTCACCTCTCGTGATATTTCAGACTTCTCCTTTAGCGAGACTTGGTTAGACATAATAACAAACAAAATCAAAATGATTTTTTGATTCTGCTGCTTAGGAAATGCAGTAATTCAAACAAGAAAACTAAATCAGAAAAAAATTAAGGCCTTATAAATTCAACTGCAGTGGGGAATTTAAAAGTCTGACATTTGCGTTTTTTTATTTTAGACATTTAAAGACAAGATTTCGTGGTTGACACACTGGTCACAGTTTATTTGAGTAAAAAATTAAAATATGTACTAGCTTCTATAATCTATCTCCGCCACTTGTCTGTCTACCTGTCCCTCTGGGTGTCTACCTGTGTCAAACTGTGTTATCCAACTGTGTGAATCTAATGGAAACAGCCAGTGATCGCCCATTGGCAGTCAGCCATGCAATGTGTGTGTGTGTGTGTGTGTGTGTGTGTGTGTGTGTGTGTGTGTGTGTGTGTGTGTGGGGCAGATAGGTTGGGTAACAGTGTTTCAGCTGACAGGTTTGGATGGATGTTGAGCTTCCTGAGGGCTCTCTGGCTCTGACCCAAACAGATAACTGACTGACTGTGAAGCTGCAGCTACCAGTCCGATCAGAGCACAGAGATGAGATGTACACTACTGTTGGTGGAATAGTTAAAATCCAGCATCTGTTGTACAAAACTGTGTTTCATCATTCAGAAATTGGATTTTTGCTGGTGTCATACATTACTGGAGAAGCTAAATCAGGCAGGATGTTAAATACACACGGTTTTTCCAGCACAGAGGCATTTTTAGCGACCCCCAAAGAGGTTTTAACCAGCGCCACCAAAATGACAAGAGCTGAGAATTAAATGCCAATTTAAAGTTTGCACGTGCAGACTGTGTGCAGGTTGCTTATGCCTGACTTCCATCAACATACTGACTGTGCTACAATGATAATATACAATTATAAACACTCTGGGTCATTGCTAGCTGTGTTCGAGAGGAGGTCAAACTATATAAAAAAAACTACGACACATGCTCCCAGTGATGCACAAGTCATTTTCCCTTTTTTCATATTTCTCTTATTTTTTGAGCACCTGCCTTTTCACGACAGGCTGTTTTTTTTTAAATTTATAGTTATTTATAATTGTTTTATTCCCAGCTGTTTACTGTTTAAGTGCACTGTTATTCAACAATAAAGTTTATTGTTGACCTATAAAATATCATACCACCTTTACACATCTTTATCACAACTGTTTGATAACCACATTAAAAATCAAACACCCCCCCCCCAAAAAAAAAATCTAAATTATATATACACTGTATATATACAATGTATATATAATTTAATCATACACACATTGGCTGTATAGATAATATCTATACCCAAAAGTGAAGCCAAAACATCTCAACTGGTTGCTGGCTGTTAGTTTAGGAAGTGCTTGATTTAATATGCAGCAGTTTTCTATGAGCAGAATAGTCACAGGTGATCATGTTCAATTAACTGTGAAAAGCCAAAACTGTGATCGTGATTAATATTTGATTAATTGTGCAGCCCTACTTTATATTTCATTATATTTTAGGGAAAACAGTAGTCCTATGCATACTTGCCAAACCTCCCGATTTTCCCAGGGAGACTCCAGTGTGTATATATCTATATATCTATATATCTATATATATATATATATATATACACACACACACACACACACACACACACACACACACACACACACACACACACACACACACACACTATAAGAGTTTAAGAGCTCAGTGGTGTCGCTGTCACATTGTGACCTTCAGTGAGTGAGAGAAAACTAGGAGAAAACTAAGAGAAAGAAATACTCAAGCAGGTGCAAAGTAAATAAAAAGGGATGAATATTAGTTTATACCAGAGATTTACACACCAAGTTCAATCGGTTTTCTTTGCTGGGAGTTAAACATAAATTAAAAAAAATGTTTTTGTTTAACATAAAAATGCTGTTGCAGTGTACATTGTTTCTGTTATTTTCACGCTTTAAAAGGCACCAGAATGCACGAAACAAAGTCTCTGAAACTCACATTTTTTCTGGGGGAGGACCCCCAGGAACCCCCACTTTGGTTGAGAAAGTCACTTTGGTTTTTAAGGTCTCAAGGTTGACAAGTATGAAGACTGAATATGCTGTAGTATGATGAGAAAATGGCTGTATCTCTGGAACTACAAGAACCACAATCAAGTTTGCAGGGATCTATGAACTTATCAGCTGAATATGAAATATTCTATCAGACATGATTCAGATTCATTTGATTGAACTGGAAATGATCAATTGATAAAAGCCATCGTCAGTTACAATGATAAAGTGCATCAGATGTGAGGTTGTTTCCACGCAGCTGAACTGCGTGTACTGATGCTCTCGGCTCTGCTGTCCGCCCACACACACACTAACACACACTAACACACGCGCATAAATAATACACGCGTGCGCGCGCGCAGACACACACAGAGCCTGCACCGGGGAAGCTGTGCACATGAGCGACCGTTAAACGCTGCCTAATTAATGAGCCGGGATGCTAATGTTAGCTCCAGACAGACAGCTCAGGCTTAGCAACGGTTACTGCGGGAGACGTTTCACCCCCACAGCTGACACGAGCACACGCACGCACTCTCTCTCTCACACACACACACACACCTGTAACCAAATACACCGTCGCCATAGAGGAGCAGCCTCACAAGGACGCAACAATAACCTCCGAGCTAACTTGGTTCACTTGCTAGTTACCGCTAATACACAAGATTAGCCTAATAAGCTAGCTCAGTTGACCGTTAACTACAGATAAGTAGCAGTTACCGTTGCTAGGTTAGTAGCCGTTACAACCATGGTTACTGAACCGAGCGTTGCCGTTAGCTACTCACCGTCAGCCTTTAGCTCCGGATGCTTCTTAACTTGTCCGTTTAATCCAGCTGGTTGGTGAGCTGGTGAGAGCGTTAACGTTAACCGGTAACCGTTGGTGGAGAGTTGAGCTGGTCGCGAGGCTCCTCTGAGCTCACTGTCTGTCAGCACGCGGGCGGTCAGGGGCGGAGCTACGTCACGTAAACAACAGGTCGTTCATTCAGCGGGCGGTCACGGGGTCATCAAAATAAAATAAAATAAAATAAAATAAACGAAAATTAAAATTAAATTAAATAAATGAAGATGAAATACAGTACAATTGAATAAAATAAAACAATAGAATAATGTAAAAAATAAAATATGAATATAAAAAATAAAATAAACTATAAAATAAAACACTATATAGTACAATATGTTACAATAAAATGAAATACAACACAATAAAATAGGATGAAATAAATTGCACACCATCTTTCATGCAAGACATGCAGCCCAAAGTGCTTTACACAGGAAAATAAGATAATAGAAAATAAACAAGATCAGAGAAAATTAAACATGCTTGATAAAATGACATAAAAATAGAAATAGGATAAAATTGTATTAAATAGAATACATAGAATGCATAATAAAAGATGGGAAATAAAACCCACTGAATAATAATACTGTTAACAACCACAACAGGTATCAGATTTAACCGAATTCAGGCAGTGGTACTAGTATTAAGTATTTGGAGTATTCTTTTACAGCAGTAAAAGTACTAATACCACAATGTGAAAATACTCCACTACAAGCAAAAGTCTTGCATTCAAAACCCGACTTGCAGCTTGTTCAGCTGTGCTCAAGTCTCAGATTTTCTCATAAGCACTTTCTTGCACCAACGGTGGGAATAATTTACTAGATTACATATTATTATTATTATTATTAACAAAATAACTGGATGAGTAACTTTCTAAAGGTTCTTACTTTCCATAAATATCCCTTCATTCTAATCATGTCTGAACTTTAAGTATTTGCTTCAGTATAACTACTAATACCACACTAAAAATAATCAACTACAGGAAAAAGTCCTGAATTCAAGATCTGACTACAGTAAAAGTATGTAATCATCTGAAAGCAGTTAAAGTATTCTACAGTAAAAGTATGTAATCATGTAAATGTAGTTAAAGTAAAAGTACTGCTGTGTCAGTAAAATGTTCCCTGTCAGTGTTTCTATTATTCTTTTCTATTTTATTCTATATTATTATGTGATGTTTATTCATTAATATTGCTGCTGCAGTAATTTGAATTTTGCATTTAAACTCCTTTATATCCTGTTGGCTAGTTTAATCTACAGCAGTGCATCATGGTCTATAAGACTGTCATGTGTTTGTAGAGTTGCTGTCCTATGAGAACCACAAATCTTTAAAAAGTCAGAAAAACAACCTGTTTTCAGCTTTGTGACAGTGAAATTTCCAGCTGATCCAAGAGGCTTTTTAAAGAGTTTATTCAGCTTCAGAAGGAGGATTTTCTCAACACATAAAGGAAGACTTCATCCCTCAGTTTATCACAATAATTCAACATCAACACATCTGGAGATACCTGGTTTTACCTGGACAGTAAAGAACCAAAGCTGTCAGATACATGTAGTGGAGTAAAAAGTATGTGTACTGTATAGTATTATCTGAGATGTAATGGAGTAAAAAGTAGCAGAACATGGAAATACTGAAGTACTCAGATTTGTACTTAAGTACAGTACTGTTTTGTGTGAAGAGTTCAATCTGGTTGTGCCCATAAGGAGAATCAGTGCATTAACAAGAGACTGGTATTTAGTTGTTTAGGGAAATTAGATTATATACAACAGTGTCATAAGTGGAACATTTTACACCAGTTTATTTAAGTGATTATGCAAACATGGTTATGCAAAAAACCTCCAGTTCACTGGCATTAAATGCATGAAAGAGGAAGCTGTGTGTTTACCTACAGAGTGAATGATCAGACCCAGCCATGTTTACTGCACAGTTCAGGTCATTACACACACAGACAGGAATAAATGTTGTACATCCCCTCTGCCTCCTCTGTTAGTCCAGTCTGGGTTTGTAGTTTCCACTTGAGTGATGGAAAGTTAACTCATGATGAAGCCAGATGGATTTTTTTGGGTTGAATTCTCGCTTTTCTGGCAGAAAGAGAGAAGAAAACGGTCAACAATCCTGGCAGCCTTTCAAATGAAAAAACAATTAGTGGCCGTGTGAACTTGGATTACAGCACAGATAGCAGATTCAGAAATAGATATAATGTGATCTGGAGATTATTTCATGACAACCCATCTAATATTTGCTGAGATTGTCTGTCAAAGTTAATGTGATAATAATGTAGTAATGCAAATTTGTTTTAATGCCACTAATTTCTTTAACAGATTAATGCAACTTCAGATTTTGAAACTAGAAAGCCTCAGGAATCTGTTGGTACCAACCATGTCATACTAGCTTGTCAGGAAGGAGGCTAAATAATGGTCCAAACTTTTCCTACATTTTGTTGAGGAAAATCTGTCATGGCCATTTTCAAAGGGGTCCCTTGACCTCTGACCTCAAGATGTGTGAATGTAAATGGGTTCTATGGATACCCACCAGTCTCCCCTCTACAGACACACCCACTTTGTGATAATCACATGCAGTTTGGGGCGACTGTAGTTGCCTGTTGGATATGAGTTTGCCACGCTGGACAATATTTGTCATTGTTTTGTGTTGTTCATTAACTCTCAGTAATAAATATATGCAGACATTTTGCATTAAGCAGCATATTTTCCCACTCCCATGTTGATAAGAGTATTAAATACTTGACAAATCTCCCTTTAAAGCTGCAATAGGTAGAAATAGAGCTAATATGATTTTTAAAAAGCTATTTTTATAAAACAGTCAGTATATCCTGACAGTAGTACATGAGACAGGTAATATGAAAATATCATGTGTCTCTGTGTCCTCTGGTGCTCCAGATGTCATCTGCAAGATTTCACAGACCGGAGGAAAACAACCAATCAGAGCTGATCTGGAGTCTCTGAGCAGCTGTCAGTCACTCACCAACTCTGATCAAACAGTCAAACTAGGCAGCGCTGATCAAATATGAATCAATATTCTGTTACTGTAATGACTATTTCTTTCATCAAATGCTTTCAGAAACATCTTGTAGTTACTGTAAAATGACACAGTTTGTGACCTGGCAGCCATGTTGAGATCAGCTGAGGGAATACCAAGCACCGCCCACCAGCCACAGCACAGCCAATAGGAACACTCTCTCTGAACTGATCTGTGATTGGCCAAAGTCTCCTGCCATGAGCTAGATAAGAAATCCTAAAAACAGATCCATGAGGACATGCAGAGGTCTAGTTTTCTCTCAGAACATCTGAATTACAACATGCTGAAAGGTTGTGGATTTTTTTGCCCAATGATGCCAAAAACTTGTTCCCTCCTGAAGCTTTAAGGTACATTTTGATCAGATAAAAAATGTGTGATTAATTAAATATTCGATCGATTGACAGACCTAGTTGAGATATTTCCCTCTGGACCAAAGTCACACTGACTGACCCACACCTCCACCCCTCCAGCTTCTACTAACAGAACAGATTTTAGTGGACTGTATAGCAGGGGGACGGGTTACTGTAACACACACACACACACACACACACACACACACACACACACACACACACACACACACACACACACACACAGCATAAGGGAGTGTCCTGGTGGTCTGTGAACAAACAGCGAGACCATCTGGCAGACTGGACCTGTGTAGAAAATAACACTGTAAACAGTATAGAAACGTTCAGCATTAACACAGCCATGATGGGGGAAATCTTTAAAACAGACACGTGTGTGTGTGAGGCTCTGGATAGTTTTTACAGTATCACTGTTATTATATAACAAAAACAAAAAACTGTCACCAGACACAAACTCCTCATCCATCTAACCTCAGAACTGCCTGATTTAGACCTTCATTAAAGTCCAGTCTTATAATGTGTACTCCTCAGTGCAAGGTACAGTATTTTGTTGTCACGAGAGTCGATTAGCTCACGAGTTCGAAATAACAGCATTAAAAAAAAAAACAATTCCATACATAAAACTCTCATTAATTTACTGCCGGGGGGCGGCAGTAGCTCAGTCTGTAGGGAGTTGGCTTGGGAACTGGAGGGTCACCGGTTCAAGTCCCGACATGGACCAAGAACTGAGTGTGAACTGGTAGCTGGAGAGTAGCCAGTTTACCTCTTGGGCACTGCCGAGGTGCCCCTGAGCAAGGCATCAAACCCTCAACTGCTCGGGGCGCTTGTCAGGAGCAGCCCCCTCACTCTGAAATCTCTCCATTGTTGCATGTTTGTGCATGTGTGTGTTTGGGTCTGCATGTACCGTGTATAAGTTAACAACAGAGTGAAAAAATTGAATTTCCCCTCGTGTGACTAATAAAGGAATATCTTCTTCTTCTTTACATTTTAGACCTTTTTTTGTTTCCAGAGGAGGAAATGAAAAAATCAAATTAAAAACTGTTCATCAATCAGTGACGTTGTGTTTTGTCATCTTGAAGGCTTTGTGCTCTGCCTTAAAGTTAACGAATCCACTGAAAACATCTAAACCAACAATTCATTCTTCTCTCAAGACTTTGACCTCTGTAATATTTATTATTTTTTAACATTATTATTCTGAGGTGTGTTTCTAAAATCCTGCCCTGTTATAAACAGCAAGTCCTGAATGTGATACATCAGCCACACAAATTATCATTTTGATCAAAATTAGAATTCCTCAGAAAACTTTTTATTCATGCTTTAAAGGAAAATATAACATTGATTTTTGACTTTGAAAACTTGATGTGTGTGAACGTGTGTTGCCTTCAGGCTGGTCCTCGTCAACCCAGAAAATGATCGCGTGACCAAATCATGTGTTTGCATCCAGATATATGAGATGAACGCTGCACATTGCAAACAGAGTAAGCCAGGCAGACTCAACTTGTCGGAGTTGTCGAGGACCGCTTGAACGCACCTGAACGCACCTGAACGCACCGTCTGGAGCTGTAAACTGTACTGAAAAAGCATCAAATATTAGTTTCACAATAACTGAAGAGAAGCAACAGAAGCTCTGCATTCTTCTACTAAACACTGCCAGGATCCTAAAACACTTCAGAGTTAACCAACCTGATTCATAACCAATCTTTCTATGAAAATAAATCTACAGCTTTATACAGTTAATTTCTTATACAAGTGTATAAAACATTCACTTTGACATATTTACACTTTAAACTTGTTTTTGTGTCATAACGGAGGAAAGCTTCGCTGCTTAATTTGACTGGCATCAATAGCAGTACTCTTCATCTGTAGTGAATTATTTCTACATACAGAGATGAAAATATGAAATTCAAATGTGCTGAGATTAAACTGAAAGCTTTTTACGAGCCAGCTCTATTTACTAAAGAAGGCCAGTGAGATGCAGCTGAAAGCTCCGAAACACTAAATGAAACACTAAATGAAACATATACACATATATACAGTCCCCAAAACATCAACAATGAACTTCAATGCTCATTAAAATCTTGTTTAGAAAGAAGCTTCGACATTTTTCTTTGTAAAGCCAGAAAGAGATATTTTGCAGAAACAAATTAAAAGCACTGATATAAATCTTAAAAAAGCAGAAGAATTTATCTAAAACCTGATACACAAAAATCAAACGAGAGGAAAGATGAAGTCAGGAGCTGAAACCCGTAACATCTTTTAGAAATCATTTATACTGTATATACAACACATATATATCCATTTGTATGGTTGTCTACCGTGTTGCATTCACACCAAGAAGGAAGCAAATTTGGCTTTACTCGCATGACTTGGACCACCGGTATCATTTGTGTTCATTTGCGGCAGATGCAGCGGAGAGGAGAAGGAGCTTGTCTCCATACATTTCAAAAACTTTTCTTTCCACCATCAATCATGGAAGAAATAACCACTGTTGCTGCTTTGTTCATGTTGTAGAAGTGCCAGATATGTCATGAACATAAACGCCATTGTGTCTGGGTTCATAACATCACTTGGCGGTGAGCTGTATTTGCATACAGTGCCATTGACTGTACCTCACCAGCCACATGTCACTCCTGCAGTATGAACCCAAAATAAACAGTTTGTGCTGTGATTTAACTGGAATAAATGGATCAAAATGATGCTGACGTAACTACATCATAATGCAGATTTTTAAAAAGTCTGATTTCATGCTTTGTCAGGTCTGTCTGCAAGGCATTACTTGTTTTTTGAATGGAGTTTGGATGGATCAGTGCCAGGCTATGCAGCCGCTCCATCACTCAACATGAAGTCATCTAGACATAAATACGGCAGTGACATTGTTGTTTCTACCATAGACAGTCTGTGGTTTATACACATACATTTATACACAGTTTGGTCCGCTCTCTGTACAGATATGATGGACTATCGTAGCTCTGGGTGACCACAGACAGACACAACAGTTATTTCCTTCATTTCTGATTCAACAACGTCAGGGCGTCACTGATGACAGAAGGAGAATCTCAACGCTTTCGCAACACAGCATCACACGAATTTCTTGCTCAAGCTTAAATATTTCAATGATACAAATTTTGCATGTTCGTGTTGCACGCCACAGATTTGCATCTATTAGCTCCTGCATCGACTTTGTATGTAATCGTGCATTGCAGAAAGTTTGCTCCGTGCTGGGTGTGAATGCACCATTAGGTGAAGTTAGATTAGGTCAAATTATATTGTGTTGTTCAAACTAAATTTGGAGGATTTATCACTGCCGGAGAGGGCAACAACAATATGTACAACATTACAGATTTCAGCTTTAAAGTTAACAACCAGGTCATACCACCTTTTAAAACAATGAAATTTTGCAGCATTTCAAAGGAACTGTTGTGTAAATCTGCACAGATGAAGTTAACGCAGTGTGTTAGCTATGATAAACTATCCAGTTTTACTGAACCTCCTCGTCTGGTGTCTAAACTGTTCAGAGATGGTTTACTGTACACACAGAAATGTCCATGGGACATCTTTTAAACTAACTATGCAAATTGTTTTTAGCAACCAAGGGAACTTTACTAGCTTCTTAACTGGTGGTGCTAGTTTACAAAAAGTTAGTAAGCTAGTTATCAAATGAAATGAACACGGGTGTAAACGGCCGAGTACAGAGAACAGAGATCGGCTCCGACAATTACTGTGACTGACTTATTTAATTACTCGGCTGTGCTGAATACTCGATTCTGATTGGTCAATCATGGCATTCTGCAATCTATTTCTTTATAGCAGACCGCGGCTATGACCACAGGACTCTGGTGGACCGTTTTGTGTGAAATTGATTTCTTCAGTAAGTAGCCCGGTACTAAGCGGGATAATGTCCAACTCTCGAGTCATTGCTGTGAAAGAAACCTGTATGTGTGTAACATCGCCTGTCAGGGATCTTTCATCGCCTCGCTGTACATTATCCCTTACTTAGAGGTCATCTAGATTTTAGAACCATATATTTCACAAAGCTGCATAAATGAATTTTGCTGCTGTGACCTTAAAATGTTAATTTTCCTTTCTTTGTTTGGCTGTCACTGAGTGATGAATTTACGGGATCGGTTGGCCGAGTGTCCTCATTGGTCATTGCTCTTTCAAAATTTCCACTTGATCTGGTGACGGAGGGCATTTCAACATTTTCGACTCATTTCCTATGGAAAGCAGGAGAAGCAGTCGCCCAGTGCATGATGGGAGTGTTGCGACGAGTCAGAGAGGGTCTATATTTGCATTAAGTTGAAAAGTCTCAACTTTACGCAAATGAGCCCATCCAGCGCCAGGGATGCACCGATGACCGATCGGATATCAGGCTGATACTGCCTGGAGATAGACACTGTATTTATAGTATATAAACATAGGTCTAAAATGACTATATACTGTATATACAGTATTATATATAGTATATTATAGACTGGAATTTAATTCCTGTTTTGACCAAGTTGTTGCTGCGTTAAAAAGGTTTACAGTTGAATTGTAATTCCTGTTCATTTTGAAGATTTTTTTTTTTCCAAGTTGCTGGTGTATGATTTACTATTCAATAAATATATATATATATATATATATATATATATATATATATATATATATATATATATATATATATATATATATATATATATATATAAATATATATATATATATATATATATATATATTGATTTATTTGTTATATTTGTTTTTCAAAGTTAGGAAAAAGTCAAGTCTGATGTGGCTGTACACATAACAGAATGATCCCAGTCACTTCCACATAGTGAGGCAAGCTGCTGATTAATTAAACACTGGTATTGGATCAGTACCAGGACTGAAAAATTTGGATCAGTGCATCCATATTTACTGTGATGCGTCCAGCCCACAAAACTTGGACCAAGCTGTGAAACTAATCTAGTTCTAAAATGAAACCAGATTTGGCAGTGGCGTCACCTATTTCTTGCCTACAATGTAGATTTTGGTGGATTGTTTAGATGGAATAACAAGAAGTTTCCGAGCAGGCGGCCATGTTATTCCCTGTTTGAAAACCGGGGACCAATCAGGTCCAATTCAATGATAGGACACATCACTACTTAAGCGGCCAGTTGAGTGAAGCAGCGTCCCCTAGGGTCCTCGCTGGACCTGGTGGACATGTAGCGCTGGATGTAACATTATGGACATGACCAGTGACTATTAGTGGAACAATTTAGCCACAAATTCACAGACTGACTACACAGTCCAGACATATACTCAGTTTGGACTGAGTCTTGTGACTTATAAAATCTGAATGTCAGTGGATACAGTACATCTTTGTCTGATGCTAACATACAACAACACATGCCAAAAGTCACTGTGTCCTGACAACAGCAGCTGATCAAAAACCAAAATGAATCAATCAACAATCAAACATGTCCTCATCATGTGGTTGGACACAGTTTGGGAAATGTTCTAGTACCTTTGTGAAATTTAACAAAAGAAAATCACCTGTTCAGTCACTCTAAAAAACAAATGTCTTCATCCCTGTCGTGTTGCAGTCCAGCTTTTCTCCAGCAGAGGGGTTGCTGTCCTGTGACCATGTGGAAACAAACCACAGGTTTCTCTCTAGACTCAGAGTGTCGACTCACTCTACGACTCGCTCTCCACAAGTCCGTGTAATCATGTGCTAGCCCTGTCAGTCCATCTGTCTGCCTAGCAGAGACCTGCAGGGTCAAAAGGTCAGAGTTTTGGGAGCGAAAAGTGTCAGCGCCAGACCGACAGGTGTCTCACAGTGCACAGGTCACGCAGCAGACGCCGGATTCGCTGTTTAAGCTGTGGGAGGCGGGACAATGGGTCCGGAGGCTCCAGCTCACCCGAGTGGTCCAACCAGGACTCTAATACTGGAGAGAGAGGGAGAGAGAGAGGGAGGGTGAGGAAAGGAGTGTGCGCCATATTTAGTATATTTTCACCTGTTTACTTCGCTGTCAGACAGCCTTTTCTGACAAGAACTGAAGCCGTTATCTGTGCTCTCTTCAAAACCACCAGACTCCACTAACAAAAACAATAATTTTACCTCTCAGAACATGGGAGCTGCTGGTCTACAGCCTTGATTGGTTAGTTAGTTTGTGTTATTACAGCTTTTTGAACCAGAGGAACTTTTTCATCGTACTAAGAAGTTTTGGGGGACTTTTTAAGCTTTTATTTCAGGGAAGGGACTCCCCCAGTTCAAGAGGAACCATGAATGAAGGAAGTGTACAGGGATTGGTCGAACACACGAGCCAGTGCAGCAACGGCAACCACCATTTTTAGAAACACATTAGCCGTGTAGACAACAAACCACACAAAACACAGACAATAACTTGTCACAAAATAAATGGAGGAAAACATGGATAAATGCACCGACAGTTAAGTCCAGAAGTTAACTTGTTTATGAGCACACAATCATTTCTAGTTGTTGCGGTGCGGACACAATAAAATGAGGAGTGCTTAATACTATGAAAAAATTCCTCTGGATTGAAGTTGCCTAATAACTCAAATAAACTAACCAATCAACGCAGCAGTAGACCAGCAACTCCTGTGTTCTGCAGCAGCACATTGCTTTGCACCTGTGCTGGTACTCCTCTGTTTGGTTGTGGTGATTTAGGTAACACACTGACTATGGAGAAGTACCTCATACAACCACACTGAGAAACATCCAAACTGTCGTTTTAATCAGCTCAGTATCAGCATCAACATCAATCTGGCATCAATCAGCATGGCTGTGTGTGTCTTACCGTCCAGCTCTCGCTCTATCAGGTCCATCCTGGCGCTGATCTGGTGGTGAAGAGACTCGACGTGCTCCAGCAGGTTCAGCTGACACTCGGCCTCAGACGCCGGACGAGGCTCCACTGTGTGCATCTGAGAGAGTGTGTATTCGCAGCTGTCTGTGTGTGTGTGGTTCTCTCTCTTTATGCTGGGTGTGTCTGTGTGCGTCACAGTGTTTGTATCTGCAGCGGCCTCAGTTGGTTTCTTGTTGACGTCTTCAGGTTTTATTTCCTACAAAAACAGAGAGAGAAATCACACTTTATCATGTCAAAGATGGCCACCACAGAACAATCAGATAATAAACTAGAAAATCTGACAGTAAACAGGCACGTTTCATGATATGGCAGTGGGATTTCTGAGCGCAGAAAATAAGTGATTTAGGAGGTAGAAATAATACTGAGGCTCTCTCCATAGCCCTCGCACTCAAAGCACCAGCAGGTAAAAATAGTTTACGAGAATGAGCCCAGAGCATCAAAATGGTTTTCAGTGGTCTCATAGCAACAGCAGGATCCTGCTTAGTGCTGGAAACATGAGCTGCTGCTTCTTCCCTTACGTCACCTGGGGCTGACATAAACTGCCGAGCCACACTTTGTTCATTCTGACAAGTAAGTGAGATGATTAAGGAGCCATTCACATGAAGCTTATAGAAACTAGGGCTAGGTCGAGACACCGATCTTGAAAGTTGATATTATCACAATATCTGAGCGCTGATTCGGTATGTATCGTGATTTTTAAGTATTGTGATTTGATATTACGATTTATTGCAATTTTTGTTAACTTTTTAAACACTAGACTGTGGGAAAAAAAGGTTGAATCATACAATTCTCGGGACTTTAAATATTGGGAAATAAATTAGTACATTAAAATGTTTTATTTTCAGTATGTATGTAGTCAGAGATGTCCTAAAGTCAAATATATCGAGATAATTGTCAGGAATTATTTATACATTTTTTCCCCAGCAACCCAAAAATCAAGCAATAAAGATAATTCATTCACAAATTAGTGGTATTTTTGTAAAAATTTAAGGGATATGTAGTGATTTATACATCTGGTGATTATAATTTATTATATATTTCTATACATGCATTTTGTATATACAGTTCCCTTTGTTAACACCTTATTTTGAAAACCAGATGTAGGCACATGTGTATACTTATTCTAACTTCTCCAAGGTTGTCTCTAGCTCTCCCGTCAGCTTCGTTCTCTTATACATCCATGGTCAGCTCCATCGGAGCTGCTTGAATGCATTTAACATAAATGTCAGTATGTGGCTGCTCTTGTAGCGTCGGCCATTTCGACCACAGAGATGAGAGCGATGGCTGGCTTGACCACACGTTACCTCAATATGATAATGTTTCCTGTCGTGTTCAGTGTGGACACAGCCAGTTTGCACAATTACAGAACCAACTGGAGATGAGAGAAAGGAGGAACAAAAGGCGACCAGCGGCTCTGATGACCTGCTCTGTTACAACCTTGTCTTTTTTTATAGAAATAAAACCCATTGAGTTAATTTTCGCTTATCAGTGCAGTGTCATCCAAACATAGTCAGACGGCGGACACTACAAACTGGAAGAGAAAGTGTCTACTCTGTACACAGAGTAGCAGGAGTCCGATTTCATAAATGGGACGAGAGAGTTGATAGATAATATTTAGCAATATTTCAGATTTAAACCCAATGCTCTAAGAGAACCATACCGTTAATGAAGTAATCACTGTGTGGAGGATGGAGTGGTCACAGCTGGCAACGTTAAAGATCAGAGTAAGCACTCTGCATATATTGAGTGTCATCTTTTCTTGTAAAATGTCCGGTGTAATCAGTAACACTGGTGTCACTAGTCTATTAATGGGTTTCTAACTGTGACATACCTAATAACAATGTGTCTCTATTGAGTTTTTACCTTCTGCTCAGTGTCCTGCTCCTGCTTCACAGCAGCCGTCTGCCTTTCCTTTTCTCCCTCCTCTGCTTTTTCCCATGATGCTCCAGGCTTCTGGTAGCAGTGCTCGCTGCTGACGTAACAGACAGGCGGCTCTCCTCTCGGGCTGGATGTTAATCTCGGCCCCTCCTCTCGTCTCCACGGCAACCTCCATAGCTGCAGGTCTGGGTGGGACAGTGAGCTGCGTGGACAGACAGACAGAGAGTCAAGTCTCTGTGGATGGAACCAGACGAGTCACATGATGTGACTGTACTCACTGCAACAGGCTGATCTTGAGCTGCAGCCCGCTGAGGACCTGATTGAGACCATGTGTGTGCGCCAGCAGGTTACTTGTGTGTGAGATCTTGGAGGCGTTGATCTCTGAGTAGTTCTCCTTCACGCAAGACAGGCCAAACATGTGACCAGATATAAGCAAATCGGGTTCTGACAGGAAACGCTGAGCCTGCCTCCAACCTACAAACACACCATTATCACCGTAATTAATAAATAATTATGACCAACTACATGTATGTAGCTGTTATCACAATACAACTAACAGGTTTTCTATGGAAAATTAGTTTACTATTTCTGACCAACTGGTTTCAAGCCCCCCTCCTTTCAGCCCAAGAGAAAACAAGAGAAAAGTCCCGTTTGAGAAATAAACGATTCACAGAGCAGAGAGAGAAATTTGTGTTTATGTTTCGTACAAATACAACCTGTTTTAAATTTAAATCTCAATGTTGTTCAGAAGAATCATAATAAGATATTTTGCTCCAGACCTTCAAGTGCTTATTATACAATGAATTGTGCCGTCTTAAGTACAGTTATATGAAAAACAATAATGCTCAAACATACCCCATACACAGGAAGTGCTCCTACCTGCAGTGTGTCTGCAATAGTAGCAGGTGTAGTTGTGTGGGACGTTGTCCTCATATAAACCCATACAGGTGCCATGCTGCCAACACAGACACGACTCACACTACAGATAAACACACACAGAAAAGTTTAAAACAACCATAAGTAATCTATCACTGTTATCTGTGTTCGGAATCACTTCAGCGACCAGGGTCTGAAATTAGCATCCACCACTCGCCAAATGTGGATAAATTGTTGGCAGTGGCAGATAAAATCATGAGGCCATCCATGAATTTGGCAGTGAAAGTACTAGAGAAAGAAACAGAGAACCGGTTCTTAGTTGTACACATAGGCAGCCGTATCATGTTTCGGTTTGTTTGGCAGAGAAAAAAAAATGGCGCTACTACTACTAAAGGGGGCAGCACAGTCCTGCTTGGTTAAATAACAGAGCTACTAATGTTAACAGAGGTTCCACTGAGTTATATTATGAAGAATTCAAGTGAAAATGACTATAGATGACAATAACAAAGCCCAGTATAAGACTGTGAACGGTTCCCTCCCATCCCTGAAAAATAGGCCCCCCCCGGAAGCTACGGTGTAATTTACCATGCATTAATTTTTGTAAAATATATCGAACATTGAATGATATCAGATCTAAAATGTTATTCCATAGATTTCAAAAGTGGCAGACAAAAAAAAATTGCAGTTTAAGAGATATCTTTTGGTTTTTCTATGTGTGTGTGTGTGTGTGTGTGTGTGTGTGTGTGTGTGTGTGTGTGTGTGTGTTGTACCTGGATCATAAAGTCGTTCTCCTCGTCCACCTCGCACACACACCTCACCACCTCACACTCCTCTGTCTCCATAGAAACAGGCCAAGAGGGGGTGTCCTCCCCGCTCTCTGCTGTTAGCGTCGACCAGTCGCTGCCATCATCAGCTGAAAGAGAGAGGTGCTGAGGTCAGCGTTCATTTCTTTACATTCAAGATTTAAAATCTAAACTTGTCATATATATAAGAATGACGATACACAGTTTCTGTGATGTGTGTGTGAGTTCCCACCTTGATTGTGTGTGTTCTGCTGTCCAGTAGACAGCTTCAGAGTGATCGGAGGTCGGTCTGAGTTTTCGTCATCACTGCTGCCAAGTCCTGACAAGAAGAAAGAAAACTGTTCAGTAAAGACTCGCACCAACCAAGTCATTATTCTAATGGTGTGTCCACGCCAAAAGCCAGGCAGATTTTTCATGTAGCAAGATTACATCAGAGTCAATGCTAAGATGCCAATGACACAGCAAGCAGAAATTTTTCAACGCAAGTGAGAAATTTGCATGAAACTGAGTAACAAAAGTCTCTCAGTGTTGAGATTCTCCTGATGTCCTGATGCTGTTCAATCAGAAATGTGGGCACCCTGAGCTATGATAGTGTCTCGTATCTGTACAGAGACCAGATTTAACTATAAAAAAAACGGCCCTGCTGTATGAGATGACTTTATGTTGAATAATGATGGAGCAGCCGCACAGCTTGGCACTGATCGATCCAAACTCCATTTGGAAAACAAACATTTTAAAAGTTGTTTGCTTGTCGCCCTGCAGACAGACCTGACAAAGAATGAATTCAGACTTTTTACAAATCAGCATTATTGTGTCGTTATTTCAGCATCATTTTGATCTCTTTATAGCAATTAAATATCAGCACAATCTGTTTATTTTGAATCCATACTGCAGTAGGAAACCAGATTAATTGGGACTTGCTAGACACTGAATAGTGAATATTTATTGATTTTGACACACTAATTAGTAGCTGTGTGTGCACCACTGGGTGATGTTATGAACCCAGTCATGACAGTGTTTGGTTTTCTGATGCATCTGGGACTTCCACAACAGGGACAAAGCAGCAGTGGTGGTTATTTCGCCCATTGATTGATGACTAAATGAAACATTGTTGGTATCAAAGATGCTCTGAACTGTTTGTTAGTATCTTCATAAGCCCTCAGGTAAGCCCTCCTCCTCTCCGGGGGGTCTCACAAATAAACACAAAGGATCCCACATTCAAATTTGCACAAGTCACACAAGGCAAAAATTAACTTTGTTTTCGGTGTTAACACATGATAATACCCTATTACTAATATTAGGTTTTCAAGCTGTAAGAGGGGGCGTGGAGGGAGAGACAGGAGACAATGATACTGCATGAGGTGAAAGACACAGGTGCACGCCGGTTAATAATTTAAAAATACAGACCATCTTAGGATGATATCACAGCAGCAGCGAGGACCCATTGGACGTCACCCATTGGTTTGTGGAAAACAGTTTTCCACAAACCTGTTTGGTATTTTGGCTGTTGCCACCTTGGTTTTTTGCAACCAGAAGTGATATGAGAGGGTGGAGCTAAGTTCAACCAAACATTTAATAAAAAATATTTTCAGCTGACATAAAATAATTAACTGATGAAGTGAAAACTCACTATGAATGGGTTTAAGTTGTAAGACAAAAACATGAACAACTTCCAGACAGGACAACACTGTGGTAGCAACCTGTCAATCACAAGGTATCAACACCCTAAAGCATCCCCTGCTTTATGGTCTATTTGACTCTAAATGGGACCATAATTTACTAAATGAACATCCTGCTGTAGGGCTGCACGGTGGTTAGCGCTGTTGCCTCACAGCAAGAGGGTCGCAGGTTCGATTCCAGCTTGGGACTCTTCTGTGTGGAGTTGCATGTTCTCCCCGTGTAAGCGTGGGTTTTCTCTGGGTACTCCGGCTTCCTCCCACAGTTCAAAGACATGCTGTTTAGGTTAATTGATGACTCTAAATTGCCCGTAGGTGTGGATGTGAGCGTGAATGGTTGTCTGTCTCTATGTTGTCTGTCTCTATGTGCCCTGTGATGGACTGGCGACCTGTCCAGGGTGAACCCCGCCTTCGCCCTATGCCAGCTGGGATCGGCTCCAGCCCCCCCGCGACCCCTAACGGGATAAGCGGTTGACGGTGGATGGATGGAACATCCTGCTGTATTGAAGAAGACTTGAAACTGGCTTCACTATTTAGACTCTAAGGTTGCCCACTGGTTATAACTCAGTCAAATCTGGGTGGCATCTTTAATTAATTTAGTCAGATGAACCATTCAAACACATGGTTATGCAGCAGAAACCTTTCCAATGAAACTGCTTATACTTTACCGACTGAAAACACATTTGCAGGTCATTTATGATCAATTTGGTAACAGATTTATTTGTCTTTATTCTATTTCTGTATTCCTTGTAAAACACTGCGAAGTTTGGGGGATTTGAGAGGATAACTCCTGTAATTGAAACATTCTGAAGGATGCGTCCAATGAATGTGAGTTATGTTCGTTGGGATACTGACTCTCACCTGACTGACTTTTCTTCTTCTTCTTCTTCTTCTTTTTCTTCTTCTTTAGTTTTACTCTCAGGAAGTTCTTCATCTCCTTCCTGTCCTGTTCTCCCGTTTTCTCCCTCTCTCCTTCCTTCTTCACTTCTGCTGACAGGCATGCAGCTGAGACGGGTAAGAAAAAAAGTCATATTGAAGCCAATTTAAATGAACTTCATATATAATGAACTTCATAACCTCACATTAAAAACTGGAGCGTTTGTTGTGGTCAGACATCATCAGTTAATGAAACAGCGAGAGTGCTTATGTTTCTCCTGGTTATTTATATATATATATATATATAAAAAAAAAAATAAATAACCAGGAGAAACATAAGCACATATATATATATATATATATATATATATATATATATATTTTTTTTTTTTTTTTTTTGAGACATATTTTAAATACCAGATATATAGTAGTAATATATAGTAATATGACGTGATAACTATATAAATATACTGACATTTATGTTAAACACATCCAAACAGCCCCGATGGAGCTGAACATGGATGTATAAAGAGAACGGCGACGACCTTGGAGAAGTTAGGGGAAGTATACATGTGTGACAACATCCGGTTTTCAAAACAATGTGTTAACAAAGGGAACTGTATATACAAAAAAACATATACTGTATAGAAATAAAACTGCTTTATATTAACCAGAAGTATAAACATTACTTTTAATTACTTGTCCCTTTAAATTAAAAAGAAAATACCACTAATTTGTGAGGAGTGTGTCTTTAGCCTTTGATTTTTGACTTCAGGATATCTCTGAAAACATACATGCTGAAAAATCCAGCATTTTTACTGTATTACTTTAGATAATTTCAAAGTAAAAGTGTATGATTCAACTTTTCCCCATGGTCTAGTGTTAAAAAAGTTAACAAAAATCACAATAAATTGTAATACAGAACAGCAATATTTAAAAATCGCACATCATATCAAAACGGCACCCATGTATCATGATAGTATTGAATAAGGAGATTGGCGAATCGTCCCAGCCCTACTGTACGTTCATACATAGCCGTCCTACCTGTTGCCATGGCGCTGTGCTCTCTGTCGTCACGGTGACAGGTGCTGTTCTGGTCCTCACTCTTGTTGTCTGACATGAAGTCGCTCCCCTTAGAAGTTGACCGCCTCCTTCTACAACAACACCAGTCAGAGATAAACACAACTTGGCTCCCACTAACTTCCTGTAGAGCTCCTGAACCATCAACCCACCTTGGTGCCTCCAGCTGCTCGTCCAGCTGCTGGTCAGAGTGGTAATACTTGATGTGGTAGTGCAGCAGACTGGCCTTCCTGAAGGACTTGGTGCAGCCGGCTGCGGGACACTTGAAGGGGTTGTGGTCCAACTCAATGGAGAGAATGGGAGGGGGCTGGTTCTTTATCACCCTGTACACTGAGTGAGGAGGAAAGGGAGGAAAGTTCAGGCATGGCAGACCAAGTTCCAAGTTTATTGTCATAACAGCTGTGCCAAATGCCTTTTTTTTCTTTTTACATTCAAAACTTCTAATGAAGCTTTGAATGTCTGATGTCATATCATGATGTTTTTACTTCATCGTACCCAAAATAAATCAAGAATAGCTCCACAACTACCAGGTCTATAAGCATGATCTTGGTCTCTATGGATAGGTAAGACCTCAGAGAATCCATCCCCAGTAACAGTGTGACTGTAAATATGCCTGAGTAAACTGTGATAAACCAACGGGAAAAAAAAATACATTTTTATCCTTGCCTAAAATGTTTTATAGATTAGACAGTGTATAACACCATTATAGCAGAGATGTCACTGAATTCAGAAACTCCTTGACTACAACTTTGACAAAGCAGATATGAACAACACAAAGAACATAGATTCTACAAAGGTTTTAGTAAAAACTCAGTGGTTCGTCACTAAAAGTCGGAAAGCTGGTCCACCATAACAGCCCACCTTAAGAGAGTCTGAGCCGCCGTTATAAGATTTATTCACCAACAAATCAACTGTACACACACTGCACAGCTACGTTCACAGCTATAGCGCCACCGTCAAAACCAGACTAACCGCCGTAACACACACACACGGTCTGTCGGACACTCGCTGACGCCGTGTTGACAGACCATATGTGTGTGACAATGCCGAGCACAAAGCCACCAGCAATGCTTCAGCAGTTCAAGTAGCACAAACACACACAGAGTTTGTCGAACACTCGCGACTGTTACGCCGGGCAGACACACAGCTGACAACTTATTAAACTAAATGTGTGGTGGAGACTTTTACTGGGGAAGTGGCTGCATGTGTCTGCGACACCACACCCAGCACCGTGGCTGCTACAGTAACTCTCCTGTCTGTTGTGCAGACAACCGAGTTGCACTGACTGTCTCTAAACACCCGAACATTGCTACAGCAGTATGAACCCAAAATAAATAAGACTGTGCTGTGATTTAGTTGCAATAAACAGATCAAAATGATGCTGAAATAATAACATAATAATGTAGATTTGTAAAAATCATGATTTCAAACAACTTTTAAAATGCTTGTTTTCTGAATGGAGTTCAGATGGATCAGTGCCAGGCTATGCAGCTGCTCAATCAACACTCAACATAAAATCATCTAGACATAAATACGGCAGCAACGCCGTTGTTTCTGCCATAGACAGTCTGTTGTTTACACACATACATTTATACAAAGGGTTTGGTCCGCTCTCTGTACAGATATGATGTACTATCGCCGCTTTGGGTGACCACAGACAGACACATGATTTATTTCCTCCTTTTCTGATTCAACAACATCAGGACATCAGTGACGACAGGAGGACAATCTCAGTGCTGGTAGGCTTTCACGGCACAGCGTTTCACAAATTTCTGCGAATACGTCCCCCCACTTAGTGTGAATGTACCATTACAGTACTTCACCCCTCAGTTAAAATAATAAGTGCAGCGGACATGCTTATGTGGGGTATACAGTTTTAGTTTGTGTGGTGTGTGAGTTCACTTACGTGGCTCTCTGCTGAATTTGTGTGTGGTGGGCAGGTGGGCCTGACGCTCCAACAGGATGTCTGACAAAGATTCAGGTGAAACAACAGAAAGAGCAAAAACATGAATATTTGTTATAGCTGTTTTAATATTGTATTGGCTCAAATAAAGGACAAGTTTTTACTTCTTTTTTTCTCAGAAAATATTTAAAAAGAGCCATCTTAACTTTGCAGAACAGCCATTACTGTCATTATAATAGTCTTATAATTCTTATATGTGGTTAGTATAATGCCAAATTTATACTGATGCTCTTTGAGATAGTTAAGTTATTGGAAATAAATGCAGACTAAGGTATGGAAGCCCATTCCTGCCAGTAAAAGAAAAAAAAATAAAAAAAATAAAAACTTCTGATGAAAACAAAAAGATCCTGTAAAGTCATTATAATGACAAACTTTCTTAAACTAATGACTTCGCACAGTTCAACCGAGTTTAACTTTCGGCACAGCCAACTCTGTATCAGGGCAGTTTTTTTTCCATGATACTGTGAATTAAGGCTGGGGCGATGAGCTATTTCCCAATTCGATACTATCACGATACTTAGGACTTTTACTTTGGAAAATATCTTAATACAGTACAAATGTCTGATTTTCAGCATGTATGTAGTCAAAGATGTCCTGGAGTCAAATATCAGGATCATTGTCAGCAAACAAAAATCAAAGAATTAAGACATTTTCCTCACAGATTAGTGTTATTTTCTTTTTAATTTATAAAGGGACATGTAATGTTTTATACTTCTGGTGAATATAATCCCATCAATATTATTTCCATGTACTGTATGTATTTTGTATATACATTTCCCTTTTAATTATTTTATTTTGAAAACCAGATGTAGTCACACGTTTATACTTCCTCTAACTCCTCCAAGGTCGTCTCTAGCTCTCCCATCAGCTCCATCCTCTTTATCCATCCATGTTCAGCTCCATCAGGGCCGTTTGAATGTATTTAACATAAATGTCAGTACATGGAGCTCTACAGTTGTAGCGTCGGCCCATTTGACCTCAGAGATGAGAGTGACGGCTGGCTTCATTGAGTTTTACTGCAATACGATAATGTTCCCTGTCCAAGACAGAGTTAGCATGCAGCTTTAGCCGTGATGTCTAGCTCTGCTTATCCTGCAATGTGTGAAACCCAAAGTGTTTCCATACTTTACTGGATGTGTAGTGTTTACCACTTTGGATTTAACATGTGAGGGTGCAGGTCGTATCCACACTGACCCTCCGCTGTTTTCTGCTTTTTCATTTTGGCTCGCAGTACCCAGCTGCTGTTTGTTTTGGTTGAAGGATACGGAACACCTATGACAACATGTTACTCAGACTACCACAATAAAAGTAGTAACTTCCTTCTACCTCCACATATATTCAAATGAAGCAAATATATTAAAGCATTGGTTTCAAAATCGTAAATAAAATTGTGATACATAAGTGAATACATTGTTTCCCAGCCCTAATGTAAACATGGCTATAGTCTTACTCTCTTCCAGTCTCTCTAATTTTTCTTATGTTAGAAGTGGAGTTATATACAGCCTTTAAATGAGTAAAGATTTTTAAAACAAGTTCAAGTATTTTAAACTCATGAATACATCTTTGCTTCTAGTCATGCCACTCAGAGCAAATATGCATCTAATAACATCTCTGCTTTGCACTCTGAACACTTAAAGTATAATCAGAGTTGTTTGATATAGTTTACCTCTGTCAACAAGGATGGGATTAGGAGGAGCTGGCTGGGTGGAGTCAGCTGTGATTGGCTGATTCTGCACTCCACTGCTTCTACCTGGAGGAGGAGGAATTCATCAGTATTAACAACATGAGTGTAGACAATGAAAGCTTTATAGAGGTCTGTCAGCTCTAAGGTACGACGGTGTATTAGGGCCATTGTAGGTAAAAACAACAATTATTACAGACCTAGGAAAGGAGTTATATTCAGAGAAAAAATACAGAGTTTCTGAGTCAGGTCGTAAATTTCCAAGAAAAATCGTGAAGCTATTGTGTGTGTGTGTGTTTTTTTTTTTGTCAAGGTCCAAAACCAATTCAGTTTGCAACTTCATCACACTACAGATGCCACCACGTACTACAGTTGTGAAATCTGAAATGTGTCCGATATTATATAGCCTATATAGTGGCCTAATGGATAAGGCACTGGCCTCCTAAGCCAGGGATTGTGGGTTTGAGGTGCCAGTTTACCTCTTGGGCACTGCTGAGGTGCCCCTGAGCAAGGCACCAAACCCCCAACTGCTCGGGGCGGTTGTCAGGAGCAGCCCCCTCCCTCTGACATCTCTCCATTAACACATGTATGTGTACTGTGTGAAATTAACAACAGAGTGTAAAAACTGATTTTCCCTACGAGGATTAATAAAGGTTCATCTTATCTTGTCTTATCTTATTACCCCAAATTTGGGATTGAGTATCGGCAGGTATGCCATCTATGTACCAGCCCATAATTTATTAACCCAGAAAAGAAAATCAACTTGTTGAACCAGAGCTCCAAAACAGTAGCCTTCACTGTGCTGTTGCCCTGTATGTATGCATCATGGCTGTTTTAGAGCAGTGAAGAACTGATTGCTGGTTGTTTGTCACGGGACTACAGCAAACAACAATGTGGTGCTAGAGGAGATTGTAACAGTAACGGTAGTCAGAGCACAGAAAATGTCACCCATTTGGCAATATTTCACAGTGGAAAATAACAAAGAAAGTTCTACTTGAATAATTATCACTGTCTCTGTCCATTGAAGGCCAAAAAGCCCAAAAAATAATCTAAATTGAAATTTGTTCCCAAGATGCTGCTCAGAGTAATCACAGTGGTTAAACAGTAAATAATAAGGCTATCATGATGTGTTCATATGTTATCTTGTAAAATGTAGTTTTTGGTGAAAAGCTTTAAGAAATCCCGTTGTTTGAAAGAGATGTTTTCACAGCAATATAAGATAGATGACAGGGAATTGTTTATTTTATTTCCTGATTATTTGAATTGTGAGTTTTTAAGCAAATAACCACTATAGATGATGATAACAAAAGATAACAGAATTGACGGTAGACGGATAACATGAAAATGCACTCAAGTGAAGAAGAACCTCGTATTCAAAGTCTTATTTTAATCCAAAGATTTGTACATCAGCACGAATGAAACATGGAAGTAAAAGCAGAGCTCTAAAATGAATAATCCTGATAAATAATTGTGATCTCAATATTGGCCAAAATAATCCTGATTAGCATTTTGAACTTAAGTAAATACTTGCGATTTTGCCAAGTTAGTTTTTCATAAATTTTTTTACTTACAATGACCATAATATACTGCTGTATCATGGGAATTTACCTACAGTGCATCTCAGCACTTAACGACTCACTATATAAGTGAGAGGTATGTACAGATCTACTCTATGGTGGTCAGAGATCATGTGACTTACTGTCATCTGTTTTCTTCTTTGCCGGTGGATTAGAGGATGAAGGTTCTGCCTTCCTCTTCCTCTCTTCCTCCCCTTCCTCAGCTCCTTCCTTCTCCTCCGATGTCACCTTCCCCTCCATTTCCTCCTCCTTCCCGTCGTCCTCTTCCTCTCTCTCGCCACCATTTTCCTCCTCCTCCTCGCTCTCCCCCTCCTCCCATCCCTCGCTTCCCACTGCACTCTTCTCAGATCTGGACTTCTGTGTCGCCACACACAAACCAAACAAACAAACCAACCACTTAGTGTCAGAGGAGTGGTGACAAATGAAGCCAATCAGATGAGGACCAATGGGAGAGGAGGATTGCTTACTTCCTGGAAGGGTTTGACCTTGGTGGGCTTCACAGTCAGAACCACGCCGTCATAGAAACGCACTGTGTAGGAGTCTGACAAAGGCAAAAACACACACACGTACACACACACACACATTAATAGAGTGGACCTACCAGCCAAATCAACATATAGAAAACATAAAAACAACTGGCAGGAATCATGATAACAATAACAGCTCAAATTGAGGCCTGTACTACAAAGCGAGGTCAACATACATCAAAGTATCTTCTCGTTATCTGGCTTAACTAACCCTAACAAACGAGATCTCGCTAAATGGTCCTACGACGGTGGTTATCAACTTGGTAAATCAACCCAGGGTTTCACAATTTTGCTATGAGCAGCATTCACATGAAAGGGGCACGGTTTGCAGCACATGACCAATCACAAACATGATGAGGTCTACTGTCAGCAGAGCGGTACACTTTACAAACCAAATATGAAGAATTTAAACACACAATCCAGACTGAAAGTAAGAGTTGAAGCTGCAATGCAGGAAGGACAGCTGGCAAAAGAAACAACTGCAGATGCGTAAATGTGCAAATTAACAGAATTATACTATCACTGCCCCATCTAGAGCATGATAGATATGACTTTAATACTTTGTGTATTCTGTAAAATACTTAATTATTCCCTTTAGGAAAATTGAGGCATGTAAGACAATTAAACCTTCTTTCAGCTGCAACCCTGACCTGGCAATACGAAATAGACTTGGAAGAAAATAAAAGAATCCTCTCCCCCCCCCCCCCCCCTAAATACAAGAACATAATTCAAAGCAGTAAGCAGGCTTACATTCATATCTTATAATAGCCTACATAAAAGTATCTGTAGCAAAGTAATGCAAGATAATTCATACAGTTTGCGAGACTGTAAGCACAAACTCTGACTTAATTTATTTTATATTGGCTCTCAAGTGTTTCACACTGTGATTTTTTCGCCAGCTGTCCTTCCTGCATTTGTCTGTGTAAACTGTGTGGCTTTCAGCCTGGGTTATGACTTTATCTTTTTCGTATTTGTGTATTATTGTCATAGGATCCGTGCACCGAGCTCTGATTGGTCAGTGAGCTTTGCTTTTATGCAAGATGGTCTGTTATGTGGAACATAACCTGCTGTGGAGCAGGTTAGGTGGTCAGTGTACTATGGCGATCTACCCCAGTAAAAAGTGAACCACCCTGAAGTTACCTTGCTAACTTCAAATCCTGCTTGGTAGTACAGGCCTCTGTACAAGCATCAACTTCAAAGTCATGTCCGGGGCCTTTTTGTTGAGTAAAGCTTCAAGTCTGGTTTGATTAATAAACTCAATCACATCATGTGACTGATTACAAAGGACATTTTACAAGAAAAGATATCAATATCTGTAGAGTGCTTTAAATCCAAAACAGTGCCATATACAGTATCTATTTATATCTATATGCTACATAGTCGATGTTGCTTTGACACCAAAAAGAAAACAATTATCAAAACAGTTGTAGGCTTGTTGCGGTAGTTGGTGTTACTGGTGTTACACGGTGGTCGGGCACACACCTATTACATTACATACCCACCGCTGTTTTGCCTATTTTAGAAAAATAAAACCCATTTAGTTCATTTTGACATTTTGGTGCGGTGTTATCAATATTTTCTTTATATTACTATCGAATTAATATTATTATAGAATCTATTATAATATTATAGAATCTTTATAATATTCTTAATATTTCCTTTTCTTGTAAAATGTCCGGTGTTATCTGTAACACCAGTGTTGTCACAAGTTTAGTAAAAAATTGTGGAAACAAAATTGTCATCATCACACCCCTAGACATGTTGATTAATTTTCTGTAGACTGACTAATTGAATAATCAGCTGATCATTTCAGCTCTGATGAACAGTAACGTAACATCATTAGGTATAAAAAGATGAAGATGAGCCTCACCGTCCTTGTTGACTCTGAGGATTTTGGCCGGGTAAAAACGACAGTCTGTCCAACAGGCCAGAACCTTTGTGCCTGAAACAAACATCTGAGACAGAGAAAGAAACATGAAGACTTACGCTGCAACACACACACACACACACACACACACACACACACACACACACACACACACACACACACACACACACACACACACACCCGGCTGTGAGCATGGCGGATTCAGGCCCTGCCTCCTCAGGCTGACTCGCTCCAGGGGCCGCAGGTATGGTGAGGTCCAATGAAACCATTCATTGTGCCGACGACTCCACTGGCGGTAGTGAACCTGGATCCGCTCTTTGTCATAGTCGATTTTCTCGATTGTGGCTGCGTACCTGACAGGATAACAATGTGACGCAGGACGAGACTTTAAAAATGTTAAAGATAAAGTGAACAGTTTGACTGAAACAGGAAAAAGAATTCAAATTTGAAATAAGTTCAAGTAACTTAAGCCACAAACATCTTGACAGATGTGTCTGAATGTGTGTGTGTGTGTGTGTGTGTGTGTGTGTGTGTGTGTGTGTGTGTGTGTTTCCACACCAGTTCTTGTGGCGGTCTCGGGCTTCTAGCTGAGCTCCGACCTCAAAGGTAATTCCTGACCTGTCTGGTGGAGTCTTCATCTGTCAGAAACCGAGAACAAATTACTTCAGTAAATTTACAATTAATAATGCATTCTTTGGAATTTATTCAGGGATGCATAAAAATATTTTATTATTATTTTGACTGATATTGCAACTGCAATCTAATATTTGCAATATTAGAGGGAATGCTAATTTTTACATCGTTATTTTCATTGAAAAACACATTAGCGTGATTATGATGTGATTTTTGAGGGGATCTGTACCAAACATGATGAAGTCTGTAGAGCATGATGTGTAGTTAAGGACATCTCTGCAGAACCACAATATTAAACATAAAATGGTATTGGACACACATTTCACCTTTACCAAATACTGCGACTTAAACAAATACTGCGAAAATTGCAGTAGGTCATACTGCGATTTCGATAAAACTTTTGATTTGACAGCACAGCCCTGAATTTATTGCAGTAAAATCTCCAAGTAACTTCCTAACATATACAGTATTCAGCACAATGAAAACTCGCTTATCAAATCACGCACTTCTAAATGTTTTGGCTTCACTTTTGGGTATAGATATTATCTATACAATTTATGTGTTTATGATTAAATTAAGAGCATTGAATTGTATATCTAGCCTCTTAATGTTGCTAAGTTTGCTCTGAAAGTGCACCAGATTGAGGCATTTAACTTTAAAGCATAGCTAGCAAAGGGGTAGGGTGAATATTCCTGTATCTTTTCATATTAACACACATATATATATATAACATAGCAGAAAAAAATATGACAATGTCAGCCCTAACTTGTACATTAACATGGAAGTATGGAATACACTGAAGTATCATCAACATGAATCTGTAGAACACACTAGCTATGGCAGCAGATAGAGAGAACAATGATAACTTAGCATTCTTCACAGTTAGCTGGTGTAAACAGCCACATGTGCAAGGAGAGAGGAAGTGCTAAAATGTTAACTAAATTCCCTCATTTTTTGAGGACTCATTCCTGTAGCACTCTATTATGAAATTGGCCCTAAAAGACTGATACCATTTCATTAGAAATTAGCTTAAATTCAGACATGATTTAAATTAAAATGCCAAAATCAAGTTTTACTATGTCATTTTCGTATTTAGACTGTACATTGTCAACTAATTTAAAAAAGAAAAGTCCATTTAATATTCAATTTCTTCAATATTACTCCTTAGGAGTACACTGGGTTATTTTTTTAATCAATGGAGCTTAAATGTTTATTTTAATTTTAGCAATAATTATGCATTTTTTAAATTCATGTGCACACAGATGGAAATTGAAATTTCCATTTAATTAAATAACTTCTTTTTAATATTGGCAGTAATTGTCTTCCACACATGTCAACTTCAAACATATGTTTCAAAGGTGGAATGTTACCAAGTACATTTATAAGTAAGTTAGTACCAAGTACTGTACTTGAGTAGAAACTCGAGAAACTTGTGTTTGAGTATTTTCATGTTTTGCTACTTTCTATTTCTCAGTAAAATGGAACATGCACTTTAATGCAGCAGTAAAATTGATCAAGAAATATCAGACAGATAATAGTAAACACTAACGGAATATTTTACTGCAACATCAATACGTTCACTTTAAGTAATTTAAGTACATTTTGCTGAAAATACTTGCATACTTCTACTTCAGAAAGGTTTTGAATGCAGGACTTTTATTGCAGTGGAATATTTTCAGTGTGGTATTAGTACTTTTACTGCAGTAAATTATTTGAATACTTCTTTAACCGCTGCACTATTTCTGTGTTGATTTCCATCAAAAGCGCGCGACCTGTGACAGCTGTTACAGGATGACGTCGCGAGAGCGCGCATGGGTTTTCTTCTTCGTCTTCCTGTTAAAGTTTCCAAATATTCTGGACAGAAACGTAGAACAGCGCCTTAACTTGTATAGATAACTTAGGAGACATTTTAATTTGATAACAATATTAATACGACATAAAGGTTTCAGTGAGTTTGGAGCCTGCAGTACGTGAGTTGAACATTAAGATACGGGATGACACATTACGTACAACGCTTGCAGCCAAACTTTTGGTTTAGTTTTTCATATATTATCATGAGTATAGTCTGCACTATGCCTCAGACTAGACGTGTGCTTTAAAACGATAAAACAGAAGCAGCGTGTAATAAATGAAAGAAACTATTATATTTCCCCTTTTTTTTACATTTCTGTTTGTGCTCTGCTAGGCAAAGAAGCTGATTGGCTCAGAGCCGCGGAGGACGCCTAAACAGAATTCTCATTGGGCTTCTCTACTGCCAGTCAAACAGAGTCCCGCCCCTCGCATATTTGACAGACTAAAATGCTAATGCTAAATCTGTATTAGCTCACAAGATCAGCAAGAAACGACACAGTACGAAACGCAAAATGCTTTCAAGTAACACATTCGCAAACTGCACCTACTTTAGAAGGGAGACAACGAAATGTTTGACGTTGTTCATTAAGCTCGTCCAGTTAAACAGAGTAGTTCTCCTCTGCTTCATTGACTGTGAATAGATAAGCTAGCACAGCTAACAGTTAGCCTCCGCTGAGGTTAACGAGCTCAAGTCTGAAAAGTCACCGTGACAGCGGCCCAGTGAGCTGTCATGGAAGCGGACAGTTTTCTAAACTGTCTCTGCTGTTCATATGTAATTACGAGCGTTACATGTGTAAAAAAGAATCACAAAAGCTTGATTACCTCTCGAGCTACTTGTGCACTGGACTCCTCATCATACTGTGATGACCGCAGAGCGCATGCGCGACTAGAGACGTCTTGGTTTGTGTTTTGGAGGGTTGTATAACTTTGTATGGAAGCCCATGTCTGCCAATGTGATAGGAATAAAGATCATAGAACGCATCATGATGAAAATGTAAAATTAATGACTAATAATCTCAAAATAATAACTTAGTATCACAAAATAACGATAAACTTTCCCACAAATAATGACTTAGTAGCTCAGAATAATGATTGTAACACAAAACTAATGATTGAATAACTCAAAATAATGACTCTAACACAAAATAATGTCACAGAAACTCAAAATAATGACTTAATATCTCAAAATAAGATCTTAGTAACTCAAAATAATGACTTAATATCACACAATAGCGAAAAAAAATCTCAAAATAATGATTTAGTATCTCAAAAATAATTAGTATCTCAAAAAAAGACTTATCATCTCAAAACTCTCAAAATGCTGCCTTAAGCATCTCAAAATAATGACTTTAATGTCTCAAAAATAATGGCTTAGTACCTCAAAATAATAACTTAGTCACTCAAGATTATGGCTTAGTATCTTAAAAATAAGAAACTTCCTCAATAATGACTTTGCCTACTGAGAAAAATTCTTAAAATAATGAGTTGGCATTTCAAAATAATGACTGGGTATCTAAAATAATAACTAAGTATCTCAAAATCAGAAACTTTCTCAAAATAATGACCTATCTCAAAGTAATAACTTGGTAACTCAAAATAATGACTTTGCATTTTAAACAATGAGAAACTCTCAAAATAAGGACTTTGTATCTCAGAATAACTACTTTGTTTTGTGAAATGATAATATGATAAATGATAATATTGCAAAATAATGAGAAAAAAAATCTCAAAATGAGTTAGTATTTCAACTAATGACTTTGTATCTCAAAATAATGAGTTGGTATTTAAAAATAATGATTTAGTATCTCAAAATAATGACATAATAGCACACAATAATGAGCTTAGTATTTTAAAACAATGAGAAACTTCCACAAAATTACTTAGTATCTCAAAATAATGATTTAATGTTGCAAAATAATTATTATTGCAATATAATGAGTTAGCATCTGAATATAATGACTTAGTAAGTAAAAACTTAATATCTCAAAATGAGAACCTTCTCAAAATAATTAATCATTTTTTAAATTGTTATTTTTATTTTGTAATCATGTAAATCCAGCTGTTGCTTTTGAGGTTACCTTGACATAGACCCACATTGTCATTCATAGATACAAACTACTGGTAATACAGTTTAATAAGTAGTATGGTTATTCTCTCTGTTTTTGACTTTTTAATTTGAACTTTATCTGATCACCTTTAGCTGCTACAGACATGAGGCTCTTTCCGGGGTACAGATACTAGTGATAATAATCCAGACCTCCAATAGAAATATCTTAAATATGCTTTGTAGCTTGGCTGTATTGCATCAGATCAAGTTGATTCAGTCTGGTGTTGATACATTCTGCTGTTATTTTGTGTCTCTTTGCAATTCCTTCACATTTCTTTGTGGTCATTTTGAATTTCTTCCTGGTTGGTACATGTCTCTTTGAATGCCATTTTGCAGGTGAAGGCTGGGGGGCCCTGACACTTAAGGCCCCTGGGTGTTCAGTAATCCACCCATGACCGTGTTAGGAGCATTGTGCAGCTGGAGTCATTGATCGTTTAACCAATCATCAACACAGATGGACTATATGAGAGAGACATACAAACAAGAAAAAAGGTGAATCTTTTAATCATATTCTATAGGAAAGTAGGTACATGTATAAATTCACACATCCATATAGTATTTAAAAAGAAGGCAGGTGTTTAGCATGAGGGGCCAGTCGAGGGTCTGATCTTAGCTTCTGATCCAGAGTTTGGTACTTTTGAGCAGCTGCTTCTTTGTGCCTGGGACAAAAACACACAAATATAATAATCATATCAAAACATTTTTTCTTCATTTTCTGCAGTAACAGTTAGCCGAGCAATGGTTTTGCATCATTATCTGACTTTATAGTGTTAAAATGTAAAAAATAAATGGCCACTCTTATTTTGTAGACTGGAAAATACTCATGAACTCTCTCGCTCTCTGTGTGTGTGTGTGTGTGTGTGTGTGTGTGTGTGTGTGTGTGTGTGTGCTTTTGTGTGTGTAAGTACATGCTGAGGCGTTTCTTGGAGACATGGATTTGTAGTGTTTTCTCAGAGCAGTAGGTCTTGTACTCGTTCTCCTGTTGTTCTGTCAGGTTGAGCTGGTTCCTCTGGTACCACTGCTGTTTCCTCTGCAGCTCCTGTGTCTCCTAAAACCATTTTTTATGAACATGTAATAAAATAAAACTACATCTTTAAGGTGCAAGGATTGGTACTTATGATCACAATATACACAACACACAACACTTTAGAAAAGTGTATAAAAGCTCTAATACTGTATATTAAACCTTCAGATACACATGATGCAGTAGGTAAAACCAGCTGAGGCCATGTAACTTGGACGACCCATTTTCACTGCAGAGACATAACACCTGAGGCTTCTCATGACCTGAACTTTTAAGAACCTAGTGAGTCTTTCTAGGTTTCCACTCTATTTTATAAATAGGATGCTTTAGATGTCATTAAACAGACTAAACTATACTTAACTATACTATACTATACTATACCATACTATACTATACTATACTATACTATGTTCTGTTTGGTAGGCAAGTGAAGTAAATGACTGTAGTCTCTGAATGGGTAGATTATGAGACAGTGAGTCTCTGCCGGGCACAGACATGCAAAAGACCCCACCACCAGAACAACCACAACCTACAACTACAAAGCAAAACAATTACAAAAAGACAGAAATGACCACAAAGAGACACAAAATAATTACAAAGACACACAAAACAACGACAAAGACACACAAACCGGCCACAAAGACACACAAAACGACCACAAAGTGACACATAACAACTACAAAGAGACACAAAATGACTACAAAGAGACACAAAATGACTACAAAGAGACACAATATATCTATAAAGAGACACAAAACTACAACAAAGAGGGACAAAACAAACACACAACACAATTACTAAGACTTAAAACAGCTATAAAGAGACACAAAATAACTGCAAAGAGACTCAAAATGATTGCAGAGACAAAAATGCCAACAAAGAGCCATACAGCAACTGCAAATATAAACAAAACAACTACAAAGATACACAAGACAACTACAAATATAAACAAAACAACTACAAAGAGATGCAAGACAACTACAAACAGACACAAAACAACCACAAACAGACACAAAACAACTATAAATAGACACAAAACAACTACAAAGAGACACAAAACAATTATGAAGAGACACAAAATGACCACAGATAGACACAAAACGACTACAAAAAGACAAAAATGACTATAGACACAAAGTAACTACAGAGAAACTCACAATAAACAACTATAAAGTCTGTGTGTCTTGTATTTGAGATGTGGTGGCGTCTTTTGCTTGTCTCATAATCTGACCATGGTCACACATTACATCACATTTCATTCAGTTTCTGCTGTGGAAAAATGCATCATGAGTAACTTGTAATGTACCTTTTCAAAGCGTTCCTGTATAAGGTTGGCCTGCTCTACCAGTCTTTGTTTATACTCGGCCAAACAGTCCTGGTGGACCTGCTTGGCGTCTTCAGCGCTCAGAGTCTCTGCGATGTCCAGCCTGATCAGGAAGTGGGCCAGGAAGTCCTTCTCTTTCTTCTGCAGCCATCCCAGCTCCTCCCCAGCCAGGCGCTCCTGCAACAGCAGAGAAATGGTTGACACAAGACGCCACCAACACTCTACTTTTGCCAGACAAAAGTGTTTTTGGATGATTAAACTGAATTTTACATTGTTAAATATGAATTTAATTTTATTTTGGGATTTTAAAATGTATATTATATGCAGTAATTATTCAGTGAGTAGGTAAATATAGTATGTACAGATGTAGTTTGGTATAGTAGAGTAGGGCATGTATAGTTTCAGTGTGTGTGTGTGTGTGTGTGTGTGTGTGTTTGTCTCACTATTTCCTGTCTCTGGCTGCGGGCCCTGGTAGCTCCGGTTGTCGTCCATGGGGAGACGTGAAGCTGAACATCTGCCTCCTCCTGCTCTCTGCAGGCCAAAATGTCTCTTACCTGCTCACACATGAATGATCCTTAACTCAAAATGATTTATTTCTATATTCTTTTCCGTTTACATTTCTTTACACTTTCCTTTTTACATGTCTGCCTCATTATGCATCACTCAGTGTGTGTCATCATGAGGTCAGAGTGCATAGATTGACTGTACGCTAGCCAGCTAGCTGCACTCCAGTCTTCATTTCCTGTTCTGTAAAGTGGGTCACTGGCCAAAAATAAATAAAATTAAAAATAAAACAAAAAGCAGTGAGTAAATAAATAGGATAATAAACAAAAAAAAAAAAAACAAAACAAATAGCACATTACAAATAATGCCATTTATTTTTAATATTATTTTTGCTACATTTATGAAAACATATACATATTTATTTGGCAGGTTCAATCCTCCATAGTTAGTCACATTCAGTTTCTTCTGTTCTGTAAAATTTATAAGTGGGTCCACTCAAACTCATTTTGTTTTGTTTAAAAAAAATAAAAAAACTCCCCCTTTAAAAAAAAAAAATATTAAAAATCTTTTTTTTATATATAAAAAAAAAAATTATGGATTTTTGTCTGTACTATCATTATCAATATCTTTGTAATCACCTAGACGGGGCAGATAGTGGTTGCAAGTGATGTGTAATTGATGGTGTTGCAATCCATTCTTTGTGAATTTTTCCGTGAGTCAACTACAAAAGATCCTTTCCATGACATGCTTTAAAAAAATAATCTGCTTAGAATAACATTTTCTCTCTGGCCTGGGGTTTCCACATTGATGTCCATCATTCAAAAATCCAGTCTATGAATAATTCCTCCAGGTGACACTGAGGACACAGTTACCTTGCACTTGGACACTGCGATATGGAAAACCACCTTCTCCTCATCCTTCATCAGGGCCACCAGCATCTCACACAGAGTCAGGGTCGTAAGAGGCTTCTCAGATGGATCCACCTAAACCCCACCGACACAGACGTAGTGTGATCCCAGTGACAGCTATGAAACTTTTACTTTGAATGACAGTGAAATCAACTGTGTATGTTATTGTTGTCTGTACCTGGAAGCTGGAGACCATGTCAGGTGTGAAGTACTTGGACTCTCGTGGCTTGTTGAAGCTCCTCTTTGAAGGGATAAATCTGTGATCCTCTAAGTGATAGGTCACCTCGATCCGTCTTTGAGCCATAAGGAACACTCGCTCGGCCACGTCAGCGTTGGCCGGTTTGGATCTGTTCCTGTGGAATCGCTCCACCACTTTCTGTTTGCAAACACACAAACCTGTTTAGTTTAAAAAGTCAGTCCGGATGGTAGGGTATTACATCATGTCGGAGCATAGAGTAACATTAACTATAAACTACAGGGACCAGCTGTTTTAGGTCTTTTTCATCATTTTTTTCAGTGGGCTTGGAGCTGAGAGACACAGACAGGAAGTAAGAAAGCATAGAGAGCCACCATGGGACCTTATTTCAGAAACTATATGAACGGTAGCCAACAGAGAGAGATAAATGTTTTAACCCTGTTTGAATTGTGCCATGAATCACACATATGTTTTGTCAAAAAAGATACAGATAAATAAAGATAAAGATCTCACTTTGTTGTAAAACTGCTTCAGTATCAGACTATGAAAATACATGATTAGAAAGACGACACACCCAAAAGTGTCTCTCTCTCTCTCTCTCTCTGAAGCTATGACATCTGTTTGTTTCTATTGGGATGAACTCACACCAGCAACAGGTCTGATCCTTCTTACTCATCCCAGCTGATAAAAAGACCAGGAGTCTCTGGATAAAACACATCAGGTAAGATAATGTTTCATCTGTGCGTGGAACAGCTAAGTTTACCAACTAGCTAGTGTCTGTGTTTTATATTGCATGAGATGAAAGATGTACTTACTGAGTAGTTTCACACAAAACTAAATGATACGACAACAAACTGAGACTTTCTGTACCTTAAAAATTATGCTTTAAATTAACAAACATATGTGTGATTCGTGGTGCAATTCAAACAGCTAAAAAAATATTTGTCTCTTTATGTTGACCACGCTTCATATTTTATATGAATAATATAACAGAATTAGTGGGACTTCGGCTCTCTATTGGGAGATGGATGAACACGTTGTTGGTTTTTGTCTTTTCATTGGATTTGTTGACAATAAGTTGTTTCAAAAAATTCTGAAAAAATACAGTATTATTATATGATAGTAGGTGATCAACATGTAGTAGAAGCTAGTATCAAAAACTGCACAGTCAAAGATGTAAGGTTATATCTGAACAGATGATTTTTTTTTCTCTTCTTGTTTACATATTTTTACCAGCAGCGGCTGGTCATTCAGACCAATGACGAAATGTTCTGAAGTCTGGACGTGATGGTCAAAGACGACGTGGCGGTAGTAGAGGAGGTCGTCCCGGCCCTCAAAGATCTCCGTCATTTCACCTGGCGACTCCACCCTCCGCACCAGATTTTCAACATGAGCACTGCTGAACTCCATCTCACGCTCGGTGTCTGTGTACCTGTGGACTGAGCAGGAGGCAATATTTAGGATTCCAGTTCACTATATTCCTGCATTTTAAAACTTTATTAAATGTATGTTCCATATGTTGTGTATTTGTAGTTGGACGACACAGTTCATATTGCTCCATATTGCCACAACAACATATGCACACAACATATTAAATAACCGAAGGGTGTACAACTCAGTAACTCACATAAATGTAAGCTAGTGTCTTTTTTTAATACTACAACTGAGGGGGGCCAAAGTCAGATATGTTCAAATTCTACACATAGTGGCTTTAAGTATTATTTGAATAATTAGTTGTTATAGTGTTAGATACTGTTCAGGTAATGTTCTTGTTAGAATCTATTCAGTATGATGCCATATTAGGGCCATTGTAGGACAACAAATAAATTAAAAAGCCGGGGATTTATTGGGGTAATATTCATAAAAAACTCTTGAATTTCAGAGATTAAAGTTATAAATCTAAATCTGAGAAAAGACTTGGATATCCTCTGAGATTAAAATCCTAAATCTATGAGAAAAAACTTACCTTACTAATTTATGGGAAAAAACCTGGACAATCTCTGAGAATAAAGTCCTAAATCTATGAGAAAAAAACTCACAAATCTACAAGAAAATAACTTGGATACTCACTTCAGTCTCAGATAATATACTATTGCTTTTTCTTGTAAATTGCTGTTGTTGTAGTCCAGCATATTGTATTACCAAAAACCTATATTTAAATCCAGGCTGGCAGTACATGTTGAGTGAAAAGCTCTTATGACGAGACATTTTTTGTTTTGTTGTCACAGGAAACTATTTTGTACATGGTGGATATTAAACTCCAAACTTGAAATACTACTGCCAATTAAACCTCAAGGCAGAGCAAATTTTCTGTGCAATGATTTAACACTTCCTTTTGGTATTAATGTGTTTTGTCTTCCTGGAGCTGTTTCATCGACATCTGTGATTAAAAAACTATAAAACCTGCTTAGACTGATTAGTATGTAGTGTGGGATTGGGGCACAGCAGCTGCTTTTTACCAGGTGTGATCATAAGTAAGAAGGATGGATGAAGAAATAACAATAGAAGATTTGATTTGGCCAAATTCATCATCACACCCTTCTGCAACTAATATTTTCTGTTTGTTTTTCTTTCTGAACACATTCAGGTCAGTTAAAATGTGTTTTTGGAGATGTGAAGTTTTAACTGGACAGCAGCAGAGAGCAGTTTTACGTAAAAGGTGGAAACGTCTTCCATGTTTGAAGCGCTCTGTGGTGTAGTTGTCGACCTTGTTGACCTCCCTCTCCTCCAGGTGGTCGTGTCTGTACTGATACCATTCCTTCACCATGACGACCTTGGTGCCTTCAACACACACACACACACACACACACACACACACACACACACACACACACACACACACACACACACACAGTTAGTTAAACTGTACTTATAACTACAGACAAATTAAGACACATGTCTCAGATCTGTAGGGCCTATGGTCAAATACGTCCTTGTACTGAAAAAAAAACAAAAAACATTTTTAAAAAGTCAAAAGTTTCTCCAACTTGTGCCTCACTGGCTCTGATGTCCTTACAGGACAAAAATGTCTGTGTCAGTAAACTGCTATAAAAATATCAGGGCTTCATCCGAAATCTCACCCTATGCACTACGTACTCAATATGTGTACTATTGTTCAACATACTTTTGTGTGTTTAAATAGTAATATGTATCCTTTTGGATGCACCGAGTGGTAATTTATGTTGTCACTTCCTGAGAGCCTCATGTAACCATGGTAACCCACACCAACTTCATGTGACCAAAACAACTGTTTGAGAGAATCAAAGTCTGAAATAATTTAAAATATAATAACACGCCTAGCAAAGTAAAATATTATACCTCCAGTAAAATTGGAGCGTTACTGATTGTATGAAGCTGCCAGTCGTCTGTTATGAACGTTGTCGTTACTGCTGTATTGTGTTGTGGGATATTTATGCCACCATAGTGTCCAGCGTTCAATTTACATACTATTAGTTTCGAACAAAGGTTTCGGACGTACTAAAATATCTCATACACTGCTTTAGCATACTAAACAGCATGTTGATATGGAATTTTGAACACAACTCATATATCAATATTATTTTCAACTTTCACCGATTTAAACCTTTCGGTCCTCATCAGATCCCATCATACTGACCAAATATTAATTCATTTTCAGAATTTTAACCCTAGCTTGTTTACATAATGCTCCTGAAAACAAAGACTGCATTATTACTGTGTACTAAATGCTATGGGGATTTTTATTTTAATTCTTTTCACAGTCTGGCATATGTCAATGATTAGCAGTAATACTGATTTTGATGCATTTAAAAAAAAAAAAAGTTACCTTTGAGGACTAAAATGTCCCCTTCCTAAACCTGCTATAAAATACTACTACTACTATTATTTTCCACTTTCACTGAGTCACATTTTTAAACCAGCATCAGTCCTGATCATAATCACCAAATATTCATTCATTTACCAAATTTTAACCCTTCAAATGCCAGATTGTTTAGATAATGCCACTGTTATTTTTTTATGAAATAACAACAGTAAAATTGAATAATTTTCTGTATAGTAAAAGCTATTGAACAGTCTAAGATATGCCAATGATCAGCAACAACATTGCTCCACAATACAGCAGTGATGGAAACCAGAGAACAGCATGTTTTAGCCCCAAAGGGCAAACAGAAAATGATTCAGTCTGGTGGAAAATAGAAACTACATATCTGAAGCCAGGGCTCTAGAGTAAAGCCTTATATAACAGAATGTATGAATTTATTCTGTAATTGTGGTTTTAATGGGTTTCAGTGGGAACACTTTGAGTGCCTGTATTTTGACTACATGGTTTATTATAGACTTATTATAGGAGCTGAGGTTACACTCCTAAAATAATAATCTCATGCTCTCACCAAAATGTATGGTCTAAGCATTAAAGCTGCAGTTAGCAGAATGTTTTTAGCATCGTTCCATAATAAACTTTCAGCACGTTGTAATTCAAGTGTTTTGAGAGAAAACTAGACCTCTGCACCTCCTCACGGCTCTGTTTTCAGACTTTAAAAAATCCAGACTTTGACCAATCACAGGTCATTTCAGAGAGAGTGTTGCTATTGGCTGTGCTCCAGCTGGTGGGTGGTGCTTGGTATTTCTTCAAGAGATCTCAGCATGGCTGCCGGGTCACAATCTTTCTCATTTTACAGCCAAACAGTAACTACAAGATATTTCTGAAAACATTTGAGGAGAGAAATAGTCATTACAGTAACAAAATATTGATTCATATTTGATCAGCGCTGCCTAGTTTGACCGTTATTAGCCGTGATTACCGTGATTAGAGTTCACGAGTGACTGTCAGCTACTCAGGGACGGCAGACTCCAGATCAGCTCTGATTGGTTGTTTTCCTCCAGTCTGTGAAATCTTGCAGGTACCAGATGATAAAAATAACTTTCTTTATTCATATTGGCTCCATTTCTACCCACTGCAGCTTTAACACAGACAAAATGATGGAAAAATTAAAAAGCCAAAAATGTCCCTTGTGAGGCACAAGCGTTAAACACTCACAGTCCAGGTCCTTGTATGAGGTCAGTCGTGTGACCAGGCCGTCTGACCTCAGGCACGCTGCAAACTTCTCCAGCTTTGCTTTTTTGTAGTGGATCACCTTCTGTCCTCCCGGCCAGTGGGTCTCCAGGTCTGAAGAAGAAAGGAGAGACAGCAGTCTGTGGAGGTTTTACAGCATCAGGGGGGCTGGATATCAGCACTCATGTGTGTCTTTTTACACTTTATTTGAATAATACTCATGTAGGTGATTTATGTTTCTGTCTTGATGTGCAACATGTATTGCTCTGCCACTAGGGTACTCTCAATCAAAACAATAACAACAGATGGAGTTTGGTGATGTGGTTGAAACAGCTTGGGATCATGGGAGCTGTTGTCTTCATGTCAGTCAGCTTCTCCCAGTTAGGATTCCTTCAGTGTGTCAGAGGTCTCCTCCTCTCCAAAACAAACAAACCAGCTGATTAAAAACACTGAATAAAGCAGTTTCACATTTAAAAATCAGTCTCTCAGACGTAGGACGTCCTTGAGAGGCTGCGAGCCAAGCTGCCGCTAACCTTTACTCAGCTTGTTTCTCTGATAACTTCAGATCCAGATGTCCGATGGCTAAAATCCTTCAGCTGGTTAAAAAACGCCAAGATCTAAAATGTGCATTGTAAAAATGAGGCTTAAAACTAGATAAAAAGTCAATTTATGACAGCTCACGGCAGACAACCATAACGCAGACGCATGCATGAATGTCCACCTTGATTAAAACTACATTTCTCTGATTTGAAAATTACACAAAAGTACATGACTCAAAAAAATACATAACAGGTCTTTTTTAGACATTTCAATGCAGCAAATTTACATAAACCTTTAAGGTGTTTAATATTTGTGTCTTGATGCTGTAATGTTTTGTCAGTTTTTGTGTTTAGAAATGTAATGACCTATAAACACTAACTTGACCTTGTACAGCAAACAAACAGGATAAGTGTACAGGATAATGTACTGTATCAGTACACTGTACCATCAGATAAAAAGCATCCATGGAGTTACTGTACCTTTTTTTGAGATAGTGATGTAACTGACCCAGGATCGTGGCATCTCAAAAACTTGGGGCTGCTCATCCTCCTTCAAACCAAATAAACAGTTGAGTTTATAATTAACTTCATTCAAGGTAAAAATCATGTTAGTGTTTCATTTAGCTGTAACTCTAGTAAACTGTGGCAGCAGCCAGCAACCCAAAAATCTGAGAATAAAGACATTTCCCTCACAAATTAGTGGTATCTTCTTATTAATCTATAAAGGACATGCCATGTTTTATACTTCTGGTGAATATAATCATAATTTGTATATACAGTTCCCTTTGTTAACACCATAATTTCACAACCAAACATAGTCACACTGTAAACTCTAACTTCTCCAAGGTGGCCTCTAGCTCTCCTATCAGCTCTGTTCTCTTTATTCATGCATGTTCAGCTCCATCGGGCCGTTTGAATGCATTTAACATAAATGTCAGTATATGGAGCTCTGCAGATGTAGCGCTGGACGATTTGAACATGATCTGATGTCTAGCTCTGCTTTTCTTGCAATGTGTGAAACCCAAAGTGTTTCCATACTTTACTGGATGTGTAGTGTTTACCACTCTGGATTTCACATGTGAGGATGCAGGTCATATCCATGCCGACCCTTCGCCATTTTCTACGTTTTCGTTTCGGCTCACTGCGGTTTGTTTTGGTTGAAAGATGCAGAACGGGTATAATATGTCACATTACTCAGACTGTCACTACAACAATATAAGCGGTAATTTCCTCCTACCTCCACATAGACTCAAATGAAGCAAATACATGTATTCCAGCATTAACAATCAATTTCAAAAACATAAAAAAGGAATCACAATACATGGGTGAATTGATTTTTTCCCCCACCCCTAAAATCCAGAGCTCTTGCCGGCCACCCTTTTTATTCATTCTTTTCTGGGCTGAGCGATGGGCAAATGTGCTGATGTGCTGATGCTGCGTCTCAAAAGAATAATTGACAGTCTGACATCCAAGATATCAGGGCTGCACAGTGGTGCAGTGGTTATCGCTGCCACCTTACAGCAAGAGAGTCACAGTTTTGACTCCAGCTTGAGACTCTTCTGTGTGGAGTTTGCATGTTCTCCCCATGTAACGTGGGTTTTCTCCAGCTTCTCCGGCTTCCTCCCACAGTCCAAAGACATGCACGTTAATTAATGACTCTAAATTACCCGTAGGTGTGAATGTGAGTGTGAATGGTTGTCTGTCCTGTGCCCTGCGATGGACTGGCGACCTGTCCAGGGTGTACCCCACCTTCGCCCAATGCCAGCTGGGATCAGCTCCAGCACGACTGTCTCTAACAGAACTTTTCTCTTGTGTAAGCTAACTAGCTAACTAGAAAGACAAACTGACAGACAGATGCTCAGAGACTCAAATGATCATGAGAGCTCCTGATGCTTGGAGGAGGATCTTTGACCTGCACCTTCTTCAGACGTCATATTCAGATTTTACCAACAACATTCTTATTTAACTTTGACCACAAAATCAAGTTATTTATCTAAACATTTTGGCAAATAGTGTGGCTAATCAACTTTGTCAGGAAATGCCAAAACACACTGAAGGGGGGCTTTACTGGGATTAACTGACAAGAAAATGATCATCAGTCTTCTCCTTGAAGGTGTCTGACTGCCTGCTACCGTCCTAATTTTAATCGTACCTGCTCTGCTTCTGAGTCTTTTTAAGTCTAAATATCCACAAACTGCTACATAAGGTGAGGGTATTAACACACATATACACATATGTAAACATGTACACACACAGAAAAACACACATACACACCTCGTCATCATTGCTGACTTTGCTCATCATCTTGGTCTTCTTTTTCTTCAGCGCATCAAGAATCAGCTTCTTCTTGCTGGTTGCACCGTACAGGACTGGCTCCCATGTCTTTAGATCCTCCAGGTCATACACCATTTCCTTTACACACACACACATACACACACACACACACACACACACACACACACACACACACACACACACACTTCAGTTTTGCTCACATGATAAATAGATTTTCTCGGATGTCAGTGTCTTAAATTCATCGTCACACAACATTATGGTTTTCAAATGATGGATGTGAATGATCAAATGTGATTTTATTTTATTGTGCTTTTATAAATTATAAAAACTGATTCTGCTGATTGCTGCTAGACCACCCTGCCAGCTGACAAGCCTGAGAGAAAATAGTTTTTTGACTACAGAGAAAATGTTTTTTGAAAGGCAAAATGCCAACAAATACGGATTGAATCAGAATATTTTGCAAGATGTAATCATTTTCAAAATTCACTACATATATTTATCTTTTTATTATTAATTTTGACTTTCACTGAGACAAGGAAACTGAGTGCCAGTCGCTTGTGGATTATTGCACGTACTGACTGACTGAGCGGCAGTAGCTCAGTCTGTAGGGAGTTGGCTTGGGAACCGGAGGGTCACCGGTTCAAGTCCCGACATGGACCAAAAACTGAGTGTGAACTGGTAGCTGGAGAGGTGCCAGTTTACCTCTTGGGCACTGCCGAGGTGCCCCTGAGCAAGGCACCAAACCCCCAACTGCTCGGGGCGCTTGTCAGGAGCAGCCCCATCACTCTGACATCTCTCCATTAATGCATGTATGTGTGTTTCAGGTCTGCATGTACCATGTATGAGTTAACAGAGTGTAAATTGAATTTCCCCATTGTGGGACTAATAAAGGTAGATCTTCTTCTTCTTCTTCTTCTTCTTCTGTTTCTCTAAGTTACTGTATTAGAAATTACAATGTCAGCGTTATGAATGAAGTTTCAAACTATCCTGTACAGCACTATGTAAGGGATAATGTACAGCAAGCCGATCACTGTTGTAAAATAAACCCTGACATGGCGATGCTGCATCGGGGTCTTACATCGCCCTGAAGGGGTTTATTTCTGCTAGCTGTACATTAGCCCGCTTATGGCTACTTACTTAAGAAATCAACAATTTCACACAAAACCAGTCCGCCAGAGTCTGACATCAGAACTGCGCCCATAGCAACGGTCTGTTATACATAGCAACAGTCTTCTATAACGAAATAACAGACTGTAGAACACTGTAATTGACCACTCAGAATCAAGTATTCAACAAAGCCATGTAATAATTATCAATATTAGTCGATTGTTATTGTTATAACCAGCAAGGGAAGCATATGAACTCCTTTCCTTGAGAAATCCAAGGAGCTGATAAGCTGACCATTGACACCCTTACTTTCAGATTTATTATCTCCATTGATTCTGACTCTCACAGTATATTATTGCGGTTGTGGACTCACAGCGCAGCCGTTAGTGCAGTCCTGCATGTTGACGTAATAGTTGAGATTGTTCCACACGCTCTCGATGCCAAGGAAGTTGTCATCGTCAGTGGAGTAGCTGTTCCCAGTCAGGGGGTCGACGAAGAAGTTCTCCTCGACGCTCCGACTCCCTGAGAGCACCAGCACCCAACAGTGCACCCGCAGTCCTCGCAAGGGGTCAACAGGTCGCTGCTCCCTCTCCTGCTCATCATGGAAAAGAGGAGGTCAAATGTCAAAGGAGGCAGGAGGAAGTATATTTTTGGAATCATTGGACAAAAATGTCATAATAACCTTTCAGCATATTGTAATTCAAGTGTTTTGAGGGAAAACTAGACTTCTGCACCTCCTCATGGCTGTTTTCAGGCTTTTAAAAATCTAGCCTGTAACGAAAGACTTTGACCAATCACAGGTCATTTCAAAAAGAGAGCGTTCCTATTGGCTGTACTCCGGCTGGTGGGCGGTGCTTGGTTTTCCTCAGCTGATTCCCACTTTGTCAGTTTAAAGGGGCAATGACCAATGACCATCTTACAGCCCTTATTTAAATCAATAAGTCCTAAAAGTTGTAAAATGCACTAATAGCCGAATCCATCCAAGTTATTTTCCTTCCTCTGTTCATGTGAATGAGACTCAGACTGAGGTAGGAGTGAAAGGACACACTACTGCACCTGCTCTATGAGCTCAGTGGATGTGGAAGAACACCGGATGAGGTACAGGTACATTAAACCATTTTGGCTTCATGCACCACTGAGCAACTTTCATAGGAATGAGTGGGAATGCTGTATCCAGTTCTCTTAATGCATCCATGTGTTACCTCTTGTAGTTTTTGTTTCTGAACCAATGCAGCCTCTGCTTCCTGTTTCTTCTTCTCTTGTTGCATGATAAAGTGACTCTTCAGCTCCCTCAGAGGTTTCACTGTGTATTTACTGTCCTGTGGCTCCTGCTCAGAGATCACACTCTGCTTATACAAACAAAGCACAACCAAGCAAACATATCTGTGAGTCACCGATCTGTGAAGAAAACCACCTGACGGACAGGTTGGCACATTGCATGGCAGCCTGGGTGAATACATGCAGCATAACGCACTTTGAGTAGTAAGAGGACTAGAAAAGCCCTGTATTAATGCAAGTCCATTTACCCCTTAAGGGATACCAAAAACTAGTCTAATAGAAGAAATTTAGTAATGTCCACTGGAACCAAGAACCATAGTTACCTTGACGTCCGTGTCCAGCAGGGGGCACTCCTGCAGGCTCTGGTCGAGCAGACACATCTCCTTGACAGCATAGCCGCTGACGCAGTAAGCGTCGTAGTGGGCGCCGAGCAGCAGGCTGCACAGCAGGGTGGCAGATTCAAAACATGAGGCTCTCTGACGCTGCAGCACTGAACTGGAGGAGAACAGGTGCCTGGGCTGGAACAGCAACACACACAAACACACACACACACACACACACACACACACACACACACACACACACACACACACACACACACACACACCTTTCACAATCACCATACATACTGAAAGTGTGTATTTATGTTTTAAGCCACCTTGTATTCTAGTTTCCACTATGTGAATATGGAGGGTTTTCTTCATCCACCAAAAACAGAGCACAAAGTCTGCATTACAAACTAAGGCTGCAGTCGAAAAGTATTTTTCTCTCAGGAAGGTTCCTAACGGAGTGAAATGACCCAGAAGTATCTCAGTAGCATCCATGATAGGAGCTACTCAAATCCTCTAAATGCTGAGGAAAGGTGCTTCAGTGCTTCCTTTATTATCTCCTTTACCATCCTTCACCAAAGGAAACGAGATAATGCCGTCCCACAGCTCCTTGTGGCCACAACATTTAAAGCAACTCACCATTCAACCATTAAACAAACAATGTGCTTATCTTGCATTTTAAATTCATACAGTCATATACTAATTAGGATTCATGTTGATAAATATGAGTGGACAGAAACAACCATTTCGTTTCACTTTATTTCTACTTATTTATTTTGAAGTAACAAAAAAAAGTGGTTGGGAAAAGATGTTCATAGACATCGTATTTTAACTTTTCGACCGAAGCCCATGACTAAGAGGGATCTAATGATCTAAGTGTTGCCTTACTCACCAGGTCCACAGGCGGCTCCAGAGGAACCAGAGACAGGAAGTCAGCCACGAAGGAGGCACAGCCCTCCCAGGTGAAAAGTTCAGGGTGGGATGTGGGTGTCGGCCGAAGAGTCGTGGATACAAACTTCTGAATATTAGAGAAATAAACACAGGAGTTAGACAGAGGAGGTACATATGGGCTGTTGAAGACCAGGGGCCTTATTACAGAAACATCTTAAGTCTTCAAGATTTTTCCCAGTTTGGTATTTCTGAGGCAAATCCTAACTAACTTCAGGAATCCTGTCTTATCTCACTTCATTCTACTTTATCTCAGGTTGAGAAATCCTAAATACTGAATCAAACATCACTGATCAATTTTTATGTCTGTTACCTAGCTACTAATTATACTACTAACTATACTAACTATAGGAATGCCAGCTTCATTTGGAATGGCTATTTTCCTAAATCAGGTCCTGGCTCCGGGTCTATCCAGAGATTTGCATTTGTTCTTGGAATTACATAAATTGGGTTTCACTGTAAAGCTGAGACTCATGTGGATCCAATGAGCCCAACTATAACAGTGTGTTGTTGCGATGATGTTGACTCCCATAGTATCACAGACAACTAGAGACCTAGGGAATTCAGAGGATGATGGCTTGCCTAGCCAGATTAGACAAACAATAAGTGTCAAATGTCAAAAGGTTTTGATCCCAAATCACAGCATGGCTTTTTCTATGGTGTTCCTCAAGGTCTTGGTGTCTTAATGTGGTATTGTGGAGGGATTACTGATAATTTTTATCAGTTTTCTAGTGGTAAAAATTGGTAAAATTTAGCACCAGATGTGTGTAATAAATGGTATCAACCTAAAAATTGCAACAACTTATGAGCTATAATAGAGCATGAGGATGACCATCATAATATCCTAATCCCTTATACATTTTTACAGTGTAGTTTAATTGATAAATTCATTAATTTTTATTTCTGATTAATGACTAGAAGAACTTGACACACAGTGCTGACCAGCATCTCAAATTAATCTTCAGGCTCCCAGCTTTCAGATGATGTTCACCACTTCTATGTGGCATCTACTGTTGACCTGCTATGTCCCCCTAAAGACTCCCTGTACCCCCCTAAAAAGACAAAATCAGGCCTATTGTGGGTCAGGCCTATAATCAGGCCTATTGTGGGTCAGGCCTATAATCAGGCCTATTGTGGGTCTCACAGGGTTAAGGCATACATGACACACCAAACTGGGTCGGCCATCGGAAAGTCTGGGGCCGTCGGTGAGCATCTGTCGGTTTAATTTTAGGGATACACCTTTCACCCTAGTTTGCCTGGGTTGCAATTCAGCATGTTGTCGAGCTCGTCGGTGAGAGAAATCACTCTGATTGTCTGTTTATCTTAGCAAATCAGAGCACAAGAAGAGAAACAGAAAAGAGGAAAGCCAACAAGTAAAGTCAACAAACACAGGCTCTTCTCATTTCACATCTACATCTCATGTAAGAGACATGGATATTTTCACAGCGACATGGCCGTCTCGAATGAAGCTAATTGGTGAGTGAGAGTGGTGTGAAAATGGTCGGCAGACGCTGCTTTTTTTCATGTACGTCTCATAACAACGACTAGTATATCCACCGTCCTCGGTCTTCCTGTTTCCCCTTTTGAATGATGAATACAGACTACCGTGACCTGCTGGTGTGGAGAGTTATTTCCTGTCACACAGGAGCAGAATGTACACGCTAACTGGCCGTTACGGTGTGTCTTTGCGGTGTGTTCAAGTGCAAAAAAAGGCGACGTGAAATGACTCAACAGTTGGCCATCATCGCCATTAGTTCTCTGATGTCAGCTTGGTATGTCTGGGCCCTTAAACCGGCCGTATCAGGTCCTAACCCTAGTTACCATGGTTACCAAACAGTTAAGATAGGACCTGCAAGTTATGAAGATTACATTATACGACCCCTGACGACTAGGTGGCATTTCTCTTCCCGCAAGAAACAACAGAAAAGAGAAGCAAAAAGCTGAGTTGGTTTGTTAGTGTTACCTTAACTCCACATTCGTTGATGGGGCAGAGCAGCAGTGGTTTGCGGTCGGGGTACAAGTGTGAATACTGACGCTGGAAGTTGTCGGTGATGGCCAACAGTCGAATCTCGTCGGGGGAGTTAACCCTGTAGGACTCGGGACACAGTTTGTCTTCCTGGTCCAGCTCCAGGCGGCTGAAGACAGTAAATACATACAGTCTTAATAAGGTCTTATACCTTGGTGATTAAAAATTATTTCAATGAGATCTGCAGGTTTTTATTATATTGTATGATCTTCAATTTAATTTTTCTAAATTTTTATATAGAGGCAAAGTCCTTCCTCGCACTTCAAATCCTAAAGTGGTGTTCATTTTGTGCTGAACAAAATGTGTAAATATCAGCATATTTTCTGCAATAATCCAAAACCCAATGGAAAAATCCCATTGTCTTTTTATCGAGGGAACCCAGAGCAACGCTAACTTCCTGGTCGACCAACAAAAATACGTCATCCATGCAGCTCAAAATAGTTTGTTTTGTCAGCTCAAATGTCCAGAAAACTTGAGATATTCACTTTACATCATAAGACAATTCAGAGACAGCTTAAAAAATCATATAAACAATTCATGATCAAAATTGTTACAGGCCTAAATGTATTAATAGATAAATTGAACGCAACAGTGTGTAACTGATACAGATGCACCGAGCCAACATTTTCAGTACTGATAGCGACGCCGGGGCTTTGGGTATCGGCCGATCTTGAGAACAGATCAGATACTGGTGTTTGATTAATAAGTTGTATGACTCACTGTGTGGAAGTGACTGGGATCATTCTGTTATGTGTAACGTAACATCAAGTGTGACTTAATCATTTCTTTCCTAACAGATGTTCAGTATAAATTAACAGGAAACCTTTTTAATGCAGCAACAAATTGGTCAAAACTTAAACAGGAATTCAAAGTCCAGTATATATTATATATAGTTCACAAATGTGGAATTGAATTGAGTAGATCGGATCCATTGCCACCGATAACTGATCCAGCTATCTGAGTCAGTATCAGCCCGATATCCAATCCAGTATCTGTATCGTGCATCCCTAGTAACTGATGAGTGGTGAGTTTATGAGTCGTGGATGCTCACAGAAGCTCCTGAGGAGCTGAAACATGGAGAGTTCCCTCCAGCTTCGTTGACTCTTGGTTCTCCTCCTCCTCCTTCTGCTCTTCCTCCTCCTCCTCCCCCCGTGTCTCTCCACCTCTGACTTGCTCCTCACCATCTGACTCCAGTACAGTCTCCATCTTTTATAAAAGAGCAGAAGGTGAAATTATTCAAACACACAGAGCAGCCAGTCTGAAAAACAGATGTTATTATGAACCTGACTAGCAGCTCATGATGAATTGTTACTGTTCGTGAAGTCATGCCAGGCTTTCTCTCTCATTTAAAGAAAAGCCACAAGGGGTCGAAAGACATGAATCATTCAGACAACAAAGCATTAACCCATGATCCCAACTGACTTTACTGTCTTTCACAGACTCTAACAGGTTCAGTGTTAGAGCTAGTGAAGGTACAGATACCATATGAAACTAGAAAACCTAAGGTCTGATCTATTGGTGAGGAGAAATTGGCATGTTCATTTTCAAAGGGGTCCCCTGACCTCTGACCTGAAGATACGTAGATGACAATGGGTTCTATGGGTACCAACAAGTCTTCCCATTACAGACATGCTCACTTTATGATAATCACATGCAGTTTTTTTGCATGCAGTAGAAATGTATTATTTTTGCCTTATTATTTATTGAACAACACTTACGGCTCTTCAATCTGCATTTTTTGTCTCCCAGTTAGGAAGTTGTACTTCTCACGCACTGTTGCAACGGTTAGCCCACTGGGAAACTACTACTGAGGTCTCAATGTGACTGACACAGGGGTCGGTGTCATGCGTTGTACTGCAACAACACTGGACTGCCCACAGATACGCCTGCTTGCTAATCAGCTTAATATGCTCAGGAATTGGCCAATGCCAATTATGAAAAAATGTAAAATAAATGGCCCGATTAATTGGCCGACCTCTAGTTTAGTTTAACTCCAGTTAACTCCCAGTTTAATCAAGTATTAACTTTAGACTTACTGAGGAGATTTAACTTTTAAAATGGCTGCCTTTTTGGATGGGTTGAGCAAATTAATCAGGTTTCTTGAAGAAACTTCAGGGACAGATTCAACCCAATGAGTTCGCTGCTGCTGTATGGAAACTGTTGCTGAGCTGAACAGGAAGACTGGACCAACAGGTAGTCTTTAATTTACTCACCGTTGTTTTATCTTCTATTATTCTACTGTATTTCTCCATTAATTTCCCCAACAAGTCTCTAATGAGGAGAATTTAGTGCTTCTGTACCGAGCCATCATGGGCAATGTATCTTTAGTTAACTGACATTTTAGCTAACAAACAATGTCATATTATTATTATCATGTAATATATTTACTAGGTCCTGACAGCATGCCAATGAATGTAACATACTTTATTTTAATTTGAATGTTCAAGCAGCTCCATATTAATTAAACTCTATTTAATGTAACTGATTAGTTTTTAGTTGCAACAGGGATCTGCTTAATTTTAAATCTGGAAATTTTTAATTTTTAACCTAGTTTTGGGGGCTGTGCAACAGGGAGCTGCTTGGGAACCGGAGGTTACCGGTTAAATCCCTGGATTTAAACTAATTTTTAACCTAGTGGGAGGGGGGGACTTTTTTTCCCCCCCCCCCCCCAAATTCCCCCTAACAAAACACCCAAACCCCCCCCTCCCCCCGGGGCTTTTTTTGAAAAACCCCCTCACTCTGACATTTGCTCCATTACTGCGGTGGCAGACATTAAAGTTAAAACGAAATTAATTTCCCCACCTGGGACTAATAAAGGTAGATCTTCTTCTTAAAAACTAATCTTGGATTAAATCAATCCTTGTTGTGCAGCCCAGCCGAAGTACAGTTTTCTAATAATACTCCTGTACTTCTGAATTCAGGGCTTTTACCTGTAACTCAATGGAGTATTTTTATACTGTGCTATTTTTACTTTTCCTTGGAGCCGAGTAAAAATCATTTGCATTAATAACCGTAGCTAATGTTACAATAACACACGGTTAGAATACGGTTTAAATGAGTGACTGGCTTTACAAAAACTATTCGCATATACAATCACATATGTATTAAAATACATAAACTATTCAAAGTTGTACTCACCCGGTCCTACAGAGATGAACGGGGTTTTGTTGTTCAGTTAAACTAACGTCTGCTGAGACGACTCCGTGTCCATGGCAACAGCCAGACGTGATGACGTCTACAGTACGTTGCCTTCACGTGCTCTCGGAGATATTGGATTTTTATAAAAACATTGCAGCTCACCAACCTTTCATTGTTTAAAACCAGGAAGAAGACCATTTATTTATTTATTTATTTATTGAAGCTATTATGGAAAGTGTTCAATATTAAATACACGAAAAAATACAACTAAATAAATAATCAAATAAATTGCGTAAAAATACATAAATGTCCCAACAATTTGTAAAATTACAGAATAAATTATTCAGATTTATTCGGTTACTGTTACTACATCATTCCTTTTCACAATAACATATTACTTTAATATGTTATATTTCATAATAAGCCATTCTTATACAAAAATGCAAAAGCCTGTTTTTATTTCATAATGGGATTTTCCCACCAGCACTTTATTTCTTAAAACCAACGATATGAAGTTTATGACCATATATGATGAAGAAAAGCATAAAAGCTTCATGTCTGAGAAGCTGGAATGTTGGAATGAATGTTTGGCATTTTTACTTGGAAGATATTACGATCACATAAAAAGTCACATAAAAAACTTTGGGGAAATTGTTTAAAGTTTTTTATCCCTAATTAGATACCATTGGAATAATACATATAATTATATTCTGAATAACTCATTGAAAGGTATTCCCTGTTCTTTTTTAGATACAATACTACTCTTCAATTAAGTCTTTTTTTCCTCATAAAAAAGGCCTTAATCTTATGTTATCGTTTAGAATTGTATCTAATCTAATCTAATCTAATCTAATCTGATCATATTGTCATGTCAGAAAAAAATGAACCACCATTGTTATAATTTCCACAGCCCAAGCAGATCAATTAAAATATTTTGTTTTAATCGATCAACAGTCTTTAGACCAAGGAAGACCAAGTTTATGGTCAAAAAAATACGAAAATATTCATATATAAGAAGCTGGAACCAGCAAATATTTGGGTATTTGGAAAATGACAAAAGCATTAATTCATCCGTCCATCTTCAAGTGCTTATCCCGTTAGGGGTCGCAGGAACGCTGGAACTGATCCCAGCTGGCACTAGGTGAAGGCGGGGTTCACCCTGGACAGGTCGGCAGTCCATCGCAATGCATCCATCATCCATCGCAAACATAGAGACAGACAACCATTCAATTTAGAGTGATCAATTAATCTAAACTGCATGTCTTTGGACTGTCGGCCGGAAGCCGGAGAACCCGGAGAAAACCCACACAAACACAGGGAGAACAAGCAAACGCCACACAGAAGAGCCCCAAGCCGGATTCAAACCTGTGACCCTCTTGCTGTGAGGCAACCACTGCACCCCAAGCCCCAAAAGCATTAATTGATTTTCAAAATAGTTACGACTAATTGATTAATCAGTTAATTGTTTGCAGCTCTATTCAGACCCGTTACATGAGGACTTTGAAGAAAGAAACAGAGCTGTTCAACATTAAAACTCCTCCTTTTTGTTCTTCTTCTTCTTGTGGAAAACTTTTCCATCTGGCTGCTTCGTCCAGCTCAGTTTGATGTCGTCATTCACTCCCTGGTCCTTCAGCCTCTGTTTGAGCTGAGATACAAAACTCCTCAACATTACCGCTCACAGAGAGAGATTACAGTCTGCATTGTTATTGTTATTATAGATTTTACTCATCTGGAAGCTCTATTTCAGGAGCACTCTGCTCCACATGTATACATGTTTATTCCCTAAGATGGCGCCGTCCTGTTGTAGTTTTGGACCTCTCTTTCTTTTATTGTAAATGCTCTGGTTTTTCTCAGATTACTAGATTGTATTTGTGCAGTTGGTGGCAGAAAGCTAAGTTTCTGTGTGCTGATTCTTGATTAGTCATAAATAAAGCCTGCACAGTGGCACGACTAGACTCTTCTGCACTATGCATGTGCACGGCTTCCTACTCAATGCTCAAGTCATGTCATGTACTGAATATGGCCAAAGTATTGTAATGTACATGCTGGAAATCAGGTAAGTTTGATCTCATCCTGTTTTAATTTGACTTTAAGAGTCAGTTAGTTGTTCTGTTTTTGCATAAAAGTAGGAAACACGATTTACCTGCTTCAAAATGCTCTCCATCACAGCAGGGTCATTCAGATCCAGAGAGGAGGTCTTTTTCAGCAGACTCAGACTTATCACTTGTTTTGTTGGAGCTGTGAAAAAGAAAATTACAAACTCGCCGATCATTTGATGAATTTCATCAGTTTAAACAATGACAAGGAAAATGTGGTAGTCACATCCTCCAGAACTTGATGTTTTCTATTGATTTTATGAGATTATCATTTGGATCTTTGATAGTAAAGTAAATCTAAATATAAATACTATTTGAATCATGGGTTACCACTCACGCAAACTGTAGCAAATGAATGCCCTCTTGAAGTTACAGGGCCAGTCCTCCCATAGACCAGAGTCATTGAAGTATACAGCCACACAAGCCTCTTTCTTTAGATAGTTATTAGGCTCCCCAGCTTTCTGTCTCCAGTACCTAAATGAGGAGCTACTTCCATCTGACCATTTCCAGGAGTCTCTGAAAAGGCCAATCCAGACCATTTCTCCTTCAGGTACCAGGTCCTGTACCTTCTGGTTATCTGTCATGTTTCTCACACTGGCCAGGTCTGTGTAGCGTTCTCTGCAGTAGCTCTGGGCCTCAGTCCATGTCATGGTGGTGTTGATGAAGATAAATGTCACATTTGGCCCTGAAAATAGATCACAGTGATGTGCTGTGAAGAGGCACCATAACATACAGCCTACCATCCATGCAACATAATATATACTAAAAATCCACGGAGATATAAGGAATCACATCAATGAACTAATGAACTCAAGTCAGACATTATTGTGTTAATACAATAATTAATAATAATAGTTCATTTGATTGATTGACTGACACTGCAAAAGGCCCAAATAATGAAAGGAAAGAGAAGCAGAAAATTTACCAGTTAATACTCTCACCTCTGACATCTAAGCAGACTGCCTTAAGGTGTTCTTCACATCTGTAGTCATCCCATAGTCCACCATTATACATCTGTGTACAGCACTGTCCACTCTTCAGGTTGTTTGGTTCTCCAGAGGCCCATCCTCTGAACTCCGTCTCCCCGTGTTTGTAGAAACTTGTGTCAGACAGTGACCACCTCCAGCTGTCCAGGTCATCGTACAGCCCTATCCACGCTAGCTGAAAACAATATTTCATTGTGATATAAAGAATTAGACCGCACTCTAACTTTTGTTCAAGACAATATTTTTACCTTAAATTTCCATTCTCGGTCTTGATACTGCCCATCACACATAGCATCAAACAGTTATTGTCTATGCAGCGATATAGAGGAGTAATGTCGACCTTGTGTGTGTCCACTACCAGCATCGTTGTGGAAGTGCCCCCCCCCGACTCCTGTTGCTGCTGCTCTCTCTCTCTCTTACTTCGTCACTCATTTCATTGGCTCCTCTCAAAGTGACCTACGCTACACTTGCAACAACTGGCTCTAGAGTTGGCCATTCACGTTTTTGCTTCGGCCAGCGTAACTCTCACACACCTGGTACACGGGAGAGGCTTCAGTTGGTTGCAATATGGAACCTCACTGCTAGATACTGCCAGATTCTACACACTGCTCCTTTAAATGTAGTAGTCTATTAAAATACTCAAGTAGAGTACAAGTAATTTACTTCAGCAAGTTCATCCGCATACTTTCCACCACTGTGTGAACGCAGTACTTTCATCCTACTTGTCACCTGACATCTGACATACTAAGAAAGAAAAAAGTGAACTGACATAGCTGTATCCTTGGTTGACCGTTTTGTTTAAATCCACCATGTTGTTCAGGATCTTCATATCCTCCATGTTGTCTATAGTAGCCAGGTCTGTGTATTTCTCTCTGCAGTAACTTTGTGCTTCACTCATGGTCTTCGGGTCATAAACAAAATGATAGCGACGTTCAGCAGGCGGTGAGACAGCAGACAGCCCTGTGTGACACGCATGCATTTTTATTAGATTTAATGCAAATGAAATTAATAAAAAAAACCTATGAGACTCTTGCCTGACAGAGCGACGATGCTGAGAAGAACTTTTTCCATCCTCATCTCTTCTCTGTTCCTCTCTCTAGATGTGCAGCTGTTGAGACTGTACTTTATATTATGTTACACATTAACCTCTTAGCTGCACTTTAGACTTGATGCAAAGTGGTTCAGGGAACAACTATTTGCCTATCATGGTTATTTTTCATGATGGCTGATACATATGTTTGCTATGTCTACTGAACAGGCTGTTGGGCCTTTTTGATACTGAGTTTGATGGTTCAGACACGATGAAAGCTCCTCATGGACCACAGCCACATAAAGCCATGAACATCTGGGGCTCAGTGGGTTGAGTGGGTCGTCCTTTAGCCTCAAGCTTAACGTTTTGATCCCTGGTTCCTCCTCTCTGTGTGTCACAGTGTCAATGAGCAGGACACTGAAACCCACGCTGTTCACGCTCCTGCTGCTAATGCTTAGGATGGGTTAAATGCAGAGGTCAAATTTCATGTATGTATATGACAAATGTAATAAAGTGTATCTGTGATAAATGATTATTATTTATTTTAAGGACGTGATGTAAACATTCAGGTAACATACCTGCTGTTAAGAGCCGTCTCAAGGTTGGACGGAGAGCAGAGTCACCACTCAGGAGATGGATCTAAGTTGTTGTATTTCAGGGTAACTTTGTTATTTTTCAGCCTACACCCGATTTTTTAATATAGTTTTTGTGCTCAACTGACTAATTTGGACAACCTCTGTTGGCTCAGTATGGAGGGAGAGCGCTGTAGACAGGAGCTACTCACAGGCTGCTAAATGGTGCTTCATATTGTATAAGGGGTACAACAACATGTTAGAAATGCCCTTTACTGGATTGTTACAGATTTGATTACTTTGCTACTCTATACTCTGCCTGATTACATTTTTGAATCATTTTATAAACTAGTACTTTCACATAATGTTTTCCTTTAAGCATTTTTGACATTATCAGCCGTTCAAGGGAACATTACATCCTCACAAAACTGCCTCTGTAACATCAGATAAGAGCTAACGTTCATTATTGTTAGCTGGTCGATATGTGTTAATGTTGGCTTATTTATCTTCATATGGAACATAATATGGTGTTTAAAACATGATGTGTTCGATATGTATTTAAAAAATGTGTGCAATATTGCAAACAGTAAAACTTTATAAAATTAAAACAGAACTTTATTAATTCAACGCTATCTGAAGTTACTTTAGGTGTACTAACGTTTTATGGAGATTAACTAGCAGCTACTCAAGTTAAATTCAATCAGATTGTATTGATGTCAGCACTGATCTCCTGTCACACACCAAATGAGACAACAGTCCAGATGTCAGCCGCTGGTAAATGTCTGATTTATTTATGTTTGTATATGTCTATATTCTATATTTTTGTGATTGATTTTGCTTCACTCTGTTTAACTCAGCTGAAGTGAGGACTGGTGTGGGCTGGCCAGCAGACAGTAGGAGCTTTCTGTCCTGGGCTGGAAGGTGCTGGGTCATCCTCTCAGTCTGTTAATATGGAGTCTGTGGGAGACTACAGGAGAACATGAGGTCAGGGAGGCTGGAAGACGACACACGACACACCTCTCGTTCTAACAGAGTCGTAAGCTTTCTGAATCTGTTGATGCTGACTGGCTGTTCAGCAGTGTCGTCTTTGTTTTACAGCTCTTCCAAAGCTTTATATTTTAATTTGTTCCCTCTGGAGGGCCTGTCAGAGGCCAAACTGGTGTGATGACAAGGCTGACGGGTCCTGTGATGTGTGCTACCTGTGATTTTCTGTACGTACCAAAAATATTCATTTCTTGCATATGAACTGCAAAGACAGTGTAGCCTATACTGTCAGAATTAGTGCAGTTTTCCTTTGATTGGTTGTATATTTGTATATATAGGAAAAAAAGGTTCATTTGAGACCCTGGATCTGGGATACACTTCCACAGAGGCTATCAGACAAATATCATATAGCAGATGTTTTTCATGAATCTAATGTCTATGGTTAGACACAGAGCTTGAGTCTGTTGCATCAAACCACTGACTGTAGCTTCAACAAGAAGCGAGAGCTAAACAAAATAGCTTTCTGATCATAATGATTTGGTCATACTGTATGTGATGAACAAACATCTATCACTCAGATGGTCTTTTGATAGAGATGGTGCTGCTTGATTATGAAACTCTGTTTGGAAATGTGTTATTTAATGTTAATAACTGCTGTTAATTGTTTGTTCATCACCACCAGGTTTGCCATGAGTAACTGTGATATCACTATTTTGGTGTGAGCGCCATCTTTGGGCCAACTTGGACTACTGCAGTTCTTCCTTCAGTCGATGAGGAGGAACCAAAGAGACATGGAAATATGATGCATCTGACTTGTGAGAAAAACAACAACATTATTTTAAGTCTTTACTTATGTGTCTTTTGCTGATATCTACATTTATCTATATTTGCTGCAAAACCCTTTTCCAGAGAGTCTAAAGCACTGATGCCAGAAAGGCTCAACTTTGGAAATGGTTAGTAAGAAATTTACAGATGTCAGTCAAAATCCTGTTGGTGGTTGTCATATGTGTGACAAGTTAAAGTTAATATAACTGAACGATAACCTCCATTATAGATGGTGATAGTAACTGATACTGAAACTGATACAGCTGCCAACGAAAATGCATCATCCATGAAGAAATACAGTTGATTTCAGGATATAAAGATGCAAGTTAGCTATGAAGTTACACTGACACTAATGAGATTATGATACAAAGGAGAAATGACAGTTCACATTTTTTTGGAATGAAATACAGATTAATGATTTTTAAATTTATTACTATTTGTATCACTTTTAAGATGAAATGGTATGTTTTACACACTCACAAAAGTAGACCAGTGTTTTAAAATAGTGTCCTTGAGGATATAGACCTGAGAGGTATAAGTGCTGACGCAGGATACAGAGTATGTTTATCTCTTTTGACACTTCTTTTGTAAAAGATCAGAGCGGGATTTGGAGAATGCAAATTGTTTTAAATAGTTTTTTTCATTGCGGCAGCTTTATCAATGAATTCCTCATTAGAGTGACATACTGTAGGTGTCTGAGCCTATCGAACTGACTCTGAGGTAAACCATATTTCAGAGGTGTAGGATGAGCACTCCTGGCTAGGAGGAATGTATTCCTATGAGTTTCTCTTTGATATAAGGTGGTGATGAGACCATTGCATAATTCAATCCACAGATCAAAAAAAAGACACATTTACAATCATATTCAACTGTGAACTTAAGGTCAGCAGTTATACTATTGAGGAGATTAACAAAACCATTTAAGGATTTTGTGATAAAAGGGGTTCCTGTTAGCGTTGGACACAGAAATTAGCATAGTCTAGAGCAAACGCTATCGATGTTCCTTTGCATTGCAGGAAAACAAGCTCCACTGAAGGAGTAGTTCAGTTTTCAGACCAAAGAGGCCAGCTCATAAATAAATGTACTGGGTGGGAGTGCTTTCTCAGGGCAGCCTCGAGACCTCTGTCATGTCAGATATTAGTGTAGAGGCTTTCCAAGTCTGGAGTGGTCTGATATCATTAGGTTGCTCTTTTAATATTGGTATCTTGTTTGTTTGATCAGTTGAGTCCTTCATATATGATGGAAGCTTTTGAACATAATGATTATTTTGAAAATAATCAATGTAGTTAGATAATGGATTAAGAAGAGAATCATTAATGACTACAAGAGGTCGGCCTTTGGGTTTAAATCTATGGATTTTAGGCAGCATATGAAACACAGGAGTTACAGGATGTTTTGCAGTTCAGAAAATCATATTCATCCCCAGATATCCAGTTCAGTTCAAGTCTTCTGTTGAACATTGAGGGTGGGGTTAGTGTTGAGTTTCCCGTAAAATATATTCATAAGTTCATTGCCAGTATGCTTCATCTTCGTAGTCCGACATGTTCTGAATGACAATAGCGCCCCCCTTGTCAGTAGGTTTGATAATAATCTGTCTTTTGAAAGCTCTTGTACAGCCAAATGTTCATCTTGACTGAGATTAGAGGGAGAAAGAGGGGGTTTGTTTTTCAGTAAGTCCAAGGTTTCCTGCTCAACTATTCTGCAAAAAGGTGGGATGGAGGGATTTGAGGTATAAAGTATAAATGTGCTTTTAGACTTAAATACACATTTATCAGACCTTTGTTCAAAAGTTTTAGGTAGGTGTAAAAAAAAAATGCTGTAAACTAAGAATGATTTCAAAAATATAAATAATAACTGTTTATTTTGTATCAGTTTACAAAATGATAAGTGAGCGAACAAAAGGGAAATCTAAATGAAATCAATGTTTGGTGATACTACCCTTTGCTTTCAAACCAGCATCAATTCTTATAGGTACACTTTTGTAGGATTATAGTCAGGTGTATGATCAACCCGTTATACCAAACAGGTGCTAATGATCATCAGTTTCACATGTAGGTTGAAACACAGACAATAACTGAAACAGAAACAGCTGTGTAGGAGGCTTAAAACTGCTACCAAGGTGAGGTTGTGCAGTTTCATGTCACAGGTTGTACACCAAGGCAAGACTGAGCACAGCAGCAAGGCACAAAGTAGTTCTACTGCATCAGCAAGGTCTCCCCCAGACAAAGATTTCAAAGCAGACTGGGGTTTCAAGATGTGCTGTTCAAGCTCTTTTGAAGAAGCACAAAGAAACAGGGCAACGTTGAGGATCATAGACGCAGTGGTCACATCAAGCTTATTTCCCTTTGAAATTGGAAGATGTCCAGCAGTGCCATCAGCTCAGAACTGGCAGAAACCAGTGGGACCCAGATCCTCCCATCTACTGTCCGAAGAAGTCTGGCCAGAAGTGGACTTCATGGAAGAATTGCAGCCAAAAAGCCATACCTCCGACATGGAAACAAGGCCAAGCGAGTCAAATATGCAACAAAAACATAAGAACCGAGGTACAGAAAAATGGCAGCAGGTGCTCTGGACTGATAACTCAAAATCTGAAATATGTGGCTGTAGCAGAAGGCAGTTTGTTTGCCGAAGGGCTGGAGAGTGGTACAATAATGAGTGTCTGCAGGCAATAGTGAAGCATGGTGGAGGTTCGTTCCAAGTTTGGGGCTGCATTTCTGCAAATGAAGTTGGAGATTTGGTCAGGATTAATGGTGTCCTCAATGCTGAGAAATATCTATCCATCCACCGAAGATCTGTGGTTAGTTCTCCAAGATGTTTGGAACAACCTACCAGCCGAGTTCCTTCAAAAACTGTACGCAAGTGTACCTAGAAGACCTGACGCTGTTTTAAAGGCAAAGGGTAGTCACACCAAATAAGAAGAAGAAGAAGAAGAAGATCAACCTTTATTAGTCCCACAATGGGGAAATTCAATTTACACTCTGTTAAACTCATACATGGTACATGCAGACCTGAAACACACATACATGCAGTAATGGAGAGATGTCAGAGTGAGGGGGCTGCTCCTGACAAGCGCCCCGAGCAGTTGGGGGTTTGGTGCCTTGCTCAGGGGCACCTCGGCAGTGCCCAAGAGGTAAACTGGCACCTCTCCAGCTACCAGTTCACACTCAGTTTTTGGTCCATGTCGGGACTTGAACCGGTGACCCTCCGGTTCCCAAGCCAACTCCCTACAGACTGAGCTATTTAGATTTCACTTCTGTTCATTCATGAAAATAAACTATTAGCACTTCCATTTTTGAAATCATTCTTAGTTTACAGGATTTTTTCCCTAAAACGTTTGCATAGTAGTACAAGTATAATACATTCATTATAATTAATTTCAGTGAACCTGTAACCATGTGACCACCGTTTACCAAATGAGTCATGAGGAGAGTGAATTGGCACCACCTACAGGTCAAACCATGTAGGTGGTGAACCTGTTGCCTGCTCTTGTGGCCTGAAACAAGGTTCCTAACCTGAACATCCGAAAGGGAAGCACCCAGAATAGAGGAACGAGATTTGTCCCTTGCTTTTGTCTCTAGAATCCCTTGGAAACAAGGGGGATGGGCCCTGAACTGCAGATGGTACCCAAACTGCAGAGTACTGATCACCCATGGGTAAGAGGTACGCTGACGCCAAGCACTGAGGTAGGCGCTGGAAAAAGCTGGCGTCAAGGAACCTGCACCATCAGGGGTGCTGGCAGGTCTTAGAAGACCCATGGTTGACCTGCTTCTGAAAGCAAGGATGGGAATGCTCCTGGCCCTGTGCCTTCGTGGAGGAAGCCTGCGCCCCACATTTCCAGAACTACGGGAGGAACCCTGTTCTGCAAAACAAAATTGCTGGAAGCTTCGACGTCTCTCTGGAGGTCCCTGAGTAACAGGCCTCGACTGCTCAGACTGGTGAGTAGACACCATCCTGGCCTCCAAAACAGCTGTTCTGTCTGCATCAGGCATTCCAGATTGACTGAGTCAGATGTGCCACTGAGCCATGGTCAGTTGAACCAAAGAATTACCCAGAGCCCTGGCCTGAGTGCTAGCACCGTGGACCACTGTGTCCATGACCCTCACCATCTCCGGCAAGAGGTCAGAGGGGTTCTTAGACTCCAAGTGCCGAATCAGGGCTTCTAAGTACACCAGCAAGAGTGTGCTGGTATTTGCTAGCCTCGAGGCCGCAGACTGATAGGCTTTAAACCATAAAGCCATCCGTGGCACTTTTTATTTTGGTGACGGGCCACTCTACCACCAGTGGATGAAGCACCAGCCAAGACTGCAAAGGTTGGGCCCATTCTAGCAACGCCATCCAAGCCATGCTCCGCAGCGCCATCTAGAACACTGAGAGCTGAACGGGGTACAATAGCCCATCTGCGTTGTGCCCAAAACCCATGCAGGTGTTTGACAAAATCAAGATACACCAGCAAAGAGAGCTCCTACTACCACAGGGACCACATTAGCCTTGATCTTCCACATCTGTTCCAGCTGTTCCTTCAACCCTTGATATTTCTCAACCTTTTCGTGCTCCTTCTTCCTGATGTTGACATCAGCTGCTATCGCCACATCTATCACCACTGCCCTCTTCTACTCTTTGTCCACCACCACTATGTCCGGTTGGTTAGCCAGCAGCTGTTTGTCAGTCTGGAAGCTGAAGTCCCACAGGATCTTAGCCCTGTTGTTCTCCACCACTTTTGGTGGTATGTTCCATTGCGATTTGGGTACTTTTTGTCCATATTGGGTGCAGATGTTCCTATACACTATCCCAGCCACTTGGTTGTGCCTCTTCATGTATGCTGATCCTGCTAGCATCTTACACCCTGCTACTATGTGCTGGACTGTCTCCGGGGCATCTTAACACAGCCTGCACCTTGGGTCAGATCTTCTGTGGTACATTTTGGCCTCTATGTCCCTGGTACTTAGGGCTTGTTCTTGTACTGCCATGATCAGATCAGTGTCTGTCAGTCCAGCTTTGTCCAGCCATTGGTAGGTCTTGGTACATGCCGTGTAGGGGCTTGTCCCTCCATGTGGACTCCTCAGCTTCCTCACGCTCTTCAGCAGGTTTCTGCTGTCTGAGGCATTCACTGAGCAGTTCGTCTTTGGGGCCCATCTTCCTGATGTACTCTTGGAGTTTCGAAGTTTCATCCTGGACAGTGGCTCTGATGCTCATTAGTCCTCGGCCTCCCTCTTTCCGCTTAGTGTACAGCCTCAGGGTGCTGGACTTGGGGTGAAACCCTCCGTGCATGATGAGGAGCTCTCTTGTCCTGAGGTCTGTGGCTTCTATATCCTCCTTTGGCCAGCTTATGATCCCGGCGGGGTATCTAATGACTGGTAGTGCGTACATGTTGATGGCTCGGACCTTGTTCTTACATTCAGCTGACTTCTCAGGACTTGCCTTACTCTCTGGAGGTATTTGGTTGTAGTTGACTTCCTTATATAATGTACTGTATACATACTGTGCAGGTCTGATCTGTAACTACAGGAAATGTTTGGTTAAAGTTATTGGTGCCCAAAGAAAGGTCAACCAGTTATTAAATCCAAAGGTCCACCCTGCACTGTGAATGTTTACATGTTGTAAACATTCACATTAATTACATGTTGTGTTCAATAAAAACATGAAAACATATATTTTTTTGTTGCTGTATTAGTTTAAGCAGACTGTGATTGTCTATTGTTGTGACTTAGATAAAGATCAGAACACATTTTATGGCCAATTTATACAGAAATCCAAGTAATCCCAAAGGGTTCACATACGTCTTCTTGTAACTGTAGATATTTATACTTTATATTGTATATATACATACAGTATATATACAGTACATATATACACACACATGTATATATACAGTACAGACCAAAAGTTTGGACACACCTTCTCATTCAAAGAGTTTTCTTTATTTTCATGACTATGAAAATTGTAGATTAACGCTGAAGGCATCAAAACTATGAATTAACACATGTGGAAATATATAGTTAAAAAAGTGTGAAACAACTGAAAATATGTCTTATATTGTAGTTTCTTCAAAGTAGCCACCTTTTGCTCTGATTACTGCTTCACACACTCTGCATTCTCTTGATGAGCTTCAAGAGGTCGTCACCTGAAATGGTCTTCAACAGTCTTGAAGGACTTCCCAGAGATGCTTAGCACTTGTTGGCCCTTTTGCCTTCACTCTGCGGTCCAGCTCACCCCAAACCATCTGGATCGGGTTCAGGTCCGGTGACTGTGGAGGCCAGGCCACCTTCTTGGTCAAATAGCCCTTATACAGCCTGGAGGTGTGTTTGGGGTCATTGTCCTGTTGAAAAATAAATGATGGTCCAACTAAACGCAAACCGGATGGAATCCGGAAGCTCATCAAGAGAATGCAGAGTGTGTGAAGCAGTAATCAGAGCAAAAGGTGGCTACTTTGAAGAAACTACAATATAAAGCGTATTTTCAGTTGTTTTACACTTTTTTGTTAAGTATATAATTCCACATGTGTTAATTCATAGTTTTGATGCCTTCAGTGTGAATCTACAAATTTCATAGTCATGAAAATAAAGAAAACTCTTTGAATGAGAAGGTGTGTCCAAACTTTTGGTATATATATATATATATATATATATATATATATATATATATATATATATATATATATACAGTACAGTACATTGTAATACTTATACTAATACTGTGTGTGTAAATATATATATATATATATATTTACACACACAGTATTAGCATAAATATTACAATTTTATTTATTATAATTATTCAAAGTCATTACTATTATACTGTATCATCATTAATATTCACATTTACATAACCTAACATTACTTTATTGTCTATTATTTCAAATAACTTGTTTTAATTGACCGACAGTCTAAAGACCAACGACATCAAGTTTATGACCATATATGTCAAAGAAAAGCATCAAATTTACATACCTGAAAACCTGGAAGCAGCAAATAATTTGGATTTGGAATTTGGAAAATACTAAAAGCGTTAATTGATTTTCAAAATATTTAAGACTAATTGAGTAATCAATTAATTGTTTGCAGCTCTATTCAGACCCGTTACATGAGGACTTTGAAGAAAGAAACAGAGCAGTTCAACATTAAAACTCATCCTTTTTGTTCTTCTTCTTCTTGTGGAAAACTTTTCCATCTGGCTGCTTCGTCCAGCTCAGTTTGATGTCGTCATTCACTCCCTGGTCCTTCAGCCTCTGTTTGAGCTGAGATACAAAACTCCTCAACATTACCGCTCACAGAGAGAGATTACAGTCTGCATTGTTATTTAGATTTTACTCATCTGGAAGCTCTATTTCAGGAGCACTCTGCTCCACATGTATACATGTTTATTCCCTAAGATGGCGCCGTCCTGTTGTAGTTTTGGACCTCTCTCTCTTTTATTGTAAATGCTCTGGTTTTTCTCAGATTGCTAGATTGTATTTGTGCAGTTGGTGGCAGAAAGCTAAGTTTCTGTGTGCTGATTCTTGATTAGTCATAAATAAAGCCTGCACAGTGGCACGACTAGACTCTTCTGCACTATGCATGTGCACGGCTTCCTACTCAATGCTCAAGTCATGTCATGTACTGAATATGGCCAAAGTACTGTAATGTACATGCTGGAAATCAGGTAAGTTTGATCTCATCCTATTTTAATTTGACTTTAAGAGTCAGTTAGTTGTTCTGTTTTTGCATAAAAGTAGGAAACACGATTTACCTGCTTCAAAATGCTCTCCATCACAGCAGGGTCATTCAGATCCAGAGAGGAGGTCTTTTTCAGCAGACTCAGACTTATCACATGCTTTGTTGGAGCTGTGAAAAATAAAATTACAAACTCTCTGATCTTTTGATGAATTTCATCAGTTTAAACAATGACAAGGAAAATGTGGTTGTCACATCCTCCAGAACTTCATGTTTTCTATTGATTTTATGAAATTATCATTTGGATATTTGATAGTAAAGTAAATATAAACATAAATACTATTTGAATCATGGGTTACCACTCACGCAAACTGTAGCAAATGAAAGCTGTCTTGATGCTACAGAGCCTGTCCTCCCATAGTCCAGAGTGTTCAAAGTATGCAGCCACACAAGCCTTTTCCCCTAGGTCGTCATTAGGCTCACTAGTATCCTGTCTCCAGTACCTAAATGAGGAGCTACTTCCGTCTGACCATTTCCAGGAGTCTCTGAAAAGGCCAATCCAGACCGTTTCTCCTTCAGGTACCAGGTCCTGTACCTTCTGGTTATCTGTCATGTCTCTCACACTGGCCAGGTCTGTGTAGCGTTCTCTGCAGTAGCTCTGGGCCTCAGTCCATGTCATGGCGGTGTTGATGAAGATAAATGTCACATTCGGCTCTGAAAATAGACCACAGTGATGTGCTGTGAAGAGGCACCGTAACATACAGCCTACCATCCATGCAACATATATATAATAAAAATCCACGGGGATATGAGGAATCAACTATCCATCCATCCATCCATCCATCCATCTTCAACCGCTTAACCCGTTAGGGGTCGCGGGGGGCTGGAGCCAATCCCAGTTGGCATTGGGTGAAGGCGGGGTTCACCCTGGACAGGTCGCCAGTCCATCGCAGGGCACATAGAGACAGACAACATATAGACAGACAACCATTCACGCTCACATCCACACCTATGGCCAATATAGAGTCATCAATTAACCTATACTGTCTTTAGACTGTGGGAGGAAGCTGGAGAACCCGGAGAAAACCTATGCTCACAAGGGGAGAACATGCACACAGAAGAGCCCCAAGCTGGATTCAAACCTGTGACCCTCTTGCTGTGAGGCGACAGTGCTAACCATTGCACCACCATGCAGCCCCATCAATGAACTAATGAACTTGTAAAAATAAAAATGTCAGACATTATCATATCATATAATGTCTTTACATGATATTTTCATTTTCCTAAATATGAACACCGCTGCCAGGATAATTAGTCTCGCCACATCCAATGTCGCCGGGCCAAACAATAAAGCCACTGCATGCATTGCAAACTTAATAGAACAGGACATCAGACACCCACCAACCACACCCTGTCCTACTGCCCTCTGGGTGCTGGTCCAGAGCACTGAAGGGCACAAAGGGAAATCCTGATCCCTGCAGCCACAGAGGCATCAAGCAATAGACCAGTGTGTACTGTTGTCTGTCGTGTTCTTACTGTTGTTGTTTTGTTGTATGTTTTACTGTCTTATGTGTACAGTGCTGCAGAGATGACATCTACAGTCTAAAGATGTTTTTCTTGAGTTAAAGCAGCAGTACAACAATATAAATATACATATATGATATAATGTGTTTCACTCTACCCATTTTAATAGCAGATTTTGCTTATGCAAACCAAAGACAAATTTCTGCCCTTTGAATGCAAAAAGTAGACATTATTTGTATTTTCTATTTCTGTGACTAATAACGTATTAATAAAAGTTGTTTGAGCAGCATGTTACAGCTGCAGCTGCTTCAGGTGGAGCTACCTTATATACAGTTAGATAGTTTAGTCCAGTGGTTCCTAACCAAGAGGTCAGGCGCCTCCAAAGGGTCACCAGATAAATCTGAGGGGTCCTCAGATGATTAACTGATGAGAGAGGAAGATGAAACTAAGTTCTGATACACTGGCATCAGTCATTTTTAAACTGTTACAACCACCAGATCCTAGGTCATGTTTGTTATGTCTTCTCATTTTTTATTATTGCCACTTCACTCTGGACCTGATGAAAATTTCACTGATGGAGAGTTAGCAGAGACACTTAGCCTTCAGAAGATCCCACTTCCGGAACCATTAGAGGCCAGCGCCCTGGATGGTCGCCTATTATGCAGAGTGACTCATCAATATCAACCTGTGCAACTCATCATAAATGGTAATCACTCTGAGACCATACAGTTCCACATCTTTGCCTCTTCTTACCACCCTCTCATCTTAGGGTTACCCTGGTTAATTAAACACAACACACACACTGATTGGTCCACAGGGAGGGTGCTAAGGTGGGGTAGGGAGTACCACTTAACCTGCTGCACCTCTGTCTCTCCCTCAGAGTTTGCTGCTGTTCCGGAGGTTACCCCCGGAGGGGAGACCGGACCTGCATCCATCCTGCCAGAGCCGACGTCATCAGTCCCTGACTCAACTAACCGAGGGCACACTGGACCGACCTGTCCAGTGTGCCCTCCTGCTACAATGATCTCAAGGAGGTCTTCAATAAAGCCTGCATCACCACTCTTCCCCCACATCGAGATTACGTCTGTGGCATCGACCTGCTTCCAGGATCCGTTCTCCGAAGGGTCGGCTCTACTCCCTCACTGCTCTGGAGAGAAAGGCGATGGAGGAATACATTGACGCTTCTCTGGCAGCCGGAATCATCCGTCCTTCCTCCTCTCTAGCTGGTGCTTTTTCGTGGAGAAGGACAAGACAGTGCATCCTGTATTGATTATCGTGGACCCAATGACATTACTGTGAAGAACAGGTACCCCCTCTCGCTTATATCATCAGCCTTTGAACAATTAAAAGGTGCGAAGATTTTTTCTAAGTTGGACTTAAGAAATGTATACCATCTTATGAGTATTTGGTGATGCCATTCGGACGTGTTTCAGGCCCTTGTTAACGATGTGCTCAGGGACATGCTAAACCAGTTTGTGTTAGTCTATCTGGACGATATTCTGATCTTCTCTCCAGACACACAGAGCCACGTTAAACATGTCCGCCAGGTCTTCCAGTGTCTCCTCGAGCACCGACTCTTTTAAAGCAGAGAAGTGTGAGTTCCACGTTTCCTCCGTATCTTTACTTGGTTTAGTTGTTACACCTGATAACCTACAGATGGACCCAGCAAAGGTTAGTGCTGTTGCAGACTGGCCCACTCCCACTAATCACAAACTGGTCCAACGATTTCTTGGCTTTGCTAATTTCTATAGAAGATTCATGAGAAATTTTCGCACCATTGCTGCTTCTCTCCATGCTCTTACCTCTCCCCATGTCAAGTTTGTGTGGTCTCCTCAGGCAGATCAGGCGTTCTGTTGCCTCAAGGCCAGCTTCTCTTCAGCCCCGATCCTCACTCTTCCGGACCTTCAGTGGCAATTCGTGGTGGAGATGGACGCTTCTGACACGGGTATTTGAGCCGTCCTATCCCAACGCGCTGCTGAGGATAACAAGCTCCATCTCTGTGCCTTCCTGTCCCATAAGCTGAGCCCTGCAGACAGAAATTATGATGTTGGGGATCGGGAGCTGTTGGCGGTCAAGGCCGTATTAGAAGAGTGGAGACATTGGTTGGAGGGAGCAGAGCAGCTTTTTCTTGGTTGGACTGACCACAAAAACCTTGAGTGCATCTCAGCAGCCAAGAGACTGAATGCTCGTCAGGCCAGGTGGGTGTTATTCTTTAACCATTTCAATTTTACTTTGTCCTTTCGCCCTGGTTCTAAGAATATTAAGCCTGATGCCCTGTCTCACCTGTTTGACCCTGACCCTTTGCCTAAGACCCCCTCGCACATCCTGCCACCTTCATGTGTGGTTGGGGCTAAAACATGGGAGACTGAGAGAAGGGTCAGGGAGGCTTTAAGGAATGTTACGGTGCCCAATGGGTGCCCCGCTAATCGCCTGTTTGTTCCAGTTCCCCTTAGCTCTCAGGTGATCCACTGGGTGCATACATCCCACGTCTCCTGCCACCCTGGAACCAGAAGGACTATGTTCATGGTTAAACAATGCTTCTGGTGGCCGGCCATGAAAAAGGAGGTGGGGGAGTATGGGGCGTCATGCCCAATCTGCACCGAGAACAAGTCATCTCATCGCCCTCCGTTTGGTCTGCTTCAAACACTTCCTGTACCACATCACCCTTGGTCTGACATCTCTTTAGTCTTTGTTACTGGCCTCCCTGCCTCTGACGGTAACACTACAGTACTCACAGTTGTGGACAGATTTTCTAAAATGGTCCATTTTGTTCCACTGCCGAAGTTATCCTCCGCCAAGAGAATGGCGGAGGTCTTGTTGTCCCATATGTTCTGTTTGCATGGTTTCCCGAGGGATGTGGTGTCAGACCGGGGGCCGCAGTTCATCTCGGTTTTGGAAGGAGTTATGCGCACTGTTGAGTGCGTCAGAGCCTCTCCTCAGATTATCATCCCCAGTCTAATGGCCAGACAGAGAGACTTAATCAGGAGTTGGAAACAGGACTCCGGTGTCTCATCGCACAAAACCCTTCGACATGGAGTAAGCACCTCATATGGATTGAATATGCCCATAATACACTGCCTTGCTCCGCCTCTGGTCTTTCTCCCTTTCAGTGTGCATACAGCTACCAACCCCCACTGTTCCCTGAGGTGGAGAAGGAGGTGAGCGTTCTCTTTGCCCATGCTCTGATCCGCCGCTGGCACCGGGTTTGGAAAGGGGCCCACCGGATGTTGTTACAGAGCGCTTCATGCTGCAAGTCAGCAGCTGATCGGTGTCAGATTCAGGCTCCCATGTACCATCCCGGCCAAAGAGTTTGGCTCTCAACCAAAGATCTGCTTCTGCGAGTGGAATCCAAAAAACTGGCTCTCTGTTTTGTTGGCCCTTTATCCATTTCCAAGGTGATCAACCTGGTGGCAGTGTGGCTTCAGCTTCTCCGTTCCATGAGCATTCATCCTACCTTCCACGTGGGGCACTTCAAACCCGTTAAGGAGAGTCCTTTAGTCCCAGCCACCAGATGCCCACCACCCCTCCAGATCATTGATGGCAGTCCAGTATACACCGTAAAGCAGCTCCTGGCAGTCCGTCGTCGGGGTAGGGGCGGCAGTATCTGGTGAACTGGGAGGGTTATGGCCCAGAGGAGAGATCCTGGGTCTCAACAAAATACATCATGGACCCTGAGCCGTGACTTCTGTGACGTCTGTGACTTCCACAGACGTCATCCTGATATTCCTGGGACATCAGGTGCCATCCTTAGAGGGGGGGGTCCTCTTACAACCACCAGATCCTAGGTCATGTTTGTTATGTCTTTTCATTTTTCATTATTGTCACTTCCTGTTTTATTTTAAAATCACTAACCTTTCCTCTCGTTTCAGATTCACGGCACTTCCTGCCCTTGTGTGTCTCCACGCCCCCTGACCCACTTTCCATCTACTCACCTGTGTCTGATTGTCAGCCCTGACTGTGTCCACTTGTGTCTTGTTATTATCTCCCTCACCAGTATATGATGTGTGTCCTCCCTTCCTCATGTTGCCAGTTCGTTGTTGATCCTTCCCGGTGACCTTCGTTACAGCGTTTTTTTCCTATTGTCTGCCTTTTTGTGAATGACTCTTTGCCTGTTTTTCGACCCTGCCTTTGCCTTCTGTTTTTGAATCTGGTTGCCTGTTTTGACTGCTCTCCTGTGTACCGACCTGTGCTTCAGACCTGATTGTCTTAGTGGTGCATCTGAGTCCGTCAGGAATGCTAAGTCTACTAAGACATTCCCTCTAGTTTCAGATCACTTCACTTCCTGCCCGCATGCTTTCCCGCCCGCATGTTTGAGCACCTCCTCCTGACCCAGTTTCCAGCACCATTCACCTGTCTGATTGTCTTCTCCCCGCACTGATTGTGTCCACCTGTGCATCGTTAACCACTCTTCACTAGTATTTAATGTGTGCTTCCCCTTCCCTCTGTGCCAGTTCGTCTTATTCCCTCGTGAAAAGCGTACCCGCAATCTTCCTCGTGTTTTGACTTCTCGTGCCATTGACTCTCTGCTTGTTTGTTGACATTGCCCCTTTTTGCCTGCCGTTTTGGATTTGTCTGCCAGTGTGACTGCTCTACTGTGTACCGACCTGAGACCTGTATTAAAGACGCTGATTATTGTGAACTGCCCTGTGTCCGAGTCTGCTTCTGAGTCCAAGCCTGCGTGTGTAGCCTGTCGTGACAGAGTCCAGTTCCCTGGTGTTACATAAACATTTGCTTTCACTTAAATTGTTGGATAATTTAACCTCTGCAATAAAAAAAATAATTGAAATAAAACCATGTGAGAAGTTTAGGGGAGAAATATCTTGTGGGAAGAACTGACAACTCTGAGACATCTGAGACATGACTGTGATGCTATCACAGAGACAAAAGTGTTTTATTAAAGTAAAATCTTAATCTGAAAAGTAACTACAGCTGCTGAATAGATAAAGAGAAGTGCTGCCTAATTATCAGCTTGTCAGTCACCTGTAAAGCACTTTGAATTGCACTAACCTGAATGAAAGGTTCTATACAAATAAAGTTAGTTTGATTGATTGACTGACACTTCAAACGCCCAAATAATGAAAGCAAAGAGAAGCAGAGAAGGGAAACTTCACCAGTTAATACTCTCACCTCTGACATCTAAGCAGACTGCCTGAAAGTGTTGGTCACAACTGTCGTCACCCCATAGTCCATCACTATACATCTGCGTGCAGTATTGTCCACTGTTCCAGCCGTCCGGTTGTCCAGAGGTCCATCGTCTGAACTCCGTCTCCCCGTGTTTGTAGAAACTTGTGTCAGACAGTGACCACCTCCAGCTGGTCACCTCATGGTACAGCCCTATCCAGGCTAGCTGAAAACAATATTTCATTGTGAAATACAGAATGAAACCCTGCTCTAGCTTTTGTTCAAGACAGTATTAATGAGTAGTATGAATTCTGTAATACAGCATTCAAAGTATCTCATTCAGATCTTTATTGTGGGAGAGCTGATTCAACACTGTTGTTCTTCTAAGGTTTCCTCAACTTCAATTTCTATGTCTTCTGTACGTCTGTTGGACTCGAACCACTTCTGCACACTTTCAGCTACAGACACCATTTAAACTTTAAACATGTTACAAGAATTTTAACTATTAACTATTAACTATTATCTTTCACAGTTTTTGAATGATTAAGTTTGTTTCATGCTGTTTTCAGACTTTTTTCTGTGTTTATAATGGGTGTGTATTGGAAGGAATGTTCAGTGCAAGAGCGAGGGTTAGGGTTACATCCGAGCTAGACTAAAATCTTCTGTAACTTTCCCAAACAAATCGCTCCCACACTCACAATTTTCACCTTTCATGCATAAAATTTAGGTAAAATTGTAGGAAATGTGCAGATCGCAGTAATGCAGCTATGGAATCAAACCTAGTTACAGATTTGTCTCGGGGTCCCCAAAGTTGGAGTGAGTCCAACAAACCGCTCCATAGAAAGCAATGTTAAATCAGATGAGAAATGTCAGACAGAAAACTGATGAAGGTACTTTTCTAACCTGCTTCCATGATGACATTTTTGACACATAAAATTAACATCAATGTGTTCAACAGAGTCTCCTCTCTCTGATGATGAGAAGATTTTCTCGGCTGAGCTCAGTTATTGATTAGGAAGCAGGGCTTTGACGGGTAGATTTGTACAAAATCAACTGTCTGTCAGTTTAGATCAGGGACATCAGGGCCACATCAGTATTATGGTTGCCTTCGAAGGGCGACTGTAATTGTAAGACTATATAAATATATCTACTCTTGATCATATTACAGAATTCCCTCTGCATTTGATTATTATTAGTTTTAGTAATAATTTAATTAATAACTGGCTCTGAAGACAAAAACTGAGTAAAAAAACCCTAAATATGTTCATAACAACAAATGAACTTTCTTCTGTCAGTTCTCGTTTTTTTTTTTTAATGCCACTATTCCAACCCTCCTTCTTTAAGTGAACTCACATAGCTATAATCTGGGTAGACCATTTGGCTTAAATCCACCATGTTGTTCAGGATCTTCACATCCTCCATGTTGTCTATAGTGGCCAGGTCCGTGTATTTCTCTCTGCAGTAACTTTGTGCTTCACTCATGGTCTTTCGTTCATAAACAAAATGGTAGTGACGTTTAGCAGGTGATGAGACAGCAGACAGTCCTGTAGTGACACACATGCATTTTTATTAGATTCAATAAGATAAGATAAGATAATATATTCCTTTATTTGTCCCACAGTGGAGAAATTTAATGACTTAACTCACTAATACAGATGATCATTTCACATTAAAGTTAGACTGCACATCAGAGGAGGGAGAGCATTGTCTCAGGGATACCACAATACATAGTATAAAAAATGGGAAAGGTATAAAAACATATGAAACTTGCCTGACAGAGCGACGATGCTGAGAAGAACCTTTTCCATCCTCATCTCTTTGTTCCTCTCTTTCAGTCTGTGACTGTAGATGTGCAGCTGTTGAGACTATAAACTGTATTATGTTATACATGAACCTCTTAGTCACCGTAAACTTTATAAAAAGTGGTTCAGGGAGCAATTATGTGTCTATCAGACTTATATCATGATGGTTGATGCATATCTTTGCTTATATGTGCTGAACAGGCTGTTGGGCTTTTTTGACATTGGGTTTGATGGTTCAAACATGATGAAGGCTCCTTACAGACCACAGCCACATAAAGCCATGAAGATCTGGGGCTCAGTGAGTTCAGCGGCTCATCCTTTAACCTTGAGGTTGGCAGTTTGATCCCCGGTTCCTCCTGTCTGCATGCCACAGCGTCCATGAGTGAGGTGTTTTTCAACCTACAGTAGACCCGATTCTTCTTATACTTTTTACATCTAACTGACTAATACGGACATCTCAAGTGGTCCAGTATTGAGGGAGAGTGCTGTAGACAGGAGCTGCTCACAGGCTGCAATATGATGCTATCAGGCCAAACTGACAACTTCATTTATGTCCACTAAGGGCACGTTCACGCCAACCTTGTTTAGTCTGGTTCAAAAGAACTGTGGAGCGTTTACCCCCTTGGAGTGTTTCATTTGAGTATTTAGCACATCTTTCCTGCTTTTCATGTTTCACTACAACTCAGAGGCAAAAATGTACTTTTTACTCCACTACCCTTATCTGATAACTGTAGTTACAGATTCAGATCAATAAGGTCAACACAAACACACAGTGTCTGCTAATGTGCCGTATTTTTCTGATGCTCTCGGCACTCTGCTGCTAAGATCTGAAAGAAATTATCAAAACATTGAGATTTTATAACTATTTCAGAGACCTTTTAATACTGTAGACGTCTTTCATCAAGTCTGACTATAAGCAGAGACAATCGGTTACTTCCTATTAAAGCTTGTTAAACAGTCATGCTGTGTTCAGGTCTAATTTTAAAACGGTTTCTCTGAAACTGAATTCCAGCACATGGCATCGCTCCTCCAAGACGCTGTAGACTTTGACATCGATGTCATCTCCTCTGTGTTTAAAACCAAAATCAGAGGTACAGCACAGAGGAGGAGGATGAATAAACCACAAGTTAGTTTTCTGCCTCTCAGAGGAATTTAAAAACAAATGTAGTTAAACTGCCCTTTGTGTGTGTGTGTGTGTGTGTGTGTGTGTGTGTGTGTGTGTGTGTGTGTGTGTGTGTGTGTGTGTGTGTGTGTGTGTGTGTGTGTGTGTGTGTGTGTGTGTGTGTGTGTGCTGGGTGGTCTGCTGTCGGCTCACCTGTTGGTAGGTAGGGTGAGGATGGAGCTGGAGCCCAGTTGACCCTGTTCAGGACCGCTGCTGAGGATGGCTGAGGACACTGCCAGGAAGCTGTTGCCTAAAATCAGACACACACACACACACACACACACACACACCACCTACCAACCAAATTAAAGGCAAATTTTAACAAATTTAAACTGTGGTCAGATTGGGTGTTGTGATGAAATGTGTTTTACAGCAGGTCTGATAAACTCACATTCACATCCCTCACCCCCTCCGACATCAAACATCTCCAAGAACCACAGCATGGATTTTTCTGTGGTGTTCCTCAAGGTCTTGGTGACTTAATGTGGTTTTGTGGAGGGATAATTGATCATTTTTATCAGTTCTTATGTGGTAAAATTAACTAGCATTAAATCTGTGTAACAAATAGTGTAAAACAAAAATCTTATAAGCCCTTATACACTAAACTTTGAATATTTGAATAAACACCTAACTGAAACACAATGACTAGAACAACCCCTCACATAGTGCTGAGCTGCATTTCAAATCAATCTTCAGGTTCCCAGCTTTCAGATGATGTACAGCACTTCTATGTGACAGCTGCTGCTGACTGTTGGGACTGTGGTCTAGGAGGAGTCATGGTTTGGCATCACTTATAGGCTACTGTTAGGTGTCACTGTGTTCTGTTGTTTTCCTTGTGTATGTCTGTTCTATGTGTTTGTTTGTTTCTAGGTGCTCTCATTACATCCACATAAAGTAATTGTTTTTTCCATGACATGCTGCGATTGGGTAACCTACATATTGTGAAAACTTGCAAAAGCCCTTGTGACAATCACAAGAATCACTGCCTAACCTCAACCATGAGAGGTCAATGTCTACCTTTAACCATTAGAGGTCAATGTCTACCTTTAACCATGAGAGGTCAAAGTTGAATTTTAACTATTAGAGGTCAATGTCTACCTTTAACCATTAGAGGTTTGTCTCCTTTACCATTGGTCAATGTCTACCTTTAACCATTAGAGGTTAATGTCTACCTTTAACCATGAGAGGTCAATGTCTACCTTTAACCATTAGAGGTTAATGTCTACCTTTAACCATTAGAGGTCAATGTCTACCTTTAACCATTAGAGGTCAATGTCTACCTTTAACCATTAGAGGTCAATGTCTACCTTTAACCATTAGAGGTTAATGTCTACCTTTAACCATTAGAGGTTAATGTCTACCTTTAACCATTAGAGGTCAATGTCTACCTTTAACCATTAGAGGTCAATGTCTACCTTTAACCATTAGAGGTCAATGTCTACCTTTAACCATTAGAGGTTAATGTCTACCTTTAACCATTAGAGGTTAATGTCTACCTTTAACCATTAGAGGTCAATGTCTACCTTTAACCATTAGAGGTCAATGTCTACCTTTAACCATTAGAGGTCAAAGTTGAATTTTAACTATTAGAGGTCAATACCTAACCTTAACTATTAGAGGTCAATGCCTTATCGTAACTTTTCAAGCTGAATGCCTATCCATAACCATATGAGGTCAATGGCTTACATAAATTAGATTTTTTTTTCCTGGAAAGTTCATTTTATATAAAGGGGTACAACAACATGTTAGAAATGTCCTCTGCTGGATTGTTACAGATTTGATTACTTGGCTACTCTATACTCTGCCTGATTACATTTTTGAATCATTTTATAAACTAGTACTTTCACATCATATTTTCCTTTAAGCATTTTTCACATTATCAGCCGTTCAAGGGAACATTACATCCTCACAAAACTGCCTCTGTAACATCAGATAAGAGCTAACGTTCATTATTGTTAGCTGGTCAATATGTGTTAATGTTGGCATATTTATCTTCATATCAAACATAATATGGTGTTTAAAACATGATGTGTACGATATGTATTAAAAATGTGTGTAATATTGCAAACAGTAAAACTAAAAATTAAAACAGAACTTTATTTATTCAACGCTATCTGAAGTTACTTTAGGTGTACTAAAGTTTTATGGAGATTAACTAGCAGCTACTCAAGTTAAATACGATCAGATAGTGTTGATGTTACAATAACATTAGGTTAACTTTAGGCACAGAGGTCAGTCAAATTATTAGGGGAACCATTAGCTTGGTGTTCTCGGTGTAGCTAACTAAACAGATGATCCTGTAATATGGTGACCTCTCTATCGTGACTTTGACATCGATATCAACTCCTCTGGGTTTGAAACCAAAATCAGAGGGACAGTAGAGAGGAGGAGGATGAATAAACCACAAGTTAGTTTTCTGCCTCTCAGAGGAATTTAAAAACAAATGTAGTTACACTGCCCTGTGTGTGTGTGTGTGTGTGTGTGTGTGTGTGTGTGTAGTGGTGGGTGGTCTGCTGTTGGCTCACCTGTTGGTAGGTAGGGTCACCAACAGGTGAGCCAACAGCAGACCACCCACCACCACCACCACCACACACACACACACACACACACACACACACACACACACACACACACACACACACACACACACACACACACACACACACACACACACACACCCATCCAACCAAATTAAATACAAATTTTAACAAATTTAAACTGTGGTCAGATCGGGTGTTGTGATGAAATGTGTTTTACAGCAGGTCTGATAAACTCACATTCACATCTCTCACCCCCTCCGACATCAAACATCTCCAAGAACCACAGCATGGATTTTTCTGTGGTGTTCCTCAAGGTCTTGGTGACTTAATGTGGTTTTGTGGTGGGATAATTGATCATTTTTATCAGCTCTTATGTGGTAAAATTAACTTTAGCATCAAATCTGTGTAACAAATAGTGTAAAACAAAAATCTTATAAGCCCTTATACACTAAACTTTGAATATTTGAATAAACACCTAACTGAAACACAATGACTAGAACAACCCCTCACATAGTGCTGAGCTGCATTTCAAATCAATCTTCAGGTTCCCGGCTTTCAGATGATGTACAGCACTTCTATGTGACAGCTGCTGCTGACTGTTGGGACTGTGGTCTAGGAGGAGTCATGGTTTGGCATCACTTATAGGCTACTGTTAGGTGTCACTGTGTTCTGTTGTTTTCCTTGTGTATGTCTGTTCTATGTGTTTGTTTTCTAGGTGCAGGTTCTAGGTGCTCTCATTACATCCACAAAGAGGTCAATGCCTGACGTTAACCATTAGAGGTCAATGTCTAACTTTAACCATTAGAGGTCAAAGTTGAACTTTAACCATCCATCCATCGTCAACCGCTTATCCCGTTAGGGGTTGTGGGGGGGCTGGAGTCGATCCCAGCTGGCATTGGGCGAAGGCAGGGTTCACCCTGGACAGGTCGCCAGTCCATCGCAGGGCACATAGAGAGAGACAACCATTCACGCTCACATCCACACCTACGGGCAATTTAGAGTCATCAATTAACCTAAACAGCATGTCACCGTCTTTGGACGGTGGGAAGAAGCCGGAGTACCCGGAGAAAACCCACGCTTACACGGGGAGAACATGCAAACTCCACACAGAAGAGCCGCAAGCTGGAATCGAACCTGCGACCCTCTTGCTGTGAGGCAACAGCGCTAACCACTGCACCACCGTGCAGCCCCGAACTTTAACCATTAGAAGTCAGAGTTACCATACATTCAAGGTCAATAGCTAACCTTAACCATTAGAGGTCAATGTCTACATTTAACCATTAGAGGTCAATGTCTACCTTTAACCATTAGAGGTCAAAGTTGAATTTTAACTATTAGAGGTCAATACCTAACCTTAACTATTAGAGGTCAATGCCTTATCGTAACTTTTCAAGCTGAATGCCTATCCATAACCATATGAGGTCAATGGCTTACATAAATTAAATTTTTTTTTCCTGGAAAATTCATTTTATATAAAGGGTACAACAACATGTTAGAAATGTCCTCTGCTGGATTGTTACAGATTTGATTACTTGGCTACTCTATATTCTGCCTGATTACATTTTTGAATCATTTTATAAACTAGTACTTTCACATCATATTGTCCTTTAAGCATTTTTCACATTATCAGCCGTTCAAGGGAACATTACATCCTCACAAAACTGCCTCTGTAACATCAGATAAGAGCTAACGTTCATTATTGTTAGCTGGTCGATATGTGTTAATGTTGGCATATTTATCTTCATATCAAACATAATATGGTGTTTTAAACCATATGTATTTAAAAAAAAATGCGTGTAAACTGTATAAAGTTAAAACAGAACTTTATTAATTCAATGCTATCTGAAGTAACTTTAGGTGTACTAACGTTTTATGGACCATGTTGACTCCAACATTAAACATGCTTACAAAGTCACCCCCCTCCCCCATCTTGGTGGATCGGACCATCTCTGCCTATCCCTCACCCCCACCTACACCCCCTGCTGAGGAAGACAAAGCCACAACCAAAGACACTAATAACTTGGCCTGAGGGAGCCCTCTCTGAGCTACAGGACTGCCTCTCATGGACTGTATGGGATTTATTCTTCAACCACAACCTGCAGGGGTACACTGACACCGTACTCTCTTATATCAAAAACTGCGTTGACACTGTCACCGTCAACAAAAGGGTCAGGGTTTTTCCAAATCAGAAACCCTGGATGAACAGCGAAGTCCAGTCTCTATTAAAGAGCTGTAACACCGCCTTTAAGTCAGGGGACAGGGCCCTGTATAGCGCAGCCAGGTCTGACCTGAAAAGAGGCATCAGGGAGGCCAAGGCTGCCTACAAGGGGAAAATTTCACCAACACCAACATCTTCAACCTGTCCCTGTCACAGGCCATCATACCACCCTGCCTTAAAGCCTCCATCATCATCCCCGTCCCCAACAAGTCAACCGTGGACAGCCTTAATGACTACATGCCTGCTGCACTTACGCCTGTGGTCATGAAGTGTCATGAAGACTGGTCTCACAACACATCAGGGCCTGTCTGCCTCCCTCTCTGGACCCCCACCAGTTTGCCTACAGGGCAAACCGATCCACAGAGGACGCTATAACCACAGCGCTCCATACCGCGCTGAGTCACCTGGAGCACCTGGGGAGCTACGTGAGGATGCTCTTCCTGGACTTCAGCTCAGCCTTCAGTCACATCATCCCGGAGGTCCTGGTCCAGAAATTGTCCCACCTGGGCACCTCCACCCCCACCTGCCAGTGGATCAAGGACTTTCTTAGGGACCGCCCACAGTCCGTTAAACTAGGTCCCCACCTCTATATTTTAATTTGTCTGTCAATGTCTGTCTGCTGAACGTCTGTCAGAGGCCAAACTGAGTGTGACGACAAGGCTGACGGGTCCTGTGATGTGTGCTACCTGTGATTTTCTGTACGTACCAAAAATATTCATTTCTTGTATATGAACTGCAAAGACAGTGTAGCCCATACTGTCAGAATTAGTGCAGTTTTCCTTTGATTGGTTGATGAAAATTTCAGGTCACCTACCACCATGACAGGCAGGATTTCCTCATATTAAGAAATGGATTAAGGTTACATGATATATTCAAAAATTCAACATTCTGGTACCAGTGACTCAGTGTTTACAATTTCCAGTCGTTTTACATACATTTCAGAAGTGGCAGACAAAAAACTTGAGAGGCTGGTGAGGAAAAAAGGTTCATTTGAGACCCTGGATCTGGGATACACTTCCACAGAGGCTATCAGACAAATATCATATAGCAGATGTTTTTCATGAATCTAATGTCTATGGTTAGACACAGAGCTTGAGTCTGTTGCATCAAACCACTGACTGTAGCTTCAACAAGAAGCGAGAGCTAAACAAAATAGCTTTCTGATCATAATGATTTGGTCATACTGTATGTGATGAACAAACATCTATCACTCAGATGGTCTTTTGATAGAGATGGTGCTGCTTGATCATGAAACTCTGTTTGGAAATGTGTTATTTAATGTTAAGAACTGCTGTTAATTGTTTGTTCATCACCACAGGTTTGCCATGAGTAACTGTGATATCACTATTTTGGTGTGAGCGCCATCTTTGGGCCAACTTGGACTACTGCAGTTCTTCCTTCAGTCGATGAGGAGGAACCAAAGAGACATGGAAATAAGACTGTTGTGAGAAAAAAAAAACACATTATTTTAAGTCTTTACTTATGCATCTTTTGCTGATATCTACATTTATCTATATTTTCTGCAAAACCCTTTTCCAGAGAATCTGAAGCACTGATGCCAGAAAGGCTCAACTTTGGAAATGGTTAGTAAGAAATTTACAGATGTCAGTCAAAATCCTGTTGGTGGTTGTCATATGTGTGACAAGTTAAAGTTAATATAACTGAACGATAACCTCCATTATAGATGGTGATAGTAACTGATACTGAAACTGATACAGCTGCCAACGAAAATGCATCATCCATGAAGAAATACAGTTGATTTCAGGATATAAAGATGCAAGTTAGCTATGAAGTTACACCGACACTAATGAGATTATGATACAAAGGAGAAATGACAGTTCACATATTTTTTTTGGCATGAAATACAGACTAATCATTTTTAAATTTATTTCTGTGTGTATCACTGAAATATTATGTTTTTTCCCAGCTATATTTAGATACAGTGGACTTAAGGCAACACATCAGTGTTTCCAGCGTAATGTGTGAAACCAGTTCTGATTAAATTATGATATTAGACTATCGTTTAAAATAATTGCTGTATAATCACCATTATCTTAATACATTCTGTTCATAACTAATATTATACTAATAATGATTATTACCATGATCTATTTATGTACTATTAATTGCCTGTTATTCTGATTGCTCTTATTGTACATAATAATAATTGCTGTAGCATTGTTAGGGGTCGCCTATTGAGGAGGAAGACATTTCATTATACATTATATTATAAAAGGACCTATCTACAAGTAAAGTTTTTTTTTCAGTTTTTGCAATTCATTATGATAAATTGATTATTTTCTGTCATGTAAGTGATTTAGTTCATGTAAGCATACGGTACACACTCGTCAAAAGTAGACCAGTGTTTTAAAATGGTGTTCTTGAGGATATAGACCTGAGGGGTATAAGTGCTGACGCAGGGTACAGAGTAACGTCTATTTCTCTTGACACTTTTTTTTGTAAAAGATCAGAGCGGGATTTGGAGTGGTACAATAATGAGTGTCTGCAGGCAACAGTGAAGCATGGTGGAGGTTCCTTGCAAGTTAGTCGGGATCAATGGTGTCCTCAATGCTGAGAAATACAGGCAGATACTTATCTATCATGCAGTACCATCAGGGATTGGCCCCAAAATTACTCTGCAGCAGGACAACGACCCCAATGTCATTAAAACTGTCTTCAGCATGAAGAAGAGCTAGAAGTCTTGAAAGTGATGGTATGGCCACCACAGAGCCCTGATCTCAACATTATCGAGTCTGTCTGGGATTACATGACGAGACAGACGTATTTGAGAAAGCCTTCATCCACAGAAGATCTGTGATTAGTTCTCCAAGATGTTTGAATCAACCTACCAGCCAAGTTCCTTCATGTATTTACGGAACATTTATTCAATATGTCGCACCAAGTCCTCATACTGTTTCCCAACGGTAAGGGCTGTTTTAATGTGAAAGCCCTGTGGGATGCGTTTGTTGTGCAGCATCAGCATCAGAAAACGGAAGGTCTCAGCTTCTTTGGTAGATATAAGATTCATTTCTTCAGGACATAGTGAATAAATGCACAGACACAGCGAGCAGACAGGAACAATGTGGGTAATGCAGGATGAACTAATTCTTAGCTCAGGTGCTGGAAACATAAATGAGTCCAAAAGATTTGTGCACACTTAGATCTATGCACTATTTCACTAGATTCTTTAATACAAAGCTTTTGGTTTGTCAGACCTTCATCAGAGCAAACATGACTCAACAAAGGACAGGCTGGCAGAAATAACCGCTCCCATTCTCATTATTGGGAGTGTGCAGAAGACCTGTGCACAGTCTGGTGGTGGTAGATGCCCCACCTTTCCTCAAAATACACAGTGAATATAGGAAATGGAAAAAACATATAAGATCACAAAGCACCCAAAAAATATCATACATTTTCATCACATAATCAATGGGGCAATGAAAAGGATCAGGCTTGACCATCATCAATCAGAGATCCCCAGATCTATCAGAACAAACAAACATGTTAGAAGAGGACAAAAAAAAAAATCTCAAAAACAGCAACACCAGAACAAAGAGCTATGGACGAGAACAGGCGAGAGCCATCATAAACCATAGACACCAACTTATACACAGAAATGAAGAAAAGTCTTGGATTACCACATAAGTCTCATATCAATCATCAAACTCCTTGTTAAGTCCGATTGGCTAAAGTCTATCTAAAGGGTCAATCCAAAAAGGCTCCCTATGACATACCCCCCAACCACCCAATAATTATAATTATAATTTTATTTATTAGAATTATTCAGATTTATTACTATTATACTGTATCATCAGTTTTCACAATAACATAACATTACTGTATATTATTTCAAATATCTTTTTTAATCAATCAACAGTCTAAGACCAAGAACAAGTTTATGGCCATATATGTCAAAAAAGCACAAATATTCACATATAAGAGGTGGAAGCAGCAAATATTTGGGTCTTTGGAAAATAACTAAAAGCATTAATTGATTTTCAAAAAGTTAAGACTAATTATTAATCAGTTAATTTTTGCAGCTCTATTCAGACCCGTACATGAGGACTTTAAGAAAGAAACAGAGCAGTTCAACATTAAAACTCATCCTTTTTGTTCTTCTTCTTCTTGTGGAAAACTTTTCCGTCTGGCTGCTTCTTCCAGCTCAGTTTGATGTCGTCATTCACTCCCTGGTCCTTCAGCCTCTGTTTGAGCTGAGATACAAAACTCCTCAACATTACCGCTCACAGAGAGAGATTACAGTCTGCATTGTTATTTAGATTTTACTCATCTGGAAGCTCTATTTCAGGAGCACTCTCTCCACATTATACATTTTATTCCCTAAGATGGCGCCGTCCTGTTGTAGTTTTGGACCTCTCTTTCTTTTATTGTAAATGCTCTGGTTTTTCTCAGATTGCTAGATTGTATTTGTGCAGTTGGTGGCAGAAAGCTAAGTTTCTGTGTGCTGATTCTTGATTAGTCATAAATAAAGCCTGCACAGTGGCACGACTAGACCCTTCTGCACTATGCATGTGCACGGCTTCCTACTCAATGCTCAAGTCATGTCATGTACTGAATATGGCCAAAGTACTGTAATGTACATGCTGGAAATCAGGTAAGTTTGATCTCATCCTGTTTTAATTTGACTTTAAGAGTCAGTTAGTTGTTCTTTTTTGCATAAAAGTAGGAAACACGATTTACCTGCTTCAAAATGCTCTCCATCACACAGGGTCATTCAGATCCAGAGAGGAGGTCTTTTTCAGCAGACTCAGTCTTATCACTTTTTTGTTGGAGCTGTGAAAAATAAAATTACAAACTCTCTGATCTTTTATGAATTTCATCAGTTTAAACAATGACAAGGAAAATGTGGTAGTCACATCCTCCAGAACTTGATATTTTTTATTATTTTATGAGATTATCATTTGGATCGTTGATAGTAAAGTAGATAAAAATATAAATACTATTTGAATTATGGGTTACCACTCACGCAAACTTAGCAAATGAATGCCCTCTTAAGTTACAGGGCCAGTCCTCCCATCGTCCAGAGCTTTGAAGTATGCAGCCACACAAGCCTCATTCTTTAGATGGTTATTAGGCTCCCTAGTAGCCTTTCTCCAGTACCTAAATGAGGAGTTACTTCCATCTGACCATTTCCAGGAGTCTCTGAAAAGGCCAATCCAGACCGTTTCTCCTTCAGGTACCAGGTCCTGTACCTTCTGGTTATCTGTCATGTTTCTCACACTGGCCAGATCTGTGTAGCGTTCTCTGCAGTAGCTCTGGGCCTCAGCCATGTCATGGCGGTGTTGATGAAGATAAATGTCACATTTGGCCCTGAAAATAGATCACAGTGATGTGCTGTGAAGAGGCACCGTAACATACAGCCTACCATCCATCAACATAATATATAATAAAAATCCATGGAGAATAAGGAACACATCAATGAACAATGAACTTGTAAAAACAAAAATTTCAGGCATTATCATATTTCTTATCAGTCTCTCCACATAATAAAAATGTCTTCACTTATATTTTCATTTTCCTAAATATGAACACCGCTGCCAGGATAATTAGTCTCCCCACATCCAACGTCACCGGGCCAAACAATAAAGCCACTGCATGCATTGCAAACTTAATAGAACAGGACATCAGACACCCACCAACCACACCCTTCCTACTGCCCTCTGGGTGCTGGTCCAGAGCACTGAGGGACACAAAGGGAAATCCTGATCCCTGCAGCCACAGAGGCACAAACAATAACCAGTGTGTACTGTTGTCTTCATGTTGTTACTGTTGTATGTTTTACTGTCTTATGTGTACAGTGCTGCAAATGTGACATCTACATCTAAAGATGTTTTTCTTGAGTTAAAGCAGCAGACAACAATATAAATATACTATTAAAATACTATAAATACATCATATGATATAATGTGTTTCACTCTACCCATTTTAATAGCAGTTTTGCTCATGCAAACCAAAGACAAATTTCTGCCCTTTCATGCAAAAAATAGACACAAAGTATTTTCTATTTCTACTTCTTGACTAATAACGTATAATAAATTGTTCGAGCAGCATGTTACAGCTCAGTTGCTTCAGGTGGAGCTCTTTATATACAGTTAATAGTTTAGTCCAGTGGTTCCTAACAAGAGGTCAGGCGCCTCCAAAGGCACCAGAAAATCTGAGGCCTCAGATGATTAACTGCTGAAAGAGGAAGAAGAAACTAAGAGGCATCATTGGTAATTTTTAAACCTTCGCTTCACTTAAAATTTGGATAATTTAATCTATTTGGAATTTAAAAAAAAAGAATTGAAATTAAACCATGTGAGTAGTTAGAGGAAAATATCTCTTGGGAAGAACTGACAACTCTGAGACATTTGAGACATGACAAGGAGACACAATTAGACACCGACGCAAGAGGCACAAACAAAGCTAGAGACCATCTTTGATGGACTCGCACCAGCCGTGCCGCCAAATCAGCAAAAGTGGGGGCCTATTCCCCACTTCCTTCTCCCCTTCTTTGAACTCTCCTTAATTTTGATTCAGGTATACACCCAAGTTTCATGACTGCGTCTTTCCAGTTGTGATGCTATCACAGAAACAGAATCTGTCTATTCTGTATAAACAGCGGCAAAGCACTCAAACGTCCTCTCAGTAGTTCCTCCACAGTAATGTGCACGGGTACATTTAAAACAATGGAAAAAATGTAGGCTCAGCTGGAAAGTTCAGGTTGGTGTTTTTATTTGCACCAACCTCCCAAGCACAACCAAAAGTGAGGAACATTTACAAATTTACAGAGCGAAGAACGCGCCGGCGGACCAAACGGGGCGTTAGAGGCGCTCCGTCACATTATCCCCCTCCTCCCCAGGACGATGTGCGGCAACCTGGAAAAATAATCTGCCACAACACGCCTCCACTCGTCCCCTAACGACGGAGGAGACCACGGGGGCGGCTTGCCTCATGCCCACCCGACAGTTCCAGTCGACACCCTTCCCACTAGTACCTCAAACTCTCCGGCCCTATGCCAGCCCTCCTTCTCCACACGGAACCTGTCTCATTGGCACGAGCTCGCTCAGGTACATACCGGTTTTCCTCACCCTCCCTTGGCCAACTCCCCCATCCCACTCCACTCATCTGACCAAGAACCTCTCTCTCCTCACACTGAGGAACACAAACAGTCCTTAGGTGGAGCGGTCTCACAACCGCTCCACATGATTGGGTTCCTCTCTCCTTTCTTCAGCCTCAGGCCGAGGTGGCGAACCGCGAACCTCTTGTACCAGCCGCCAACCCAGACCTCACCTCCTTCTTCGTCGCGGGGCACTTGGAGGCTCGACCTTCCACCTGGGTCGACCTTCCTCGTCCCACGAAACCCAGATACTTTCCTCCTCCTTGCCCACACATCCTTACCGCTCCTCGGCGGCGGGTCCTCCTGCGGGGTGGCCTGCTGCTGCTGGCTTAGCGCGCGACTGGTACCACCTTTACATAGCTGGCCTCCTCTCCTGCATTAGGTACTGCGACCCACTTGCCGCACTACCCTCCGTCGGCTCGTGCTCCTCACCCTCGCTCGGCGCTTAGCACTCTGCGGCTGCTCCCAACTCTCCTTTTTGCTCCTCATCCATCGACAGTGGCCTTTTAACCCTTAGTCTCTTCTTCTCTCCATACTCCAGACCGTACTCTCGAACACTCTGCGAAACATCGAACTAAGGAGCCCCACCAGAAGGGCCCTCTCTTTTCCACCTTTACGCCTCAGCCCTTTCCGACACGCACCAGCGACACACCCACTCACTCTCTGCCAACCCCTTTTTTGGGACCGTGGCACAGCCACGGGCTGTGTAGGCAGCCAGCCTAAACCCTCATTCACCTCAGAGCGGGCAACAGGTCTGACCCTTACCAGCGCGGGGCTGGACCAAAGCCCGAGCCTCAGAGCTCTCCAAAACCCCTCCTCTCTTCTCTCTTCCCTCCGCCTCATATCCAGCAGCTCCTCTCCCCTCCCAACTCCTGGCTCCTCAGGCTGAGCAGCACACCACCCTCACCTAAATAAATCTTATCTAAAAGCAACCTCTAATAGAAAAGAGAGGCCCTAATTATCATTTTCGTCACCTAAAGCCTTTAATTCACAACCAAAAAGCAAAAATAAATATTTATCACACTCAAACCCCAAATAATGAAACAAAGAGAAGCAGAGAAGGGAAACTTCACCAGTTAATACTCTCACCTCTACATATGAGCAGCGCCTTAAAGAGTTTTCACAACCGTCGCACCCCATAGTCCACACTATACATCTCGCGCATGCTTTCACTCTCGCGTCCGGTTTCCAGCCACGTCTAACTCCTCTCCCCTTTTTAGAACTATCCGACAGACCACCTCCACTCACCTCATGTACAGCCCTACCAGCTACAAAAATTTTCTAAACCCTCACTTCATTTCTATTTCTTCTTACTCTTTACTCGAACCACTTCTTACACTTTCAGCACCCCTAAAGTTACAAAATTTAATTATAAAAAAATTCCTCTCTTTCCATATGAGAAAATTTAATAACACTCTAACAAAAGGAGACAAAAAAACAAAATATTTATATCACAATCTTTCTTCTTCGTTCTTTTTTTTTAATCCACTTTTCAACCCTCCTCTTTTCCGGCTTGGACCAGCAAAAGGACCCAAAAGAGACACCTTGGGTTCTTTTTTTTTTCTCTTTCTTTATCGTTTTATACCAAATTTTACATTTACATCATCACACGCATGTGCAGGGGACAGCAGCCAAAACATCTCCTCTCCCTCTCCTACCGGCCGCCTTGGGCTTTTGGTGGGCGTCCACAACAGCACCCGCTCTTTTGAGAAGAGAACACGAAACGCTTTCACACCAGAACTCAAGCCCATACACCAGAAAATGCCAGTGTCTAAACCACAAATATACACAAATGCTAATGCAACACGCGCGCCTAAACCCTATAGCCCAAAAAGGAGGACTGTAGTAGCCTCTTCTAACCAAGATTATGAAAGCATAATATATTCTTTCAAGCTCTCGGGCCACAGAAAGGGGCCGGGCCTTAGTTTCATTGGTTTAGATTTTCTCCCCCCCACTTTTACCCAATCACCACACACACACTTCTATCTATATATTAAAATACTCTCTCTACTACACACACTCCATTTTAAATTAGTTTTAATTTATTCCACCCAAATTTCTTTACTAATTTCAGTTATTTTATGCTACTCTCTATTTCCCTTCTCTCTTTTTCTCTCTTTTAGCTGTGTCTTATTGATTCTATAAAATTTCTTCTTTCCTCTATTCAAAATCAATTCAAATGCACTTTTTAAAGTTGAGGGAGTAGTACTATACTCACTTTATGTCTCCTTTACTCTCTACTAAGGCCCTCTTTTTTTGGTAGACCTTTGCTTAAATCCACCATTTTTCGGACTTCACATCCTCCATTTTCTATAGTGGCCAGCCGTTATTTCTCTCTCAGCTTTTCTTCCTCTGTCTTTCTTCAAAAAAAGGTGGCGTTAGCGTGAGACGCAACAGTCCTTAGTGACACACATCATTTTATTAGATCAAAGAAAAAAGAATCCTTTATTTCCCACAGAAATTTAACAATCACAAACAGACTTCACATTAAAGTAGCGCACACAGTCTCAGGACCACAAACAAGTAAAAAAGGGAAGGTAAAAAACAATGAAACCGACAGAGCGACGAGCTGAGAAAAACCTTTTCCATCCTCATCTCTTTGTTCCTCTCTTTCAGTCTGCTTAGATGTGCAGCTTTAGACTAAAATATTAACATGAACCTCTTAGTCCCGAACTTAAAAAAGGTCAGGAGCAATATTGTCTATCAGCTTATATCTGATGATTGATGCATATCTTTCTTATATGTGCTGAACGGCTGTTGGGCTTTTTTGACATTGGGTTTATGTTCAAACATGATGAAGGCCCTACAGACCACACCACATAAACCAGAAACTGGGCCATGATCACGGCTCACCTTTAACCTTTTGGCAGTTTATCCCCTTCCTCCTTCTCACCCACACGCCATTTTTTCAACCTACAGTGACCCGACTTCTTATACTTTTTACTCACAATAGACCTCAATGGCCATATTAAGGCTGAGACAGAGCTGCTACCAGCTCAAATGATCTATCAGGCCAAACTACAACTTCTTTATTCCACTGCCGTCACGCCAACCTTTTTAGTCCGGTCAAAAGAACCGGACGTACCCCCTTGGTGTTTCATTTAGTATTTAGCACATCTTTCCTCTTTTCATTTTCACTACAACTCGCAAAATGACTTTTTACTCCACTACCCTTATCTAAACTGTAGTCACAGATCAGACAATAATCAACACAAACACTCAATGTCCGCTAATGTGCCGTATTTTTCTATGCTCTCGGCACTCTCTCTAAGATCTGAAGAAAAAAAATAATTTTAAATTTCAGGACCTTTAATACTGTCTCTTTCATCAAGTCTCAAACGCAAGACTTCCTATTAAACTTAAAGTCCTTTCGTCATTTTAAAATTCTCTAATATTCCACACAGCACGCTCCTCCAAACGCTACTTTACATCGATGTCATCTCCTCTTGTTTAAAACAAAATCAGGACACACAAGAGAGGAAAAAACCACAAGTTAGTTTTCTCCTCTCAAGGAATTTAAGAAAAATATTAAACTCCCTTTTTTTTTTTTTTTTTTTGTGTGTGTGTGTGTGTGTGTGGGCTGGGTGGTCTGCTTCGGCTCACCTTTTGCAGGTGGGTGAGGAGAGCTGGAGCCCAGTTACCCTTCAGGACCGCTCTGAGCTAGAGAACCAGAAACTGAACACAAAACACACACCCACACACACACACACACACACACACACACACACACAACACAACCCCTTTATCAGACAGACTAAATCATTCCACGACAGAAACCAACAAATTCAAACAAATTTTAAAAATTTAAACTTGCAGGGGTGTAGAATTGTTTTACAGCGTCTGATAAACTCACATTCACATCTCTCACCCCCTCCAACATCAAACATCTCCAAAAACCACAGCATGTTTTTCTTGGTGTCCTCATCTTGGTGCTAATTGTTTTTGGGGGAATTGATCTTTTTATCAGTTCTTATTGGTAAAATTAACTAGCATAAATCTTTAACAAAAGTGTAAAACAAAAATCTTATAAGCCCTAACACAAACTTTAATATTTAATAAACACCTAACTAAACACAATGACTAGAACAACCCCTCACATAGTGCTGACTCTTTCAAATCAATCTTCAGGTTCCCAGCTTTCAAGATACAGCACTTCTATTACAGCTGCTCTCTTTGGGCTTGGCTGGGCATGTTTGCACCTTATAGGCTCTGTTAGGTGTCCTTTTCTTTTTTTCCTTTTATTCTTTCTTTTTTTTTGTTTCTGGTGCTCTCATTACATCCACAAATTTTCCATACACTCGGGTAACCTACATATTTAAAACTTCAAAACCCTTTGACAACCAAATCACTCCAACCTCAACCATCAATGTCTACCTTTAACCATGGCAATTCTACCTTTAACCATAGACCAACACCTTTAACCAAAGAGTCAATTCTACCTTTAACCATTAGACTCAATGCTACCTTTAACCATAAGAGTCAATCTACCTTTAACCATTAGATCAATTCTACCTTTAACCATTAGAGTCAATGTCTACCTTTAACCATTAGAGCTCAATGTCTACCTTTAACCAAAGAGGTCAATGTCTACCTTTAACCATAGAGGTCAAGTCTACCTTTAACCATTAGAGGTCAACTACCTTAACCATTAGAGGTCAAGTCTACCTTTAATCTAAGTCAACTACCTTAACCATTAGGGTCATCTACCTTTAACCATTAGAGGTCAATGTCTACCTTAATCATTAGAGGTCAATCTACCTTTAACCAAGAGGAATTCACATTTAACCATAAAATGCCTAACCTTAACCATAGACAATTCAACCTTTAACCATTAGAGTCAATCTACCTTTAACCATAGAGAATCTACCTTACATAGATCAAGCTACCTTTAACCATTAGAGCAACTACCTAACATTAGAGTCAATTCTACCTTTAACCATAGAGCAATTCTACCTTTAACCATAGGCAACTACCTTTAACCATAGGCAAGTAATTTTAACTATTAGAGGTCAATCCTAACCTAACTATAGGTCAACCTTATCTAACTTTTCAAGCTAACCTACCAAAACAAGAGCAAGCTACAAAATTAGATTTTTTTTCCTGAATTATTTTATATTAGGGGTACAACAACATGTTAGAAATGTCCTCTGCTGTTTACAGTTTTTACTTTGCTACTCTATACCTCCTACTTTTTAATCTTTTATAAACGTCTTCACTCTATTTTCCTTTAAGCTTTTTCACATTATCAGCCCAACATTACATCCTCACAAAACTCCTCTTAACATCAGAAAGGCAACGCATTATTTTAGCTTCATTAATTTGGCTTTTTATCTTCATATCAAACATAATATGGTGTTTAAAACAGAAACCAATTATTTAAAAAAATCGTGAAATTCAACAGAAAACATAAAGTTAAAAAGATATTAATTCAATGCTATCTAAGAACTTTAGTGTCACGTTTATGGACCATTTACCCACATAAAACTTACAAATTCACCCCCCCCCCCATCTTTGGACACCATCTCTGCCTATCCCTCACCCCACCTACACCCCCTGCTGAGGAAGACAAAGCCACAACCAAAGACACTAATAACTTGGCCTGAGGGAGCCCTCTCTGAGCTACAGGACTGCCTCTCATGGACTGTATGGGATTTATTCTTCAACCACAACCTGCAGGGGTACACTGACACCGTACTCTCTTATATCAAAAACTGCGTTGACACTGTCACCGTCAACAAAAGGGTCAGGGTTTTTCCAAATCAGAAACCCTGGATGAACAGCGAAGTCCAGTCTCTATTAAAGAGCTGTAACACCGCCTTTAAGTCAGGGGACAGGGCCCTGTATAGCGCAGCCAGGTCTGACCTGAAAAGAGGCATCAGGGAGGCCAAGGCTGCCTACAAGGGGAAAATTTCACCAACACCAACATCTTCAACCTGTCCCTGTCACAGGCCATCATACCACCCTGCCTTAAAGCCTCCATCATCATCCCCGTCCCCAACAAGTCAACCGTGGACAGCCTTAATGACTACAGGCCTGCTGCACTTACGCCTGTGGTCATGAAGTGTCATGAAGACTGGTCTCACAACACATCAGGGCCTGTCTGCCTCCCTCTCTGGACCCCCACCAGTTTGCCTACAGGGCAAACCGATCCACAGAGGACGCTATAACCACAGCGCTCCATACCGCGCTGAGTCACCTGGAGCACCTGGGGAGCTACGTGAGGATGCTCTTCCTGGACTTCAGCTCAGCCTTCAGTCACATCATCCCGGAGGTCCTGGTCCAGAAATTGTCCCACCTGGGCACCTCCACCCCCACCTGCCAGTGGATCAAGGACTTTCTTAGGGACCGCCCACAGTCCGTTAAACTAGGTCCCCACCTCTATATTTTAATTTGTCTGTCAATGTCTGTCTGCTGAACGTCTGTCAGAGGCCAAACTGAGTGTGACGACAAGGCTGACAGGTCCTGTGATGTGTGCTACCTGTGATTTTCTGTACGTACCAAAAATATTCATTTCTTGTATATGAACTGCAAAGACAGTGTAGCCCATACTGTCAGAATTAGTGCAGTTTTCCTTTGATTGGTTGATGAAAATTTCAGGTCACCTACCACCATGACAGGCAGGATTTCCTCATATTAAGAAATGGATTAAGGTTACATGATATATTCAAAAATTCAACATTCTGGTACCAGTGACTCAGTGTTTACAATTTCCAGTCGTTTTACATACATTTCAGAAGTGGCAGACAAAAAACTTGAGAGGCTGGTGAGGAAAAAAGGTTCATTTGAGACCCTGGATCTGGGATACACTTCCACAGAGGCTATCAGACAAATATCATATAGCAGATGTTTTTCATGAATCTAATGTCTATGGTTAGACACAGAGCTTGAGTCTGTTGCATCAAGCCACTGACTGTAGCTTCAACAAGAAGCGAGAGCTAAACAAAATAGCTTTCTGATCATAATGATTTGGTCATACTGTGTGTGATGAACAAACATCTATCACTCAGATGGTCTTTTGATAGAGATGGTGCTGCTTGATCATGAAACTCTGTTTGGAAATGTGTTATTTAATGTTAAGAACTGCTGTTAATTGTTTGTTCATCAGCACAGGTTTGCCATGACTAACTGTGATATCACTATTTTGGTGTGAGCGCCATCTTTGGGCCAACTTGGACTACTGCAGTTCTTCCTTCAGTCGATGAGGAGGAACCAAAGAGACATGGAAATAAGACTGTTGTGAGAAAAAAAAAAACACATTATTTTAAGTCTTTACTTATGCATCTTTTGCTGATATCTACATTTATCTATATTTTCTTCAAAACCCTTTTCCAGAGAATCTGAAGCACTGATGCCAGAAAGGCTCAACTTTGGAAATGGTTAGTAAGAAATTTACAGATGTCAGTCAAAATCCTGTTGGTGGTTGTCATATGTGTGACAAGTTAAAGTTAATATAACTGAACGATAACCTCCATTATAGATGGTGATAGTAACTGATACTGAAACTGATACAGCTGCCAACGAAAATGCATCATCCATGAAGAAATACAGTTGATTTCAGGATATAAAGATGCAAGTTAGCTATGAAGTTACACCGACACTAATGAGATTATGATACAAAGGAGAAATGACAGTTCACATATTTTTTTTGGCATGAAATACAGACTAATCATTTTTAAATTTATTTCTGTGTGTATCACTGAAATATTATGTTTTTTCCCAGCTATATTTAGATACAGTGGACTTAAGGCAACACATCAGTGTTTCCAGCGTAATGTGTGAAACCAGTTCTGATTAAATTATGATATTAGACTATCGTTTAAAATAATTGCTGTATAATCACCATTATCTTAATACATTCTGTTCATAACTAATATTATACTAATAATGATTATTACCATGATCTATTTATGTACTATTAATTGCCTGTTATTCTGATTGCTCTTATTGTACATAATAATAATTGCTGTAGCATTGTTAGGGGTCGCCTATTGAGGAGGAAGACATTTCATTATACATTATATTATAAAAGGACCTATCTACAAGTAAAGTTTTTTTTTCAGTTTTTGCAATTCATTATGATAAATTGATTATTTTCTGTCATGTAAGTGATTTAGTTCATGTAAGCATACGGTACACACTCGTCAAAAAGTAGACCAGTGTTTTAAAATGGTGTTCTTGAGGATATAGACCTGAGGGGTATAAGTGCTGACGCAGGGTACAGAGTAACGTCTATTTCTCTTGACACTTTTTTTTGTAAAAGATCAGAGCGGGATTTGGAGTGGTACAATAATGAGTGTCTGCAGGCAACAGTGAAGCATGGTGGAGGTTCCTTGCAAGTTAGTCGGGATCAATGGTGTCCTCAATGCTGAGAAATACAGGCAGATACTTATCTATCATGCAGTACCATCAGGGATTGGCCCCAAAATTACTCTGCAGCAGGACAACGACCCCAATGTCATTAAAACTGTCTTCAGCATGAAGAAGAGCTAGAAGTCTTGAAAGTGATGGTATGGCCACCACAGAGCCCTGATCTCAACATTATCGAGTCTGTCTGGGATTACATGACGAGACAGACGTATTTGAGAAAGCCTTCATCCACAGAAGATCTGTGATTAGTTCTCCAAGATGTTTGAATCAACCTACCAGCCGAGTTCCTTCATGTATTTACGGAACATTTATTCAATATGTCGCACCAAGTCCTCATATTGTTTCCCAACGGTAAGGGCTGTTTTAATGTGAAAGCCCTGTGGGATGCGTTTGTTGTGCAGCATCAGCATCAGAAAACGTGAAGGTCTCAGCTTCTTTGGTAGATATAAGATTCATTTCTTCAGGACATAGTGAATAAATGCACAGACACAGCGAGCAGACAGGAACAATGTGGGTAATGCAGGATGAACTAATTCTTAGCTCAGGTGCTGGAAACATAAATGAGTCCAAAAGATTTGTGCACACTTAGATCTATGCACTATTTCACTAGATTCTTTAATACAAAGCTTTTGGTTTGTCAGACCTTCATCAGAGCAAACATGACTCAACAAAGGACAGGCTGGCAGAAATAACCGCTCCCATTCTCATTATTGGGAGTGTGCAGAAGACCTGTGCACAGTCTGGTGGTGGTAGATGCCCCACCTTTCCTCAAAATACACGGTGAATATAGGAAATGGAAAAAACATATAAGATCACAAAGCACCCAATAATAATATCATACATTTTCATCACATAATCAATGGGGCAATGAAAAGGATCAGGCTTGAGCCATCATCAATCAGAGATCCCCAGATCTATCAGAACAAACAAACATGTTAGAAGAGGATCAAAAAAAAAAAATCTCAAAAACAGCAACACCAGAACAAAGAGCTATGGACGAGAATCAGGCGAGAGCCATCATAAACCATAGACACCAACTTATACACAGAAATGAAGAAAAGTCTTGGATTACCACATAAGTCTCATATCAATCATCAAACTCCTCGTTAAGGCCGATTGGCTAAAGTCTATCTAAAGGGTCAATCCAAAAAGGCTCCCTATGACATACCCCCCAACCACCCAATAATTATAATTATAATTTTATTTATTAGAATTATTCAGATTTATTACTATTATACTGTATCATCAGTTTTCACAATAACATAACATTACTGTATATTATTTCAAATATCTTGTTTTAATCAATCAACAGTCTTAAGACCAAGAACAAGTTTATGGCCATATATGTCAAAAAAGCATCAAATATTCATATATAAGAGGTTGGAAGCAGCAAATATTTGGGTCTTTGGAAAATAACTAAAAGCATTAATTGATTTTCAAAATAGTTAAGACTAATTGATTAATCAGTTAATTGTTTGCAGCTCTATTCAGACCCGTTACATGAGGACTTTGAAGAAAGAAACAGAGCAGTTCAATATTAAAACTCATCCTTTTTGTTCTTCTTCTTCTTGTGGAAAACTTTTCCGTCTGGCTGCTTCTTCCAGCTCAGTTTGATGTCGTCATTCACTCCCTGGTCCTTCAGCCTCTGTTTGAGCTGAGATACAAAACTCCTCAACATTACCGCTCACAGAGAGAGATTACAGTCTGCATTGTTATTTAGATTTTACTCATCTGGAAGCTCTATTTCAGGAGCACTCTGCTCCACATGTATACATGTTTATTCCCTAAGATGGCGCCGTCCTGTTGTAGTTTTGGACCTCTCTTTCTTTTATTGTAAATGCTCTGGTTTTTCTCAGATTGCTAGATTGTATTTGTGCAGTTGGTGGCAGAAAGCTAAGTTTCTGTGTGCTGATTCTTGATTAGTCATAAATAAAGCCTGCACAGTGGCACGACTAGACTCTTCTGCACTATGCGTGTGCACGGCTTCCTACTCAATGCTCAAGTCACGTCATGTACTGAATATGGCCAAAGTACTGTAATGTACATGCTGGGAATCAGGTAAGTTTGATCTCATCCTGTTTTAATTTGACTTTAAGAGTCAGTTAGTTGTTCTGTTTTTGCATAAAAGTAGGAAACACGATTTACCTGCTTCAAAATGCTCTCCATCACAGCAGGGTCATTCAGATCCAGAGAGGAGGTCTTTTTCAGCAGACTCAGACTTATCACATGCTTTGTTGGAGCTGTGAAAAATAAAATTACAAACTCTCTGATCATTTGATGAATTTCATCAGTTTAAACAATGACAAGGAAAATGTGGTAGTCACATCCTCCAGAACTTGATGTTTTCTATTGATTTTATGAGATTATCATTTGGATCTTTGATAGTAAAGTAAATCTAAATATAAATACTATTTGAATCATGGGTTACCACTCACGCAAACTGTAGCAAATGAAAGCTGTCTTGATGCTACAGGGCCTGTCCTCCCATCGTCCAGAGTCTTTGAAGTATGCAGCCACACAAGCCTCCTCCCCTTGTTGGTTATTAGGCTCGTTAGTAGCCTTTCTCCAGTACCTAAATGAGGAGTTACTTCCATCTGACCATTTCCAGGAGTCTCTGAAAAGGCCAATCCAGACCGTTTCTCTTTCAGGTACCAGGTCCTGTACCTTCTGGTTATCTGTCATGTTTCTCACACTGGCCAGGTCTGTGTAGCGTTCTCTGCAGTAGCTCTGGGCCTCAGTCCATGTCATGGTGGTGTTGATGAAGATAAATGTCACATTCGGCTCTGAAAATAGACCACAGTGATGTGCTGTGAAGAGGCACCGTAACATACAGCCTACCATCCATGCAACATAATATATAATAAAAATCCACGGAGATATAAGGAATCACATCAATGAACTAATGAACTTGTAAAAACAAAAATGTCAGACATTATCATATTTCTTAACAGTCTCTCCACATGAATAAAAATGTCTTTACGTTATATTTTCATTTTCCTAAATATGAACACCGCTGCCAGGATAATTAGTCTCGCCACATCCAATGTCGCCAGGCCAAACAATAAAGCCACTGCATGCATTGCAAACTTAATAGAACAGGACATCAGACACCCACCAACCACACCCTGTCCTACTGCCCTCTGGGTGCTGGTCCAGAGCACTGAGGGACACAAAGGGAAATCCTGATCCCTGCAGCCACAGAGGCATCAAACAATAGACCAGTGTGTACTGTTGTCTGTCATGTTGTTACTGTTGTATGTTTTACTGTCTTATGTGTGCAGTGTGTCAGGACAGGTAACACTGGAGTGGATTCAAATGCAGACTGAAACAGTTCCAAGTACAAAAACAGAGTTTATTTTCGGTCCAGGTCGGTACACAGATAGGCAGGCAGAACAGGCAGACAAAATCCAAATCACGAGGCTAAGGCAAGGTCAAAAACAGGCAGGTTCAGTTCACTGGAGAAAAAAGACACGAGGAAATGGCGGGTACGCTTCCAAGGACGGCAAAAGACGAACTGGCACAGGAGGAAAAGGGAGGACACATATAACTAGGAGGGAGGTGAAAACTAGCACGGGGACACAATCAGGGCAGGGGAGACGCTCAGACGCAGGTGACAGGAGAAATCAGGTCAGGAGGAGGTGCTCTAACGGAAGGCAGGAGGCATGCAGGGCAGGGAGGAAGGAACTGCAACGAGAGGAGAGGTAGAATGCAAACCAAAACAGGAAGTGCGCCAAAAAAAAGCAGCAACAGGAAAGACAAATTAACACTTAACTTCCTACAGAACCCCCCTAGGGCGGCTCCTACGTCCCAGAAGCTCTCCCTGATTTTAAGCTTTATTATTGAGGATCCATGATGTTTCTGCTGAAACCCCGACTCTCCTCTGTCCGTACCCCTCCCAGTCGACAAATACGTCTACCCCGCCCCCCCGACGTCCACAACCTTACCGTTAGGCAGGGCTTCCGTCGATGATCCGGGGGGCGGGGGACCTTGGAGGAGGGACCAGAGGGCTGTCGACCGCAGGCTTCAGCCGCCAACATAACGTCGGTGGACCTCATAGACTGGCAGCTTAACTGACAGAGACAGGGTGAACTAAGATGGGAAAGGGACCCACATACCTGGGGCGAGCTTCTTGAACACGTGAGAGGCAGATCTCGGGCGGACAACCAGACCATCTCCCAGGTGAGATGGGGGCTGGAGCCGCCGTCGATCTCCATCTCCTTTACCGAGCCGTGTTCTTCAGTGGGTCCGCCTCGCCCCCCTCCAATGCTGCACGTTACCAAGGCGTGACCGAGCGGAGACTCCCCTCCAGTCTGGACAGGGTTGGTAGCCGTACGCACACTGAAGGGGAGAGACCAGACGAAGAACACGGCAGGGATGGGCGTATTCCACCCACAGCAGATGTTACCCAGGAGACCGGGTTTTCGCCACTAGGCATCTCACCCGGTCTCCATTCCTGTTACTCTCAGCTCCTGCCGTGCCCGACAGCTACAATCCCCACAGCGAACAAAACTCTTCCAACAAGATAAATGTGGCCCCCGGTCCGACACCACATCCCTAGGACCGTGAAACAAAACATGTTTAATACCCTCACTTTCTTTCTCACTTCGGAGGCAAAAATGAGCCATTTAAAAGCGGTCCACCACTGTGAGGACAGTGGTGTTACCATCAGAGGTAGGCAACCCAGTACAAAGTCTAGGGATATGTCGGACCAGGGCGGTGAGGCACAGGAAGAGGCTGTAATAAGCCGGCAGGAGGTCGGTGGGAGGGCTTACTCCGGGCGCACACAGGACAGGCAGAGACGACTCCTTACATCTCTCTCCATCCCCCACCAGAACCTCTCCCCCCAACAGGGTGCGGCGAGACCCGGGTGGCAGCGAGCGAAGGTGTGGGCCCAGTGGATGACCTGACGGAGAGAGACAGGAACAAATAGTCTGTTATAGGACACCCCTCAGGTGTCGGAACCTGTGTCAGGCCCTCTTCACCTCCTCTTCATTCCCCATTCTCTCCCCCAAAATGATGTGAGTGGGACCCAGAGGGGCGTCCACCGAGTCGAACTGCGAAAGCATCCGGTTCCCGTTCTTCGACCCTGCCGGAGGAAAGAGAAAGACAAAGATAAAGAACAGGGCCCACCTAGCTTGTCGGGAGTTGAGTCTCTTGCAGATCGGATGACTCTAGTTCTTGTGTCGGTCCACAGAACGGATCTCTCTCCCTCCACCATGCGCCCTCCTCCAACCCGCTTCGGCCAGCAGCTCCCTTTCCAATATCATAGTTCCTCTCCCAACTTTCTAGTAGGCACAGGTAAGATTTCGCTAATGTTCTTTAGAGAGGACAGCGCCGAGCCAGAGTCGGAGGCATCCACCTCCACCGTTGTCTCTGTCCGCAAGCGAGACGGAGCTGAACGCCCCCTTAGTTTTAAAGGCATTGGCGCACTCAGGGGACCAGAGAAACTCTTTTCGGTGACGTCAGCGCATGTAGCGGGGCGCGAGGAGCTGAATCAATAAACGTCAAGAAATTACGAACCCCAAGAACCGCTAACCGACTTCGGTTCGTTGGGGTGGGCCAGTCCGCTACAGCGCTGATCTTAGCTGGTCCATGAATTCTTCGGGAAAACAAACCGAGGAAGGAGACTGTTGGAGCATGGAACTCGCATTTTTCAGCTTTGACAAAGAGCTGATGCTCCAACAGTCTCCGGAGAACCTGCGACATGAAGGAATGGGATTGCTCATCCGGAAGAGGAGCGTCTAAGAGACGAACAAAAATGATTAACTGTCCCGGAGGACGTCATTAACCAGGGCCTGGAACGGCAGGGGCGTAGTGACCCAAATGGCACACGAGATATTCATAGTGCCCGCTAGGGGTGTAAATCCGTCTTCCACTCGTCCCCCTCCCTTATCCTACGTGGACGCGTTGCGCAAATCGAGCTTTAAATTTTAGCCCCTTTAAAACTCAATCGGAGAACAAAGGGAGGGGGTAACGGTTCTTAACGGTTATCTCATTGAGCCCACGGTAGTCTATACATGGTCTGAGTGTCTTTTTAGCCAAGGAAGACCCAGAATAACGGGTGCAAGGCCGACTCAAAAATGTGGAAACTGATGGACTCTGTGTGATTATTAGAGAAGAAGATGTACTGGTGAGGTGTAGTGAGTGATTTTACACAAAAGTCTCCATCCAACGCACTTCCTCCAAGTCTCTTTAGGGGAAGCGTTGGAGCCAAGTGTCTTGACCAGGTCTCCGTCGATGAGGTCTTCATCCGACCCTAGTCCACCAGGCCGGGGACAGGAGCCCCCAGCGACGGAGGCGGACCTGCAGCAGAGGACGAGAGGAAGAGGGCAAGGCAGTAGTGGGACTCACCAGGACCCTCTTCTTCCCTGTGAGTCTCCTCTTTTAACGGACAGGAGGACAAAAAATGACCAGGCTGCCCGCAGATATGCAAAGGCCCTCCCGCAGGCGCCGCTGGCGTTCTTCAGGAGATAGTTTCGCCCTCCGATCTGCATGGCTCATCCGTCCCACTAGGGAGTGGAGAGCCCTCGGCGGCGACAGGGGAAGAAGAACGCCAACCGACGCGCTGGCCGGGAGGCTGCCTCGACTGGCGGGCGGTGGAACGGCGCCCCGGCGTCTGTTCCTCTCCTTCTCTCTCTCTCTCCCCATACGTTGTCGATGCGGTGGCGAGGCGAGACGGAGTCGGGGTCTGCTGCAGGTCCAGCGGGGCGAGCTGTCCTTACGGGACTGACAGGCCGGCAGAATGTGTCCATTAATGACGCGTCGTTCCATCCACTGTCAGCGCAAGAGCGGAACTCTATGGCGTAGTCTGACACCCGTCTCTTCCTTCCGGATGACCCAGAGCCCGGGCGGCTCCGACCTGGGCAGAGTGACGAAAATTTTCCCAAAATCAGTGAAAATTAATAAGCACATACCGGAGAGCCCCGAGCCCATTCAGTGGTGGCCCACGCCTCCCCCGGCCGGCCAGGTGGGTAATAATGAAGGCCACCTTGGAGCGCTCGGATGGAAACTGGGCTGCCTGCAGTTCGAAATGAAGGCTGCATTGCACCAGGAATGCACGGCAGTTGTCGGAGTTCCCCGTGAACTCTCAGGTTTGGCGAGGTGAGGAGACGTGGGGAAGGGCCCCACGGGAGCGAGCGTCGGAACCGGGGCCGGCGTCTCGGGGCGGGCCGGTGCCGGTGGCGGAGCGGCATCTGCTCCGGGAGTCGGGAGAGTGTTCATCATATTAAGCAGAGTCTGCATCTTGTCTTAGCTCGCATCTGTTCACCAACGTTGCACAAACTGCCTTGTTGTTCGTTTATCAGTTTAACTTCTTAAAAACGGCGGAGCGATCTTCTTCCGATCTAAACGACCGCCCTGGCAAGACGGATCGAACTTTTCAGAATCTGCTACCATGTGACCAGTTCGTTCTTCAGGACAGGTAACACTGGAGTGGATCAAATGCAGACTAAACAGTTCCAAGTACAAAAACAAGTTATTTTCGTCCAGGTCGGACACAGATAGGCAGGCAGAACAGGCAGACAAAACCAAATACAGGCAAGGCAAGGTCAAAAACAGGCTAGGTTCAGTTCACTGAGTATAAAGATTTAGACACGAGGAAATGGCGGGTACGCTTCGCTAAGGACGGCAAAAGACGAACTGGCACAGGAGGAAAAGGGAGGACACATTATATACTAGTGAGGGAGGTGAAAACTATGCACAGGTGGACACAATCAGGGCAGGGGATGACGCTCAGACGCAGGTGACTAGTGATGAAATCAGGTCAGGAGGAGGTGCTCTAACGTGAAGGCAGGAGGCATGCAGGGCAGGGAGGAAGTGAACTGCAACGAGAGGAGAGGTTAGAATGCAAACCAAAACAGGAAGTGCGCCAAAAAAAAGCATGCAACAGGAAATGACAAAAAACTTATACCCTGACACAGTGCTGCAAAGGTCTACAGTCTAAAGATGTTTTTCTTGAGTTAAAGCAGCAGTACAACAATGTAAATATACTATTAAAATACTATAAATACATCATATGATATAATGTGTTTCACTCTACCCATTTTAATAGCAGATTTTGCTTATGCAAACCAAAGACAAATTTCTGCCCTTTGCATGCAACAAGTAGACACAAAAGTATTTTCTATTTCTATGGTGGAGCTACTTTATATACAGTTAGCTAGTTTAGTCCAGTGGTTCCTAACAAGAGGTCAGGCGCCTCCAAAGGGTCACCAGATAAATCTGAGGGGTCCTCAGATGATTAACTGATAAGAGAGGAAGATGAAACTTAGTTGTGTTACACTAATTAGCATTATTATTATTTTTTATACATTTGCTTTCACTTAAATTGTTGGATAATTTAACCTCTGCAATACGAAAATCATTGAAATAAAATCATGTGAGAAGTTTAGAAACACAGAGACAGAATCTGTCCATTCTGTATAAACAGCTGGCAAAGCACTCAGACCTCCTCTGCAGTAGTTCCTGCTACAGTAAGTGTTTTATTTAAGTAAAATCTTAATCTGAAAAGAAACTACAGCTGCTGAATAGATAAAGAGAAGTGCTGCCTAATTATCAGCTTGTCAGTCACCTGTAAAGCACTTTGAATTGCACTAACCTGAATGAAAGGTTCTATACAAATAAAGTTAGTTTGATTGATTGACTGACACTTCAAACGCCCAAATAATGAAAGCAAAGAGAAGCAGAGAAGGGAAACTTCACCAGTTAATACTCTCACCTCTGATATATGAGCAGACTGCCTTAAAGTGTTGGTCACAACTGTCGTCATCCCATAGTCCATCACTATACATCCGCGTGCAGTGTTCTCTGCTGACGTCGTCCGGTTTTCCAGAGGCCCATCGTCTGAACTCCGTCTCCCCGTGTTTGTAGAAACTTGTGTCAGACAGTGACCACCTCCAGCTGGTCACCTCATGGTACAGCCCTATCCAGGCTAGCTGAAAACAATATTTCATTGTGAAATACAGAATGAAACCCTGCTCTAGCTTTTGTTCAAGACAGTATTAATGAGTAGTATGAATTCTGTAATACAGCATTCAAAGTATCTCATTCAGATCTTTATTGTGGGAGAGCTGATTCAACACTGTTGTTCTTCTAAGGTTTCCTCAACTTCAATTTCTATGTCTTCTGTACGTCTGTTGGACCCGAACCACTTCTGCACACTTTCAGCTACAGACACCATTTAAACATGTTACAAGAATTTGAATTATTAAACTTACAAAATTGCCTCTGCATTTGATCCTTATTAGTTTTAGTTAGAATTTGTGTAATAACTCGCTCTGAAGACAAAAATTGAGTAAAAAAAAACCTAAATATGTTTATATCTACAAATGAACTTTCTGTCAATTCTTTTTTTTAATGCCACTGTTTCAACCCTCCTCGTTTTTCCGGGCTTGGGACCAGCAAAAGTGACCCAAAAGAGACACTCTGGTGGAGTTACTTTGTTTTTTTTCGTTTTTTTTTTTTTTTTTTTTATTCAGGGTTTTATTACCAAATTTTTACATTTACATCAGTCAGCGACGTCATGGTGCATGTGGGATTCAGTCAGTCTGGACGTGGAGGGATGAACATCTCCTGCTCCGGCTGCTGCGCTATGAGGACTGGGCCGCCTGTGAGTGCTTTGTGGTGGGGGAGGGGTCCACAACAGCACCCGCTGCTTGTTGAGAAGAGTAACAGCGATAACTGCTTTCACACCAGAATCTGCAGAAGTCTCCAATTACACCAGAAAAAGTCGCTCGAGGTGTCTGAAAACTCACTAAATATCCTCCTGACTACCAGCAGTTCAAATTTGTCCTCTGTGGAGGACATTTGTAATCCTGAATATTTCTCACCAAGTGCATACTACTGCATTAAATCCTGTTGTTCTCTACAGAGGACACCTGGGGCTTTCAATGATACCAAATGTAAGGGGGTGGGTCTTTGTTACCTTTAACTTTTTCATCCTGCAAAATGGCCGCCGTCAGTGCAAGCACATTTTATGGGAAAAGGAAAAGTAAGTGCAAGGTATTCCTTTGTGTTTCCAAGAAGGGGAATTGCTTTTTGAAGTATCACGCCAAATAAGCACAAGTCAACACAAAACAAAAGTGATGATGGACAGTTATGTGAGTGTTAAACCCTGGCATTTTGTTTGGGACTAACTGTTTGCCATCAAGGTTCAGTTTCACTCATTGCGTTCAGATGTCCACCGTGGACACATGATAGTGTCAAAGCACAACACAGAAAAAACACAAAAGTTATGGACAAATATGTGGAATGTTAAACTCCTCCTTATGTTAACTTTGATAATTTCTCCAGGACAGACTAGTTGCCGTCAAGGTTCCAATTCATATGTATGGTGTTCTGATGTCCACTACAGAGGACACATGATATCTTAAAAATAAAAACTTTTTTTTTCAAAAAAATGCTTTCAGTGTTCTAATTACCCTACAAAGAGATGGGGATAAAAAAATAATGATAATGTGACAACTTTTTTTTCCCTGGTAGTCAGGAGGATATAGCGACAAAGTTGCTAAGTTGGCAACACTGCGTCGCTGCTGGAAACCGCTGATATTGAGATGCTTCAGTGTGCGTGTAACAAAGTCGAGATGGATTGTGGGACATGTAGTTTAAGGACACTGTACTACTGGAAAGCGGCATAGAATTGTATGAGAAGCATAATATATTCTTCGCAAGCTCTCCCGGGCCACAGAAAGTGAGGTGCCGGGCCTTGAGTTTGACATGTGGTTTAGATGTTGTCTGCCCCCCCCCGACTTTTACCCAATCACCACACACACAGCTTGCTGATGCTATATGATTAAAACTACTGATGCTGCTGCTGCTACTACTACTACAACTACTACAATTTGTGTAACAACTTGTAGTTTTAAAGGTTTATTCCACCCAAATACTAATTTCTGTCTAACGGCTTATAATTTCAAAGGTTTATTTTATGAAGGCTACTCTCTATTTCCCTGTCTCTCTTTTTCTGTGTGTTTAGCAATGTAGTTCATTTATGTGATATTCATATAAAGCATTTCTTCTTTCCGTCTATTCAGGAAATTCAATTCAAATGTACAACTTTTTAAAGGTTGATGATGATGAGTAGTTACTATGAAGGCTCAGACTTTATGTCTCCTGTTACTGACTTCTACTGAGAGAGAGAAGTGAACTCACATGGCTATAATCTGGGTAGACCATTTGGCTTAAATCCTCCATGTTGTTCAGGATCTTCACATCCTCCATGTTGTCTATAGTGGCCAGGTCCGTGTATTTCTCTCTGCAGTAACTTTGTGCTTCACTCATGGTCTTTCGTTCATGAAAAAAATGGTAGTGACGTTTAGCAGGTGATGAGACAGCAGACAGTCCTGTAGTGACACACATGCATTTTTATTAGATTCAATAAGATAAGATAAGATAAGATATTCCTTTATTTGTCCCACAGTGGAGAAATTTAATGACTTAACTCACTAATACAGATGATCATTTCACATTAAAGTTAGACTGCACATCAGAGGAGGGAGAGCATTGTCTCAGGGTTACCACAATACATAGTATTAAAAATGGGAAAGGTATAAAAACATATGAAACTTGCCTGACAGAGCGACGATGCTGAGAAGAACCTTTTCCATCCTCATCTCTTTGTTCCTCTCTTTCAGTCTGACTGTAGATGTGCAGCTGTTGAGACTATAAACTGTATTATGTTATACATGAACCTCTTAGTCACCGTAAACTTTATAAAAAGTGGTTCAGGGAGCAATTATGTGTCTATCAGACTTATATCATGATGATTGATGCATATCTTTGCTTATATGTGCTGAACAGGCTGTTGGGCTTTTTTGACATTGGGTTTGATGGTTCAAACATGATGAAGGCTCCTTACAGACCACAGCCACATAAAGCCATGAAGATCTGGGGCTCAGTGAGTTCAGCGGCTCATCCTTTAACCTTGAGGTTGGCAGTTTGATCCCCGGTTCCTCCTGTCTGCACGCCACAGCGTCCATGAGTGAGGTGTTTTTCAACCTACAGTAGACCCGATTCTTCTTATACTTTTTACATCTAACTGACTAATATGGACATCTCAAGTGGTCCAGTATTGAGGGAGAGTGCTGTAGACAGGAGCTGCTCACAGGCTGCAATATGATGCTATCAGGCCAAACTGACAACTTCATTTATGTCCACTAAGGGCACGTTCACGCCAACCTTGTTTAGTCCGGTTCAAAAGAACTGTGGAGCGTTTACCCCCTTGGAGTGTTTCATTTGAGTATTTAGCACATCTTTCCTGCTTTTCATGTTTCACTACAACTCAGAGGCAAAACTGTACTTTTTACTCCACTACCCTTATCTGATAACTGTAGTTACAGATTCAGATCAATAAGGTCAACACAAACACTCAAGTGTCTACTAATGTGCTGTATTTTTCTGATGCTCTCGGCACTCTGCTGCTAAGATCTGAAAGAAATTATCAAAAAATTGAGATTTTATAACTATTACAGAGACCTTTTAATACTGTAGACGTCTTTCATCAAGTCTGACTATAAGCAGAGACAATCGGTTACTTCCTATTAAAGCTTGTTAAACAGTCATGCTGTGTTCAGGTCTAATTTTAAAACGGTTTCTCTGAAACTGAATTCCAGCACATGGCATCGCTCCTCCAAGACGCTGTAGACTTTGACATCGATGTCAACTCCTCTGTGTTTAAAACCAAAATCAGAGGTACAGCACAGAGGAGGAGGATGAATAAACCACAAGTTAGTTTTCTGCCTCTCAGAGGAATTTAAAAACAAATGTAGTTAAACTGCCCTTTGTGTGTGTGTGTGTGTGTGTGTGTGTGTGTGTGTGTGTGTGTGGTGGGGGTCTGCTGTCGGCTCACCTGTTGGCAGGTAGGGTGAGGATGGAGCTGGAGCCCAGTTGACCCTGTTCAGGACCGCTGCTGAGGATGATACCAGGAAACTGTTGCCTGATATAAAAACACACACACACACACACACATACACCCACGCACACAGAACACACACACAGAAAATACACAGGAACCCCTTTATCAGATCTTAGAATTCACTTTGCCTACGTACAGTAATACCAACCAAATTAAATACAAATTTTAACAAATTTAAACTGTGGTCAGATCGGGTGTTGTGATGAAATGTGTTTTACAGCAGGTCTGATAAACTCACATTCACATCCCTCACCCCCTCCAACATCAAACATCTCCAAAAACCACAGGATGGATTTTTCTGTGGTGTTCCTCAAGGTCTTGGTGACTTAATGTGGTTTTGTGGAGGGATAATTGATCATTCTTAGCAATTCTTTAGTGGTAAAATTAACTGTAGCATAAAATCTGTGTAACAAATGGTGTAAAACCAAAAATCGTGTAAGCCCTTATACTCTCTAAACCAGGGGTGGGCAATTATTTTTCCTGGGGGGCTGCATGAGAAACCCAGATCGTTGCCGGGGGCCAAACAAATACTGTCTCACTCCAAACAGTCACTGAACCATACTGGACTGACTGTTTAGGGTAGTAATGTTCCCATTCACAAAACTTAACATTTAACTTCACATTAACACTGACATTTAATATTTAACTTAACATTAACACTTAGATTTCCTTCTTTGGTTCACGCAGCTTCGTAAAAAGTCCTTGCTGCTTTAGATAAGATAAGATAAGATGAACCTTTATTAATCCCCAGGAAATTCGGGTGTCATAGCAGCAGCAAAAACAGTACAGATGAATACAGTATAGTAAAAAGTAAAAGAGAAAAGGTGCAATGAAGGAAAAGGTGCAATGAAGAAATTGACAATAAAATAAGTAAGTAATAGTAATAACTAAAGTGCAGCAGGTGGGTGGGTATTGTATATGCATAGCATATATATATAAATATATATATATATATATATATATATATATATATGTAATTATATGTAATTATATACATATTTACACTTTAGTATCTTAGCTAGCAGCCTCTCGGCTGTCCTCTCCTTCACATCTCCAGTTTCTATATTTTTCTCCATGTTTTGTCTCAAAGTGATGGTTCAAGTTGTATTCTTTGAAAACAGCCATGTTTTTTGCAAACTAAGCACACAGCTTTACCGTCAACCTACGCGAAAAAATACTTAGCAGTCCATGACTTATTATCGATGTGCCGCTGGAGGGCCTGCTCTACCTGTTAGTGCTTTGGGACGGGGAGGGGCCAACGGCAGCACCTGCTGCTGGTTGACAAGAATAAGAACAACATGCTTTCACATCAGTCTCTAAAAGTTTCCAGTAACACCAGAAAAAGTCACTAGATTTGTCTCTAGTCGCTTTTTTGACAAAGAGTCACTAGAGGGGACTGAAAACTCCTTAAATATAGTGACGAAGTCGCTAAGTTGGCAACACTGCTGCCTCAACAGGTGACGATACTTCAAACATCACTCACGTCATTTTACATCAGTATCAAGTGAGACAGGAAGAAGCACACTAACAATACACGAGCATTTCTAAACAAAAGATTTTTTCTTTACATTTTGTTTTTTTTTTAGCTCCATAGGTAAAATTCTGTGGTTTGACTGGGACCTGGCCCAGGTTTGCTCTAAAGTTTGAATATTTGAATAAACACCTAACTGAAACACAATGACTAGAACAACCCCTCACATAGTGCTGAGCTGCATTTCAAATCACTCTTCAGGTTCCCGGCTTTCAGATGATGTACAGCACTTCTATGTGACAGCTGCTGCTGACTGTTGGGACTGTGGTCTAGGAGGAGTCATGGTTTGGCATCACTTATAGGCTACTGTTAGGTGTCACTGTGTTCTGTTGTTTTCCTTGTGTATGTCTGTTCTATGTGGCTGTGTTCTAGGTGCAGGTTCTAGGTGCTCTCATTACATCCACAAAGAGGTCAATGCCTGATGTTAACCATTAGAGGTCAACGTCTAACCTTAACCATTAGAGGTCAACGTCTAACCTTAACCATTAGAGGTCAATGCCTAACCTTAACCATTAGAGGTCAATGCCTACCCTTAACTATCAGACTTCTAATTGTTAAGGTTAAGCATTAACCTTGGATGGTTAAGAACAGGACTGACCTTGAATAGTTTAGGTTAGGCATTGACCTCTAATGGTTAAGGTGAGTCATTGACCTCTAATGGTTAAGGTGAGTCATTGACCTCTAATGGTTAAGGTTAGTCATTGACCTCTAATGGTTAAGATTAGTCATTGACCTCTAATGGTTAAGGTTAGGCATTGACCTCTAATAGTTAAGGTTAGTCATTGACCTCTAATGGTTAAGGTTAGTCATTGACCTCTAATGGTTAAGGTTAGTCATTGACCTCTAATAGTTAAGGTTAGGCATTGACCTCTAATAGTTAAGCTTAGGCATTGACCTCTAATAGTTAAGGTGAGTCATTGACCTCTCATAGTTAAGGTTAGGCATTGACCTCTAATAGTTGAGGTTAGGCATTGACCTCTAATGGTTAAGGTTAGGCATTGACCTCTAATGGTTAAGGTTAGGCATTGACCTTTAATGGTTAAGGTGAGTCATTGACCTCTAATAGTTGAGGTTAGGCATTGACCTCTAATGGTTAAGGTTAGGCATTGACCTCTAATGGTTAAGGTTAGGCATTGACCTCTAATAGTTAAGGTTAGGCATTGACCTCTAATAGTTACAAATAGGATTGACCTTGAATACTAAAGTTTAAGTATTCAAGGTCAATCTTAACCTTAACTATTCTTGGTCAACCCTCACCTTTAAGTATTCAAGGTCAGTCCTAACCTTCAACCTCCAGCACCTGTGGTGGAAGTAACTAAATACATTTAATGTAATGCTGTAATTGAGTACAATTATGAGGTAGTTGAACTTGAGTATTTCCATGTTCTACTTCGAATCCACTACATCTTAGAGGAAATTTACAACTGTGTAATATTATATTGTCATTCTTTATCTGTACCAGCATTCAGTTATGGATGCCTCACAGGAGAATCAATATACACTTAACTATTATATTTATAAATATTTAAAAAGCAGAGTTGTCTACCACAAATAAGCTATACTATATATTATTTTATATATGTTATATTTTATTCCTGTTTTCCCTTCTGCTATATTTTATGTTTTAGATTATCAAATTTTACTTTTTATACATATTCAGTAAGTATTCATTGCCAACTAGACTGTTTCTCTGTGTTTGCTGTGCATGTGACACTTACTTTATATACTGTATGACAAAGAACGTTTATTAATGGTTAGTTTTTGTGAATTTCCCCTCTGTGGGACCAATAAAGGAATATCTTATCTTATCTTGAACACAGCTCAAACTGCTAAAACTGACAAATAGCTAAAAAGTGTCTTAAATTCTAATTTTTTTTAACAAAAAAAACGGCAGCAGATAATGTTGCTCTTCTGCTACCGATAACTAATTATTCTCTAACGGTTCCCTCCATTTGTTGTGCTGGATTTTAAAGATTGTATTTACATTCGCTAACGTTGCTAAAACAAAATGCCGTTTGTTCTTGAAGGCAGCTCAGATAAGGTTGTTCGTCAGCGCACCGTTGACGCATGCGCACTTTGTTCATTTCCGGACAGCTGACAATAACAGCTGAAAGCCCACTGGTGCTCGTGTGTTTCCTTCACTTATCTGTGTTTTATTTTATTTTATGCGTCCTTGTGCACCTCTGGCTCGCTCCTGGGTGTCCTCGTGTCTCCTCATGCGCGCTACCGTGTGCGTGACGTTGTTTGTTTGGCTGCTGAGCGATGCTCAGGCTCGTCAGTTCACGGAGGAGGAGATGGTTGCTGTCAGGTAACTCTGCCACACACAGACATCCAGTGAAAAATAATGTGGTGGAGGAAGTATTCGCATCCTTTACTGCGGTTAAAGTACTAACCAAATTGGGAAAGTATTGAATTACAAGTAAAAGGCTTGCATTCAAAACCTTACTGAAGTAAACGTATGTAATCATATAAATATAAAGTAGTGATGTGCTTTTAAAATGTTCCCTATCAGTGTTTTACTAATATTATTTATTATTATTATTATTATTATTATTATTGTTTACGGCTTAATATTACTGCTACATTAATGAATATGTTGCATTTTAATTCCTTTATGTCTTGTTGGCTAGTTTACAGTAACGCAGCAACACCGAAAGAACACTTCATCCCTTAGTTTATCACATGATGAAAAACTCAAGTAAAACACAAGTACTTTAAATCTGTGCATAAGTACAATAGAATCGAAGGCAACTGGACTTAGATTTGTCTCTGAAGACGTTTCGTCCCTTATCCAAGTGGCTTCATCAGTTCGAACAGTTTCGAACATATATATATATATATATATATATATATATATATATATATATATATATATATATATATATATATATATATTGGGTTAGTGGAAAAAATGAAATAAATAATTCCTGACAATGATCCTGATATATTTCAGGACATCTCTGACTACATACATGCTGAAAATCAAACATTTACTGTTTTATTTTAAATATTTTCCAAAGTAAAAGTCCCCAGAAGGGAATGAGTCAACTTTTCCCCATGGACTAGTGTTAAAAAAGTATTTGAAAAATCGCAGTATATCGAATATATATCGAATCACAATGCTTGTAGAATCGCAATACATATTGACTCAGCTCCCAAGTATTGTGATATTATCAAATCAGGAGATAGGTGAATCACCCCAGCCCTACAAGGTCCTCTTGAAGTCGTAGTGCGGAAACAGCATTATTGTATTTTATAGCTCAGAGCATTTAAACAACACATTAATGACTGTTTCCAGTATTTACTTGACAACGAAGAGCAAAGGAAATGGTTCCTATCCAAATATGCTGAAACAGTATATTCGTGATTTTGTCCCAGACTTGTTGCTGCATCAATACATTTCCTAAAATCACAAAATTATTGCTTTACCTGACTTGCTATTAGGGTTAATGCTAACAAATAACTTTTCTTACTATCCTAGGTCACTCTACCTGGACAGCAACTAACAGTTACATTACAAACTAGATGTGAGAAATTAATTGATATGCAATATGTGAATTAATAAAAAGTTTCTTAACATCAAGCCCACGTTTGCCTTCGTCCGCCATGTTTCTGTGTGATAATCGGGGCGGCTGTGGCTCATAGTAGAGCGGGTCTCACACCATTCAGATGGCTGGCAGTTTAATTCGGGTCCTGTCAAAGTACACTTGAGCAAAAAACTGAACCGCAAATTGCTCCCAAAGGCTCTGCCATCAGGGTATGAATGTTTATGTGAATGGGCGAATGCTGACATGTAGTGTAAAGGGCTTTGAGTGGTCGGAATAATAAAAAGGTGCTATACATTATAAATGCAGGTCCATTTACCATGTAATATTACTCGGTTGTTGTGTACCAAAAGTTTAGCCGACTTTCAGGGTTGTTGTTCTGACTTGAGGGGGTGTTTGTGTGGATTTTCCCAGTCGGGTACTCATTTTTCTGATTATTCTGACACCTCATGAATGCAGCATTCTCCCTGAAAAGTGATCATTTAGTCTAATTTTGTCACATGTGAATAATTGATGACAGAAGTTGAAGAAGTCTAGATTGAGGTTAAGTAAAAAAGACAATACATTTTTTTACTGAACGAACTAAAGAAGCATCTAAACCTAACATTAACCTGCTCCATTTCTCAGACAGCGCATCAAATCCATGTTCTACCACGCCTACAACAGTTACCTTGACAACGCTTTCCCATACGACGAGCTCCGCCCACTCACCTGTGACGGACAGGACACCTGGGGCAGGTAAAGTGACATCGTGTTTTGGTACGGCTGTAACCAATAAAACTGAAGATGTACATTTTAAAATACTGCCGTATGTTGGATTTATGAACATCTCAGGTCTATTCATAGTTTTAGTTTCATGAATTAATTTGGCTCATAATTAATGTCATCCTTTTTATTAAAAAAAATATTCCCCCATTTTTATTATTATTCTTAATCGTCCCTGGTTTTTTCACTTATATATTTTATTATCACTGTCTTTTATTGTCTAATTTTACTGTCTACGTGCCCTTGTTTAAATGTGTTGCATTTTTATTTTTTATTGTAAAGCAATTTGAGCTATATCTCTTGTATGAAAAGTGCTCTATAAAGAAAGTTGATATTGTTATCAATTAATCTTTTACTTACCATACTTACTTTAAATTAATAATAATATCATTCTGACACAAGAAAACATCTTTCAGTCAGTTTTTATATGTTGATGATTAGATTTTATGTTCATAAATGTAAATTTTGTATATCAACAAAATTCAAACCCTTAAAGCTAAATGAAGAATTGCTGTAAGTTTCTTATTAGTGTCTTGATACACAATGAACTTATAAAATTATATTTCTTATTTTATATTATATTTTTTTCTCCTCCTCCTTTTCTGTATAGTTTTTTTTATTTTATGAATTTATGTTTTGATTGTGGCTTTTAAACTTTATCTCATCTTTTTTGTTTGACTTAATGTTCTTATGTAACATCAAGATGAAAATGAAAAAAAAAATTGACAAAATGAATGAAAAATGAAATACTTTCTCAACAGCTTCTCTCTCACTCTGATTGATGCTCTCGACACTCTGCTGGTAAGATCTGAGAAAGGTTTTATCAAAATATTAATTAAAAAATGAGATTTCTGAATTATTTTTGAGAACGTTTAATACTGTAGACATCTTGTCTGATTATTAGCAGAGACAAACGGTCGATTCCTGTTAAAGTGAAATAGTCATACTGCGTTCAGGCCTAATTTGAAAATGTTTCTCTGAAGGTTTTGGGAAACCACACAGAATTCCAGCGTGTGGCGTCGCTCCTCCAAGACACCGTCGACTTTGACATCGACGTCAACGCCTCTGTGTTTGAAACCAACATCAGAGGTACGGTACAGAGGAGGATGAATGAATAACAAGTTAGTTTACTGTGTCTTTTCCCTTTATGTTCAGTAGTTAAACTATGCTGTGTGTGTGTGTGTGTGTGTGTGTGTGTGTGTGTGTGTGTGTGTGTGTGTGTGTGTGTGTGTGTGTGTGTGTGTGTGTGTGGTAGTGGTGGGTGGTCTGCTGTCAGCTCACCTGTTGGCAGGTAGGGCGAGGATGGAGCTGGAGCCCGGTTGGCCCTGTTCAGGACCGCTGCTGAGGATGGCTGAGGACGCCGCCAGGAAACTGTTGCCTGGTACAGAAACACACACATTTTATCACTTTATATATATCTGCATAGAGAAGAACGATACAAGGACACAAATATTAAAAGGTAGCATAGAATACATTCACCCCTTTGAAAATGGTCATGGCAGTTTTTCCTCACCAAAATTTAATGTGAGTTCATAGCGCGATTTAGCCTCCTTCTCAAGTTAGTATGTCATGGTTGGTACCACTGTTTAACTTACGTTTTCTGGTTTCATATGATACGAGTATCGTCACTCTAGCTTTAAAACTGAGCCCGCTACAACCTAAAAATCAAAGGTTGCATTAATGCATCAAAGAAATTAGTGGCGTTACTACTTTATATCATGTAATAAATATGCAAATGTAAATTAGATGGTAGTCTGCATGAGGAATGAAGCACAACAATAAATGTTCGGTTATAATAATCATCTGCTTATTATTATGCAATTTGACTCGGACAGACATGATCACTTTACGAGGTTACTGTAACATCATTACCAAGAGTACATCAGTCTCACTGAGCACATAATACCATTCTCCTACATGTGTTGCATGCGTGTATGTTCCCTAATTCATGGAAATATGTGTATTTGCATAGTTAGATGGGTGTGTGTGCCTGTATGCATGTTTATTCATTTGACTATCTGGGTGTGCGTGTCCATGATGATGAGAGATAAGTGCAGGTTTAGTTTTGTCTGTTTTTAACAACATAATAACAACATAATTTAATAAACATATAAAAACATATTCTTCATACTGAAAAAAATGTCTGAATCTATGATCGACGATGATGGTTTAAAGTAGTTTTGCGTTGTGGTACCCTGCAGTTGTTCCCCCAGTGGCTTTTCTATTGGTATTTACTTTTATATTTTTTTTTTTTTTCAAAATACAGCTGGGGTGAAATTGATCTCTGTTTTTTTTTTTTTTTTTTTTTTTTTTACGTATATCGTTTTAATGAAATATCTTTGGGTTTTGGATTGTCCCATGTGACCTGATGTATGTGTATATATATATATACTGTACATGCTGCTACATGTACAGTATATATACTATATATCCTTATAGTCGGTGTATTAACATCACATACAGAACAATAATACAAACAAACTAACCAATCGATGCAGTGGTAGACCAGCAACTCCCGTGTTCTGAGAGGTAAAATGACTTTGTGAATGGAGTCTGGTGGTTTTGAAGACCATGTTGTAACATATAGCATACACTCAAATTGACTCAGCCAGTGCTAGCGTTCAGATTATTCATAACCTTATTGATTATCTTACTGTGGTAACCTACATCACTGTTGTGTGGGTGTTTCCATTTGGAAAAAGAGGGCAGATGGACCCAGCCTTTAAGTAATCCACTAATAATAGTTGACACATTGATGAATCATAGAAATAACCATTTTTGCAACTTTATTAAGGACCAAATTAGAATAAAGGACACCAGCTTTCATCACTTTTAAATCCTTGTGTTGAATAATTGATTTCAGCCTTCCAGACGCCCACTGGCATGCCGTACGGTACAGTGAACCTGCTGAAGGGTGTCAGCCCCACCGAAACACCCGTCACTTGTACCGCAGGCGTGGGAACCTTCATCCTGGAATTCGCCACGCTGAGTCGACTAACAGGAGATGCAACGTTTGAGAACGTGGCCCGCCAAGCCCTGAGAGCCCTGTGGAAGACCAGATCTGACATCGGGCTGGTAACTAGTCCACCTGTTGGTCTGCTTTTAGTTCAGTAACCATGGAAACATCCTCTCTGCCTCATTACACAGCTACATCTTGCATAAAAATGCATAAAAAATAGTTTAAATTTTATACAGTTGAACAGCACCAAAAAGCATATGAAGGGAGAAGAAGAAAAAAATTCTTTTTTTCCCCCCCCAAAAAAGGAAAATTTTTTTTTTCCCCTCTTTTTTTTTTTTTTTTCACATACACCCCCCCCACACACACACCCACCAACAACACCAACCCACATCTTATTAATATTATTATAGTGGGGGGGCCCCCCCCCCCACCCCCCCCCACCATTGGGGGTTGGGTTCCTTCCCCAGGGGCCCCCCCGCCGCCCCCAAAAAGGAAACTGCCCCCCCCCCCCCCACCCATTCCCCCCCCATTTTTTGTTTTTTCGGGATTTAAACCCGGGACCCCCCGGTTCCCAAGCCAACCCCCTACAGACTGAGCTACTGCCGCCCCCATGAATACTGTTAAAATAAAACTGCTGATTTACAGGTTATAATAGAGAAAAGAAAATGATTAGAAAACTCTTTGGACACTTTCTCTCTCTTTCTGTCTTACCTGTCTGTCTCTCTCTCCAGGTGGGGAACCACATTGACATCCTGTCTAAGAAGTGGGTTGCTCAAGATGCTGGTATCGGAGCAGGGGTGGACTCCTACTTTGAGTATCTGGTGAAAGGAGCCATCATGCTGCAGGACGAAGAGCTGCTCAACATGTTCCTGGGTAACATTCACTCAGCAACCTTCTCCTCCTCCCTCAGCCCCATGCCTTTGAGCAAGGCACCACGCCACCACGCCTACAGCCTGATAACAGACAGAAAATGAAAAACACAGTATAATATTAATTCTAGTTTCAACACTTTATTGATACGTGTATAATGCAGAGAGCAATCAATAGTGGAAAGGTACATTAAGGAATAATAATAATAATAATAATAATAATAAAAAAAAAACAACAATAATAATAATGTATTATTAATGAAATTGTATAAATAAAAAAAAAGTAATAAATAGATTAAAATAAGTAGATCAAAAGGAAAAAAAATATATAAAAAATAATTAAAATAAATAAATAAAACAAGCCAACAGATTATAAAGACACTGTAAAATCAGCAAAATGTATGTACATCGTCCAGACATGTGGCGCATGAAATTAATTTTAATGAACATCAATGTGATGCCTTTTCTAACAATAACAATAGAAGACAAAGATTAAAGAAATTAGTGAAATTATATAACTCTAAATGGATAAAATATTAAAAATATAAATACAATAAAATAAATGAATTAAAATAAGAAAAATATAAATAAAGAACTCAACTGACTATAAAGACATGGTAAAACCATGTGATGCCTTTTCTAACAATAACAATAAAAGACAAAGATTGAAAAAATAAATGAAATTGTATTAATCAAAATAAACAAAATAATAATTACAATAAATAATTTATTTTCAAATTATTTTATTAACAATAAAGAAAAGACATAAATAATAGAAAATCATAATAATTTTACAAACATCTGTCATAAATCCCAAGAGTCCAGGCATGTGGTGCATGAAATTAATTCTAATTAACATTAATATGATGCCTTTTCCAACAATGACAACAGACAAAGATTAAAAAAAATAACTGATGAATAAAATTATATAAATCTAAATAAAATAATAAATATATAAATAAATTAAAATAAATACATTAAAATAATAATGATAATAATAATAATAATAATAATAATAATACATTAAGATAAATAAAAAAACTCAATTGACCATAAAGACAGTGTAAAAATCACCAACATTTACACACATCAAAAGTCCAGACATGTGGTGCAAGAAATCAACAGTAAAAGACAATGCTAAAAATAAAATAATAATAACAATAAAATAATAAAAATAAATTAAATTATATAAATCTAAATACATAAAATAATAAATATATAAATACATTTAATAAAAAAATAATTAAATTAATTATTAACAACAAACTAAAACCTCAACTGACCATAAAGACATTGTAAAATGACAAAAATGTATATATATCTGACAGAACTTCAAGCGTCTGGGAACGTGGTGCTTGAAAATAATTGTACTTAACATTGATGTGATGCCGTTTCTTAGAGTATGATCGAGCCATTCAGAACTACACCCGATTTGATGACTGGTATCTGTGGGTCCAGATGCATAAAGGGACGGTCTCCATGCCTGTTTTCCAGTCTCTGGAGGCCTTCTGGCCCGGCCTGCAGGTACAAGCACTGAAAACACACACAACCCTGACTCAAGGCTGCTGACAAATACATAAATATTAATATAATATTACATACATAATATTAATCTTTTATGTGTGTTTCAGTCTCTCCTGGGGAACCTGGACAGTGCTGTGAGAACTTTCCAGAACTATTACTCAGTGTGGAGACAGTTTGGAGGTCTGCCAGAGTTTTACAGCATCCCTCAGGGTTACACCGTGGACAAGAGAGAGGGATACCCACTGAGACCAGGTCAGCCCGCCTACCTCTTACCCAGTAATGACGTGGTAAAAAAGCGTAAAATATCAGCACACATAGATATAATGGAATAATGTTTTCCAGTTGGGTAATTCAAAAGTTTTACATAAAAGATTTTGCTCTTTGCAGCAGCTGAAAACTAAACTAGCTAATGATTTGTTTCACTAACTCGCTCCCTGGCTGTGAACACAAACACAGTGAGTGTTTTTGTGTGTATTTATTTATTCCAGAGTTGATCGAGAGCGCCATGTACCTGTTCAGGGCCACAGGTGACCACACCTACCTCCAGCTAGGCCTCGACGCTCTGGAGTCCATCGAAAAGATCACCAAGACGCCCTGCGGATACGCCAGCGTAAGATCCGTTCATCTGAGCCAAAAACATTTTTCAGAGGCAAAGACACCAAACTTTAGTCTGCAGCTTATTTAGTCATAAATACAAGGACTCATCTACAACATACAACAGACCGGCATGTACAGGTACTTTGCAGAAAGTAAAAAATTGAAGATCCCATAGACTTCAATCTTTTGTTAAACAGTTTGCTTTATACACATGTCTAATAATTATTTTGCGATCTTGACTTAACCTGAGTGTTGGCGATGCCTCAATAAATGAAGGTTGATCGCTACCAAATCGCTCGAAAATGAGTTTTCCCCCATCCAACACAGTGGCTGGATGTTACTGATCTAGACATCTCTACATGTTTGATTGAATTGCATTTCTGTTTTCTGGCTAAGTGACGTCTGTAATAACCAACATGTTAACAGCTAACTGTTTGATCTAAAGGCTGAGATTTAGTGAGACAGTTAATGTATGACTGGATTACTGCAGCAGCCTCCCACTCAAGCTAACTTTAGCTAGCCATGCTAGTCACTGTCACCAGCATCATTTAGCCATTTACCACACTGACAGTGAATCTCAGTGTGAAAGCCTCCGTTAACCTGCTACACAACAGCTTTTCATCATTTTCTCTCCTGTGACAGCGAGTTTCTTTCCCCCAAACTGGAGCACAGCTTCGGAGATGATGCCATGCGGGTCTGGTCTATAGCTTGGAGTCGTAAAGCCATGCTGGTCTGGTCTATACTTGGAGCCTTAGAGAGATCAGTGTTTTTGGATTTATTGTTGGTGCTGGATTAGCATTACTGTTAGCCATTTGTTTAATATAGCAGTTTGGACACATGTTTTAGCTTCCTCTGTTTCCTCTGTTACCGTCTATGAGAGACACAGAATTTCCCCAAAAGGGGGCGTGGTCATGAGATCCTACTCTGGATGACGTGCAGAGTATCACCAAAGTTACTGCAGTTCATCATCAGGGGATCATGAATGTCTGAGCCAAATTTTATAGCAATCCATCCAATAGTTGTGTAGACATTTCAGTTTTGGTGGACTGCCCGACATCGGCTAGTGAGTCCCCTATCGTTTATCGTAGTGTAATGACTTTAAGAGTCAGTGGATAGTGTATATTCTGCTGGGGCTGCAACATACAATTATTATTATGTATTCACTTACAGTATTTATTCAAGTAGTTGACTGATCATTTAGTCCATAAACCGTTGTGATAAATGTGCATCAAATGGTTCAACCAACTTTCCAAATAAAAGATATTCAATTTCCAAATCTTCACAATCGAGAAGCTGCAACCAATTAATTTTGTCATTTACTGCTTGATAAATGACAAACAATTAATTGGCAAAATTAATGGCAATTTTTTTCAACCAATTAATTGACTAATTGTTTAAGTTTTGTAATGTAATTTTGTAAAATAAACTCATAATACTAATCTTAATCTCAGCAAAGAATATAGACAACAATATTACAAATGTTATATTATTATTATTTTTATAATAATCATTATAATATTTTTAAACTGCAGGGGTGAATAAGCTGGCCACCTTGACGACATATAAACAAATAAACAGTTGTTTTGTTTTCTTTGTCACTATCAGTTTTATTTTTTTCTTATCTTTATATTAAAGGTACAGTGTGTAGGATTTGGCGGCATCTAGTGGTGTGGTTGCAGATTGCAACTGAGTACCCCTCCGCTCTCACCTCCCTTTCCAAGACTGTGGTAACATGAGTCGGTGCGTACAAAATGCTGTTGGCCTTGACCATAGTAACTCTACTCTTGGAGCAACAGAAGTCAGATGGCAGCTGGTGGTGCCACGGTTTAACACTCACGCGTTACTGCAGTTTCACGGAGAACTACGAGAACTGAAAGTTTCTCTGTAGAACCAGTATATAGTTTGTCTGAGCTACTGTAGAAACATGGAGGAGCAACATGGTGGACTCCATGAAGAGGACCCGTTCCAGTTTTAGACATGAAGGACTCATTCTAAGCTAATGAAAACACAACGATTCTTGGTTTCAGGTGATTATACATTAATGAAAACATAGTTATTAGGACTGTTTAAGTTAAGATAAAAAGATAATGTGTTTACGCAAATTAATTTTAATGCAAGAGTGAAGATACTGGTACCATATGAAGCTAAGAAACCTAAGGAATCCATTGGTACCACCATGTTATACTAGCTTGTAGTGAAGGAGGTTAAACAACGCTCCAAACTTACGTTCAACTTCGGTGAGGAAAAATTTATGATAATCACAAGCAGTTTGGGGCAATATTTTGAGCATATTTTTTATATTAAATATAGTACCTGTCAGGGTTTCTGGACAATATTTGTCATATTTTGTGTTGTCAACTGATTTCCAATAACAAATATATACATGCATTTGCATAAAGCAGCATATTAGTCCACTCCCTTGTTGATAAGAGTATTAAATACTTGACAAATCTCTCTTTAAGGTACATTTTCAACAGATAAAAAATGTGCAATTAGTTTTTGATTAATTACGATTAAATATTTTAATCGGTTAACAGCTCTAATAGTTATGAATATTATATTCTGTTTCTGCCAAGAGATCCCCCTAAATGTTACACACTGTTCCTGTGAAACATTTCCACTTGGGACCAAAACAAAAACCATATCTTTAAAAGATGATATAATGTAGAGCACTATAACAAATGTTTGAATGTGTTTAAATGACATGTTCTTCTCCTGCAGGTTAAAGATCTGCGAGACCACCAGCTGGACAACAGGATGGAGTCCTTCTTCCTGGCTGAAACCATCAAGTACCTCTACCTGCTCTTTGACCCTGCTCACTTCCTGCACGGCGGGGGTGCGGAGGGGGACGGGTCCTGGGAGGAGGGAGGCGAGGGGGGGCAGTGCGTTTTAGGGGCGGGGGGGTTCATCTTCAACACGGAGGCTCACCCTCTCGACCCGGCGGCGCTCTACTGCTGCAGCCGCCACGCCGAGGACCGACAGGAGCTCCGAGACATCCTGCTCAGCCTGTCGCGGCCCGCGGAAAAGCACGGCGGCCAAACAAAGCCACCCGTCAAACAGACAGAAGGCCCTTCCCCCGGCCAATCAGAAAGCATCGCTCTAAAACCAGGCGAGAAGAAGATGCCCCCCCTGCTGTCCTGCCCCGTTCAGCCATTCAGCGCTCGACTCTCAATCCTGGGACAAGTTTTCACTGATAACACCTGACGCTCACCTGGTCACACCTGATACCATTGTTCTACCACTGATTGATCACAACAAGCATTCCTACAACATGTCGGCTTTCAGGGAACAAACATGTTTGAAAAGGTGCAGTTGTGAGGATCCAGTTTTCACCATCCATAAAGCTGTTTTTGTGTTGTGATGAAGGCACTCAGGACCCGTGAACCTAGAACTCAAATATGCTGTGTTGACTCTGTTGCTCTAATTTAAACTAAAGCTGAAATATATTTGTATTTATTATAAATGTTGTGGTGGTTGTGTAATTTGTCACATTGTGAAAATATGATTTTTATAAAGTTTTAATTAACAATTATCAAACTCAGCCCCAAAAGGGTGGAAGTCCAAATTTAGGTTGTGATGACGCTGATGAAGATCATGAGATACAGTCTGTAGTAGGGCCGGGGGAAAAATCGATTCACTCATTCATAAATGCATCAGGATTTTTTTTGTGATTTATTTTGAAATATATGTATATTTTTAATGCCAGAGTTGATATATTTGCTTCATTTGAGTCTATGTGGGGGTAGAAGGAAGTTACCTCTTTTATTGTTGCAGTCTGAGTAACATGACATATCTGTTCTGTATCCTTCAACCAAAACAAACCACAGCGAGCTGAAACGACAAAGCAGAAAACAGCGGAGGGTCAGCGTGGATACGACCTCCACCCTCACATGTTAAATCCAAAGAGGTAAACACTACACATCTAGTAAAGGATGGAAACACTGGGTTTCACATCAGTCATCAGACATCACAGCTAAAGCTGCATGCTAACTCTGTCATGGACAGGAAACGTTATCGTATTGAGGTAACCTGTGGTCAAACCAGCCATCTCTCTCGTCTCTGAGGTCAAACAGGCCGACGCTACAACTGTAGAGCTCCATATACTGACATTTTTGTTAAATACATTCAAACGGCCAACATGGAGCTGAACATGGATGGATAAAGAGAACAGAGCTGATGGGAGAGCTAGAGACGACCTTGGAGGAGTTAGAGGAAGTAGACGTGTGACTACATCATGTTTTCAAAATAAAGCGTAAACAAAAGGAACTGTATATACAAATACATGTCTGGAAATAAGATTGGACTATATTTACCAGAAGTATAAAACATTACATGTCCCTTACTAAAAAGAAAATACCACTTATTTGTGAGGGAAATGTCTTCATTCTTTGATTTTTGGGTTGCTGGAAAAACTTTTTTTTAAATACTTCCTGTCAATGATCCTGATATATTTGACTTCGGGACATCTCTGACTACATACATACAGAAAATCAAACATTTTTACTGTGTTAATTTAGATATTTCCAAAGTAAAAGTCCCTAGTTGTGTATGATTCAACTTTTCCCCATGCTCTAGTTTTTAAAAAAGTTAACAAAAATCACAATGAATCGTAATATCGAATCACAATACTTAAAAATTGCAACATATTGAATCAGCACCCAAGTATCGTGATAGTATCGAATCAGGAGATGGGTGAATCATCCCAGCCATGGTTGGAAGCTGAGAAAAAACGAACGGGTGAACCCTGAGTTACTCCTTCAGTAACTTTTATAACACGCACACACATGCGCGCGCGCGCACACACACACACACACACACACACACACACAGTGAGGCGCAGACCTGCATGGTGTCATTATGTTGTATATACACGTTGTCTGTGGCTGGTGTGTAATTGTTCAGAGCTGCCAGCAGGAGGCAGCACAGTGACAGGCCTGCAGAGACCTTCAGAGATCCGATTAAAGAAAACATTTAATTTTCTTTTATTAAACAAAACACTTTGTTTCTTTTTTAGGGGGTACAGGGGTCTTTTGGGGTAACAATATAGTTACTGCAGCAATTTTTGGGATGATACCATTTGTTCCACAGATTTATTGCTAAATTCAACCATTTGTTTACCACCTGAGAATTGATTAAAATTATAAATAATTCCTCCAAAATATCACATTAAGACACCAAGACCTTCAGGAAAACTATAGAAAAAGCCATGCTGTGATTTGGGATCATAAACTTTTGACATTTGGAGATTTCTGCAAGAACTGCATTTTTTTGGTGACTGGGTGGCGAGCACTTCTGTAGTGTAAACTGCTCAGAAACCCCCTTATTAGTAAAATCTAGCTAGGAAAGCCATCCATCCTCTGAATGCTCTAGGTCTCTAGTTTGTGGCTGTAAAGTTTCATGAGGCTGTGATTATCCTAGAGGTCACCACAGGTCATTTTATACAGGGAGGTCAAGTTTCAAAAAAAGGTCAAACTACAATGAAATGGCTACCGTGGGGACTAACATCATCACACATGATTAGAGTTGGGCTCTTTGGATCCACAAGAGTCTCAGCTTTACAGTGATACCCAATTTATGTAATTCAAGACTATTTATCGACCCCAGGATGCAGAAATATTAAAACACACCATTTTAGAATGGGCAGAAATAACACATTTATACTGCATGAAAATAACTGCATGTTTATTGATCCAAACTGCATGTGGTTATTATAAAGTGGGCATGTCTGTAAAGGGGAGACTCACTGGTACCCATAGAGCCCATTTACATTCATGTATCTAGAGGTCAGAGGTCAAGAGATCCCTTTGAAAATGACCATGCCAGTTTTTCCTTGGGAGCGCTGTTTAGCCTCTTTCCCGACAAGGTGGTGTGACTGAACATACTAGAGCCTCTGAAAGACAGTAAAGTGAGTTGGGATCCCCCACGATCCCACGGGTCTCAGAGGGTTAATGTAAATGAACACCGAGCTTGATGCAAGTCTCTCCTGTTTCTTTACTCTGGAGTATCTATAGGAAGACATGAAGCAAATATTAATAATCAAAGGAGAGCAGTATTAATATAAAGTTAAAACTGGTTTCCATCCCTCCAGCTGCTCCCACGCGAGCTAAACGGTCTCAGAACCACTGGTGTAAATTACTGACTCATTTCTAACCACACAGTTTTAGTGTGGAGACAAATGTATCGGGTCATTCAGAGGTGACAACGACAGAGATGATGTGTCCTCAGGTCTATGAGCTGATAACTGTCTTATACACAGGTAGAAGCCCCCCTCCTGTGTGTTTTGGTATTTCTGTGATATTTCGTATTTATATGAGTCTTATGAGTCTATATGAGTCTAACTTGATCAGCCACACCATTTGCTTTTTTTGACAAACAACTTAATTTTGTGCTTAAAGTTAAAAAAAAAAAAAAAAAAGGTTGCTGGTAAAATGTGAATATGATATCTGACTATAGCAGAAGCTGCAGGTCAAAGGTCATCCTGCAAGCTGCAGGAGCTCTCATGATCGTTGGAGTCTGAGCAGCAAACTGATAAATCTGTTTATCTGTCAGTTTGTCATTCTAGTTAGTTTGCTAGTTACCTATAGTTAGATAGTTCACCTTGTTGCATTAACTAACTGAGGGTTTTCATTTTAGTTTTAAATTCCTCCTTATGTGTCTGTTGAACGGTTGAAATCAACACAGTGAATTACACAACACACTGACTGTCTCTCTCAGTTGCTCTGTTAGTTACTGTCTCCTCCTGCTGGAGATAAATTAACAGAAAGCAGCTGATACTGGAGGTTTACAGGCCTCTAACTGGTCCCAACAATGGAGAGTAAAACTTTCAGCCCAAAGGAAAACAGGAGAAAAGTCCCGTTAGAGAAATAATCAGAGAGCAGCCCGGTGTGGTGCCGGTGCTGGATCTGAGGGGAGAGTGACCAGGTGCTGGTGGACGGTGCACCTCCAAAACGTCCCGAAATCGCATTTCAAACAGCGGACATCAGTAACATGTCTATCCGACCTCCTCGGCGCCGCAGCGGCCAGACGACCGACTCGCCAGGAGGAGACGGTGAAGAGAACACAGTGTTACGACTGACCCCAGTCGTACCACCCATGACAAAATCTGCCCTGTTGGCTACAAACAACAATGATAACATTTACAAAGATATTGAATGTTGAAAACTAGACAGGTTTAAATTCATAGACATTAAAGGTGTATTATGTATAGACTATAGATTAAAAAAAAAAAAAAAAAAAAAAACTTTTATACCTCAAAACTGAGCCATCAGTTTGCTCTTTGGCTCTTTGAGTTTCACGGTTTTGCCTCGTTTCTGATTGGACATATTTGAGATGTTACAGTTGCCCCCGGTCTCCCCTACTAAAGACTACTCATTTTTAAAGCCAGCCAGAAAAACAATAAAATCATTTGACAAACTGATGGAAGCTGTTGTTGCTTCGGCCAACAACTGACCGCTGAAATGACAAAATCAGGATCTGCTGCTTTAAAAGTTATAAAGCAAATTTTGATTCGCATATTCATCACCAATCTCACTTCAAACCTCACACGAGCCGATGGAGACACGGCCGGGTGAGCAGATGATCGTTTCCTCCAGATGTATTTCTCTTCCTTCCTTCCTTCCTTGACTCCTCCAGGTCTATTTCCCCTCCTTTCCCTCTTTCCTTCCTTGGCTCCTCCAGGTCTATTTCCCCTCCTTTCCCTCTTTCCTTCCTTCCATCCTTCCTTTCTTGTTTTTATCTAGGTGTATTTTCCTTCCGTCCTTCCTTCTTTGGCTCCTCCAGGTCTATTTTCCCTCCTTTCTTCCTTTCCTTCCTTGACTCCTCCAGGTCTATTTTCCCCCCATTTCCCTCATTCCTTTCTTCCCCCTTTCCTTCCTTCAGTCTTTCCTTTCTTGTTTCCTCCAGGTCTATTTCCTGCCCTTCCTTCCTTACTTGCTTCCTCTAGGTCTATTTTCCGTCCCTCCTTCCTTCCTTGGTTCCTCCAGGTCTATTCCCCCTCCTTTCCCTTCCTACCTTCCTACCTTCCTACCTTCCTTCCTCCCTCCCTCCCTCCCTTCCTTCCTTCCTTCCTTCCTTCCTTCCTTCCTTCCTTCCTTCCTTCCTTCCTTCCTTCCTTCCTTCCTGCCCTGTAAATGCTAGATAAGGTACAGTTAACTCTCTGATGTCTGACATTGCGTTCCTGTGACTGGATTTAGTTCTGACTCTGGATCTGTTTGTCATTTAGCTTCAGTAGAAATCCCCTCCTCTGTCATCAGGGTGGGACTCTCTCTCTCCTCTCCTTGTTTCTTCCTCTCCTTCCTCCCTTTTCTCCCATCTTTCTTCCTTCCTTCTTGTTCCCCTCCTCCTCTTATTCTCTCCATCTGTCCTCCTCCTCTCTCTGTGGGTGGGGTTTGTCTCACTTTCATTGTTGACCTTTTCATTGTTCCTCCATCCCTCCTCCTCCCTCTGGATCTTGTTTGTTTCTTAAAATGTTTACTGTCTTTTTTCCCTCTCTGTATTCCTCTCTCTTTATTCCTTCCTCTTTTCAATCTCACTTTTACTCTATCTAATCAAACTTTCTTTCTTCCTCCCAATACCCTTTCCTCCTCCTCCTCCTCGTCTCTTATCCCCCTTCCCCTCTGACTTCATCCCACATTCCTTCATCCCTCTTTTCCCTCTTTCTCCCTTACCTTTGCTTCTGTGCTTCCTTTCCCCCTTCCTTCAGCCCTCTATCCTTTTCCTCATCACAAAACTAAAGAATCCCCTTTTCATCACCTCTAATATCCTGTCTCTTTCCCCTTCTTCCTTGGCTCCCCCAGATCTATCTATTTTTGCTTCCTTAGTTTCTTCCTTCTTTCCTTTGTTCCTTTCTTGGTTCCTTCAGGTCTATTTCCCCTCCATTCCTCCCTTTCTTGGCTGTTCCAGGCTTACCCACCCTTCCTCCCTTCCTTCCTTCCTCCCTCCCTCCCTCCCTCCCTCCCTTCCTTCCTTCCTTCCTTCCTTCCTTCCTTCCTTCCTTCCTCCCTCTCCTCCTCTCTGGGTGTGTCTCTAGCTCTGTCTGTACTGATGTCTACATCATGACTAACTGCTGAGTGTTAACTCTCCTCCATCCTTCCTCCCTCCCTCCCTCCCTCCCTTCCTTCCTTCCTTCCTTCCTTCCTTCCTCCCTCTCCTCCTCTCTGGGTGTGTCTCTAGCTCTGTCTGTACTGATGTCTACATCATGACTAACTGCTGAGTGTTAACTCTCCTCCATCCTTCCTCCCTCCCTCCCTCCCTCCCTTCCTTCCTTCCTTCCTCCCTCCCTTCCTCCCTCTCCTCCTCTCTGGGTGTGTCTCTAGCTCTGTCTGTACTGATGACTACATCATGACTAACTGCTGAGTGCTAACTCTCCTCTATCCTTCCTCCCTCCCTTCCTCCCTTCCTTCATCCCTTCCTTCCTCCCTTCCTTCCTCCCTCCCTCTCCTTCCTTCCTTCCTTCCTCCCTCCCTCCCTCCTTCCTTCCTTCCTCCCTCCCTCCCTCCCTCCCTCCCTCCCTTCCTTCCTTCCTTCCTTCCTTCCTTCCTTCCTCCCTCTCCTCCTCTCTGGGTGTGTCTCTAGCTCTGTCTGTACTGATGACTACATCATGACTAACTGCTGAGTGCTAACTCTCCTCTATCCTTCCTCCCTCCCTTCCTCCCTTCCTTCCTTCCTTCCTCCCTCCCTCCCCCCTTCCTTCCTTCCTTCCTTCCTCCCTCTCCTCCTCTCTGGGTGTGTCTCTAGCTCTGTCTGTACTGATGACTACATCATGACTAACTGCTGACTGCTAACTCTCCTCTATCCTTCCTTCCTCCCTTCCTCCCTTCTTTCCTTCCTTCCTTCCTTCCTCCTTCCTTCCTCCCTCCCTCCCCCCTTCCTTCCTTTCTTCCTTCCTTCCTCTCCTCCTCTCTGGGTGTGTCTCTAGCTCTGTCTGTACTGATGACTACATCATGACTAACTGCTGACTGCTAACTCTCCTCTATCCTTCCTCCCTCCCTTCCTCCCTTCCTCCCTTCTTTCCTTCCTTCCTCCCTTCCTTCCTCCCTCCCTTCCTCCCTTCCTTCCTTCCTTCCTCCCTTCCTTCCTCCCTCCCTCCCCCCTTCCTTCCTTTCTTCCTTCCTTCCTCTCCTCCTCTCTGGGTGTGTCTCTAGCTCTGTCTGTACTGATGACTACATCATGACTAACTGCTGAGTGTTATCTTGAGTTCGATCCAAACTCGTCTTAAAAACAGGTTGGATAGCTCAGACTCATTTCTCCACTCTGCTGTCACTCTACTTTATTCTACTGTGTCTCTGTTATTACTTTGTTTAACATGCAGCCTTTTTATTATTTTAACCACTTTTGTTATATTCTAATGTTATTTTAGTTTTAAGGTATTTTTACATTTTAATCAGACATTGTGTGTACATGTTTCAGTTTTGGACGTTCTGTACACCACTTTTTATTTACTCTGTTTATTTACTTGAAAGGTGTTATTCAAACAAAGCCTGCAGTCCTGTCTGCTGGCTCCATGAGTTTCTGTGCTCTCCTCACTTGGAGCAATAATAACAGAAGAACATGTGGTGATGCAATCTGCCTCAGCTGCTCTGTTTCCTGTAGGAGTGAAGTCAGTCTGAGGGGATTTACTGCAGCGCAGCACCAACATGCTGCTCTCGCACTTTTTTTTTTATCTCCAATTACAGTTCATTGGAACCATGCACCCATGACACCTACTGTGCACCCACCCTCCGAGCTGTGGGTGCTTGGTGTGACTTTGTGCTTTGGAAAGAGCTGTTTCCTCTCTGGCTCCAGTCTTTATGCTAAGCTAGGCTAACCACGTCTTGACTCCAGTTCCACAGTTAACACGTGGAGGTGAGATTGATGGCGGGGAGGAGCCAGCCGAGTGAGATACTGTATTTTTAAGCCGTGTTTGAGGTCCAGCAGGTGGAAACATTTTGGCTTTTGCAAAAATATAAATCGCCTGCCGTTTGCAGAATATACAAAGGCCAGATAAAACACAACAGCAACACGACCAATCTTTCACGCACTGTATTTTTTGTATAAATATTATTGCTCTACCATTTATATTGAAAATGAGAGCAGATGCATCAGGTTGAACCACTGGTCGTTCGACCTGAGGAGAAGTTGGTTGCATTTTATTTTGTTGAATATTATTGCTCTACCTGTAGCAACTTAAACGAACAAACTAAAATCCTGTGAGAGGCTGAGGTCGGGCCCGGTTTGCTTGTCAGACACGCTACCAAAGTAAGTCACTGAGATCCGAAAATACATTGAACAAAATCTTATTTAATGACAATGATCAACTTATTATAATGTGCAAAAATAAGGATAGTTAACAGAGTGAAATAGTGGTCAACAAAAAGTATGGCGACCCACTCACCCTCACTTCCCTTTTTCTATGGTGAACAGCTGATTATATTAATTATGAGTGTCGTCCATGTCCACGTGACCCAAATCTCCCAAATCATCACAATCACATAAGAAATGACACATTAATAAATTAAAATATTATAAATACCAACAAATACAATGCCAAAAAATATAAAGCATCTTAACCCTAATTAACAATACTGCAATCATCACTTCTTTCTGAAATTGCTCATGATTCCTACGCTACCATTTATACTGAAAATGAGAACAGAAGCAGCAGGTTAAACCACTGTTCATTTGACCTGATAGAAGTTGCTGTTTTTAGTTTTATCTTTTATTAAATATTGCACTTGTCTTTTATCTTGAAACAGTGGGTCCTGAATTTGCAATTTTTATTGTTTTCAAATAAAAGGTGTATGTATTAATTGTTGTGTTTACCTGTTTATATCCATAATTAATTTATTCCTGATTCCCTTACAAAAAACTTTGATGAATCCTGACCTGCAATGTCCAGTATTCACATATTTAATTCAGTCACACTGATTGATTTTTGAAAAAAATTTACTGTATTGATTTTAAGTCACTGTATCATATCGTACTGTATCGTATTGAATCGTATACGTTGGGATCATATCGAATTGTACCATATTGTATTGAATCGTATCGTATCATATTGTATTGTATTGAATTGTACTGAATTAAATTGTATCAAATCAAATTGCATCGTATTGTTTTGTATCATATCGTATTGTATCGCTCTAATATCATCCTTGAATCGTATCGGAACCATGGAAAGTGATATGTATCGTAATGTAAAAACGTACGGTTACACCCTTACGACGTAATCACGGGGGGTTCAGTGGTTATGTTAACAGTCTGATGCTAGGTGCACAAAACCAGCAGATGTGCTGTACCACCTGTGAGTAATTGTGGCTGGACATCAGGTATCAGCAGTGTGGCTGTGCTGGTTTTCTGTATATATGATGATCTTGTGCACACAAATGAACTAAAATGTGGGAACGATTTAGTAAATTGTGTTGTCAAAATAAATATTTTTTTCTCTCTATTGCCACTCCAGGCTCCGCAAAAAAGGAGGCAGATACAGGTATTGAGTAAAGTGAGACGTTATTATCTGAAGAGACTTATTTAACTTTTAAAGCAAACTAATTTAAGGAACCTCTTCTTAAATGGTGAAATCAGGGCTTTCACCTGATGTATCTATTACTTTAAATCTTCTGACGTCTTTACAGTTTACTGCATTTAATTCAACACTTTTCCCAGACAGGAGGAGCTTCCGTTCTCTCGGTCCTTGTCTCTTTTAATCAAGTGTGGTTTGGGAGGTTAAAGACTGGGACAGTGTGGTTTTGCCATTCCTCCTCCCAGCTGGTCTCTTGGAGTAATGTCACTACTACAAGAATATTTACAACAACAATAAAGGAAGAACTTCAGCCTCAAGGCCAGAACGTCTTCACTCTGAGGAGCGTAGGTTACAAAATTTAAAGTTCTTTTTCAATGAGAGGATTATCTACCGGAGCCTGCTGACTTCTTTTTAAAGTTAATCATAATGAATGTGTACATACTCACACAAGTCATGCTGTCGTCCTTCACTGCAGTGGCTCTGGACACATCTTCTAGACCGCTGAGGAAGAAAAGGGCAGCTGAAGGTCACTGTTAAAACAGTGGTTGTTAGTAGAGCTGCAAAGATTAATTATTCAATTAGTCAACTATTAACTTAATCACCAACTACTTTGATAGTCAATTTTTTTACTTCTCTATGACAGTAAACTGAATATCTTTGTGGACAAAACAAGACATTTGAAGTATGACTGTCAATCAATTCAAATATTTAATCACAATTAATAACATGATTGTCCATAGTTAATCGTAATTACCAGTAATCACAATTAATCAGACATTTTTTTTATCAGGGTTTATCAAGTATTTAATACTCGTGTCGACATGGGAGTGTACAAATATGTTACTTTATGCAAATGTATGTAAATATTTATTATTTGAAATCAATGAACAACAAAAAACAATAACAAATATTGTCCAGAAACCCTCACATATGCTGAATTTAGCTCAAAAATATGCTCAAATCACAACATGGCAAACTGCAGTCCAACAGTCAACAACAACTGTCAGTGTGCTGACTTGACTATGACTTGATCCAAACTGCTTGTGATTATCATAAAGTGGACATGTCTGTATAGGGGAGACTGGTGGGTACCCATAGAACCCATTTTCATTCACATATCATGAGTTAAGAGGTCAAGGGACCCCTTTGAAAATGACCAGGATGGTTTTCCTTGCCAAAATTTAGTGCAAGTTTGGAGCATTATGTAGCTTCCTTTGCAACAAGCTAGTATCACATGGTTGCTACCAATGGAGCCTGCTACAAACTAAAAATCACAAGTTGCGAGGACTATGTGAATGCAAGAATTAAGAGGGGACGTATACTTATATAGCTCCATGGAGGCCGTTTGAATGTATTTAATATAAATGTCAGTATATGGTGCTCTATAGTTGTAGCAACGGTCCATTTGACCTCAGAGATGAGAGTGATGGCCGGTTGACCACGATAAGGTTTCCTGTCCATGACAGAGTTAGCATGCAGCTTTAGCCATGATGTCTAGCTCTGCTTTTCCTGCAATTTGTGAAACCCAAAGTGTTTCCATCCTTTACTGGATGTGGAGTGTTTACCACGCTGGATTTAACATGTGAGGGTGCAGGTCGTATCCACTGCTGTTTTTTCTCACTATGGCTGTCCGGCTACTGTTTGTATGAAGGATACGGAAGGGATATGACGTCATGTTACTCAGACTACAACAATAAAAGCGGTGACTTCCTTTTACCTCCACATAGAATCAAATGAAGCAAATATATCATTTCCTGTATTAAAAAATAATATATTTCAAAATTGTCATTGTAAGTTGTTGTAATACATACTGTAGTTGAATCATTGTCCCCCCACCCCTACTAAGCTCTGTTTTATAAATGAGACCCCTGATCTCAATGTGAGCCAGATCACCTCCAGAGAAGCTGAAACATCAAAACCAGGATGGTTTTTCTTGATCAAGATATCCAGATCCAGATCTCATATTAATACCAGTGAGGAAATAAGATAAGTACTTAACACCAACATCTGCACCCTTTTATAATAATCAAAACATTAATTGATCAGGGTTAGTGATGTCACTACAATGTGGCTCCACTTACTGTGGGATGAATCAGAGACTGACTAGACCCAGATGGTTACAGGAGACATCCTGTTAGTGTCACCTGAGGAGGTGTTCCCACATGATCCAGCACAAACTGGGAAACATCCAGTCCTAGTGGAATGACACAAAGACACTGATGATGACATTTTCCCTTGGGGCCTCCAGACGGATCTCCTCCCAGAGAATCACTGCCATGAAACCAGTGACACTAATGACAACTGTGAGAAAACTCAGGCCAGTATAGGCTGTAAAACCAGATCAAAACCAGTATAACTGGTGAAGCCCTAGACAAGAGGAACCAATGAAATCAATGCAATAGTGAGTGCAGTGAAGACCAAAGGCACACGGAAAGCAGAAAGACCAGTACGACCAGTACAAAAAGTGAAACCACAGACCAGTGAAATCATTTAAACCACTGAACAGTGGAAACAATGGGATCAGTAAATCCACTAAAGCGCCAGTGAGAACACTGAAACCAGCAAAACCACTGACACCAATAACATGACCAGTGAGATGGCTTAAACCAGTAAACTCAGTGAGACCAGTCAGACCAGTGACAACTGGTGAAAGTATTGAAACCAATCCAGTGAAACCAATGATACTAATGATACACCTGTGAAGCCAGTGACACCAGTGACCTCAGTAAGAAAAAAAAACAATGTACCCAACAGAACCAATGAGACCAGTATATCCACTGAACCCAGTGGCACCACTGAGAAAACCATTGAAACCAGTGAAACAAGAGACAACTGAACAGGAGACCAATGAACCACCAAGATCAATGAACTGGTGAGGCCTGTTGGAACCAGTAACACCAGTAAATACAGAAACCAGTGAAAACAAGTAACCCAGTGACGTCACTGAAACCAGTCACAACAGTGAGAACTGTTGAAACGCACAGTGAAACCAGTTATACCAGTGATACACATGTGAAACCAGCGGCACCAGTGACTTCCAGAAAGAAACAAAAACAATGAACCCAGCAGAACCAATGAGACCAGTATGTCCACTGAACCCAGAGCCACCACTGAGAAAGAAAAAACAAGAGAGTCGCCAATAAACCAGCAAATCCTGTGAACTGGTGAGGACCAGTGGAACCACTAACACTAGTAAACCTAAAGACCAGTGAAACCAATTTACCAAGTGGAACCAGTGAAACCAGTCAGAGCAGTGAGAACAATGAAACTAGTGTAAACAATGAATCCAGTAACACCAGTAAAAACCAGTGAAACCAAATAACCCAGTGAGACCAGTGGAACCATGAATCCAGAGAGCCATAACTGAGACCATAAAACCAATTATACCACTGAAACCAGCAACACCAGCAAACCCAGTAAAACCACTCTCACCAATGAACCCAGTAAGACCCGTAAGAACACCGACATATTTCGGAGCATTGACACCATGTAGTAAGACCCGAGTGACACCGGTAGCCTTAGGTTTCTGAGCACTGGGCGAGGTTCTTGCAGGCTGCTGAGCGTTCAGAGTCGGCAGTGCAGGTTTGACATCGTCACTAAGGAGTGGTCAACTTCCTGTACCAATGACATCATCACCGAGCACGTGCAGCAATGCAGAGAGGTCCAGGAACACATGATGATGATGATGATGATGATGATGATGGTGGTGATAATGGGACATGCACGCACACACACACACACACACACACACACACACACACACACACACACACACACACACACACACACACACACACACACACACACACACACACACACACACACACACACACACACACACACACACACACACACATAAAGTGTACGTTACACTATACTGGTCTGCTCAGATGTTGCATAATGTTAGCATTTGGCTCAAAGTCCCCGAACTAATCATACTCTGAAGAGGGTCCACACCCTACACACACACACACACACACACACACACACACACACACAGTCTCATCTGTTAGTCATTAGCAGCCAGTCAATGACAACAGACTCACATGGGCTGGGCTCAGTGCACTCACACACAATCACATACTATTCATGTGATGTATGGATCTGTGTGTGTGTGTGTGTGTGTGTGTGTGTGTGTGTGTGTGTGTGTGTGTGTGTGTGTGCACATTGCCAGGTCCATCACAGTGCAGCTGTGAGGTATGGAGCAGCATTTACCACTCGGTCCAGTTTAATATCCGTCCCAGTATGTGACTGGAGGGGAATTCCAGTCAAATTTCCTCCCTCTTTCCTGCACTATTATTTCACCTCTTTCTTTCTCTTATTTATTCTTGTCTTGTATCTTTTGTCTTCTGCTCTCCAGTGTTTTTTTTTAATCCTACTGTGTGATATCCAAACCAACCAAAGTCACACAAACAGACTAACTGGCTGTGGCAGTAGTAGACCAGCAACTCCTGTGTTCTGGGGGGTAAAATTACTGTTTTTGTCAATGGACTCTGGTTGCTTTGGCGAGAGCACAGTTAACAGACAACAGATTCAGAAGGAATCGCTCTCTGACGGCGAGTAAAAGGAGCGAACATATTCTAAAAATAGCATACACCAGGGTCGGGAGGGTTACTTTAAAAATGTACGAATTTACGAAGTACTTGGGCTATAATAAGGTGCTAATGCAAACTCATTTTAACACCATTAATTTATTTAACACATTAGCACAATCAAAATTTCAGAGGTTGTAGTGGGCTATGTTTTAAATCTAGAGTGAAGATACTTACATCATATGAAACTAGAATATCTAAGAAATCCACTGCTACCAACTACATCATACTAGCTTGTTGGGAAGGAGGATAAATCACACTACAAACCTGCGCTAAATTTTGTATGTTCAAATGAGGAAATACATATGCGCCAAAAATTATCCTGATTTATAAAATCATGTGTACACCTGTCATTGTGCAGTTTCCTTTTCTAAATCACATATCAACTTGACATTGTCCCTTGACACACCCACATTCAACCATTAATGGTCAACGTAATGCTCCTCATGAATGTTTCTGCAGTCCCTGCAACTTACGATTTTTAGTTTACAGTATGCTCCATTGGTATCAACCATGTCATACTAGCTTATTGCGAAGGAATAAATCACGCTCGAAACTGTCATTGCAATTTTAAAAGGGGTCTCTTGACCTTTGACCTCAAGATATGTGAATGTAAATGGGTTCTCTGGGTACCCACCAGTCTCCCCTTTACAGACATGACCACTTTATGATAATCACAGTCAGTTTGGATCAAGTCATAGTCAAGTCAGCACACTGACACACTGACAGCTGCTGTTGCCTGTTGGGCTGCCGTTTGCCATGTTATGATTTGAGCATATTTTTTTTTTGATAAATGCAGCACCTGTGAAGATTTCTGGACAATATTTGTCATTGTTTTGTGTTGTTAATCGATTTCCAATAGAAAATCTATACGCACATTTATATAAAGCAGCAGATCTGTCCACTCCCATATTGATAAGAGTACCAAATACTTGACAAATCTCCCTTTAATGTACATCTTGACCATCACATCAGCATTTAACAAGTTGAAATCCATTCATTTCAATAGAAACACCACGATCAATGGCAAAGCCAAACACGTTTTTTTGCAGAGGTCACCCCCTCCGCTGGAGTATAAACTGCTCCAGCTCAGCTTCCAGGTCACGTGAAGGAAACTGACATGTCTGCTATATCGGCGGTTAAGTTGATGTAACAGTAAATGTGTATCAGCACATATGCATTTGTGAATATGTAGACGCTGGTGGTGTAAGTTTACAGCACACTGACACACTGACAGCTGTCGTTGCCTGTTGGGCTCATTGAGTTTGTCATGTTATGATTTGAGTATATGTTTGTTATGATAAATGCAGAACCTGTGAGGGTTTCTGGACAATATTTGTCATTGTTTTGTGTTGTTAACTGATTTCCAATAATAAATATATACATACATTTGCATAAACCAGCATATTTGTCCACTCAAATATTATAAGAGTATTAAATTCCTGACAAATCTCCCTTTAAGGTACATTTTGAACAGATAAAAAAGTGTGATCAATCGCAATTCTATATTTTAATTGATTCACAGCCTTAGTAACAATGTAATGTAATAACTGTAACCACAGTAAGTAAATAATAACCACCCTTAACGGACTTCTTACATAACATTATATAATGTTGATATTGTTTCACATGGTACATGAACAGTGGTCCCCTAAATGAAAGTCCTGTGACCTCCCACCCACCCACTCTTGCTTGATATATTCATCGTTATATCACATAACTTATTAATATATTCATTACTTTCTCTGACCGAATGCATAAAACCTATTCTCACCTACAGTGTTGTAGGAAGCTCAGATCTGATCTGAATGAGTAATTCTTTCCCTGCTGATTCAGTTGACTCTCCATACATCGCGTGTTATCACACCAGCTCAGCAGAGATCCGTCTCTTTCTCTCAGGACCTTGGCCTGTCTTGCTGACCAGACTACGAGCATCAGAGTGAACTTGTTTTTGGCTGGTCTCCACCGTCCAGCTGCAGCACACTGCAGGACAAATCAAGACTCCACCCTGCGAGTCTCACATATCTGGAAAAAAGATCTTAGGATGTGACTAACTGAATCTCTGCCATCCGTCTTTTCTTGTCATTTGTTCTGTGATTATCTTTTGTTTCACATTTGTTTTTTTTTTTCTGTAAGAGATCTTGTTCTCAGTGTGTTTAAGCAAAAGCTGATAACTCCAAGAACAATAGTTTTGAGAGGAACGTTTATGATTCAAAGCTTCCTGATCTTTTCAACTTGTATCTGAAAAGTGACACAAAGTCATTGTTTTTTATGAATTTGAAATGTGAAGTGCCAGAAACCATATTAACACGTTTCACAGTGTTAATTTTGCCAGTTTTGATTCCTTTATTTCATTAGTTTTAGTCATGTTTAAGTAATATTTTAGGCTAGCATTAGCCTCATTAGTGACATTTCTATCCACATCGTATGCACATTTATATCTAATTTCCAGAAAAACAATAAAAGAAATGCATTTTTTCATCCACTAAGGATATTAGTTCATTTGAAACCATATATATAAATATATGTAAGGCTACAGTCTCCTCAGGGCTCCACACACATCTCATATTTTCAACTCTGTGATAGTCTGGCGACTAGTACAGGCTGCACCCCGCCTTTGCCCAAAGTCAACTGGGATCGGCTCCAGTCCCCCGACGACCCTGAACAGGATAAGTGGTTACAGACAATGGATGGATGACTGTACCTCATGATTCAGTCACTAAATCTGCTTTCAGCCACACATATACTTTTACTCCTCACTCAACACCACCTTTTTTGACATGTCTCTAATGGAAAATCCTCAGACTTTCATTGTGCATTGCTCATTTTTATATCTTCTAAGCATTCAAATTTTTAAGTTAAACTGTTCACTAGCACATCAAAGTTTTAATTAGGTCAGCTCTGATATATTCAACACCACAGACATGCCTGAAACTCAGTAAACATGGATGCCTCACAGCCTGCTGTTGGATGTAATTAAAGCCCAAATTTGATGGTTTTAGTGTTTTATTGTGCGTAATATGTTATTTAGTAGGCTAAAATAATATGTGAGATATTTCAATATGTCAATAGCACATGAATTTCATACTATTTCCGGTGAAATATTAAAGTATGCAACGCTGGACACTACGATGGCATATATGATATAATATCCCACAATGCAATGTGGGAATGAAGACAACATTCATAACAGACGTTGGCGGAAAGCTACGTAACGTCAGCAATGCTGGAAATTAACTGTAAGTATGAGATTTCACTTTGCTAGGCGTAATATACTGTACATTTTAAATGAATGTGTGTGTGTGTGTGTGACAGTGAGGTCTCCCTGCAGACTGACAACATGAGGTCGGTGTTACGAAGCAAACGGTGACCCAAAGGATTTAGTTTCACACGTTCACCCTCTCTGCTTCCTCCAACACACACACACACACACACACACACACACACACACACCGACACACACACACACACCGAGTAAGGAATGTGTTGCACAGTGAAATGTGAGCCTGTGGGTACAGCTGGGTGTGTTATGATGTGATGTACTTGGCTGAAAGAATGAAAACACAGCTTTAGGCGAGCGCTCACACTGTGAGTCTCTAATTGCATCTGTGCCACGGACACGGACACACACACACACACACACACACACACACACACACACACACACGCATCTCTAAATTATTGAGTTTCATAATATAATACAATAATAATACTACTGTAAAGTTACACCAGCGTCTACATATTCACAAACGCATCGTGCTGATTTACTGTTACATGAACTTAACCGCCAATATAGGAGACATGTCAGGTTCCTTCACATGACCCGCAAGCTGAGCCGGTCGACCCATCATGGAGGCTGATCCAACCATAAGCTCTTATTTCTGCAATGACTCCCATCTCATCTTGTTTTTCTGGGGCAGTTTATAAAATGCATTCAGTTTTAGTTTGCCATTGATCGTGATGTTTCCATTGAAATGAATGGCTTTCACCTTGTTAAATGCTGATGTGAACAGGTCCTCAGAGAGTCTTGAACATGTTTATTAAAGGAACAGTGTTTAGTATTTTGGGGGATCTAATAGCAGAAATGGAATATGATATTCATAATCGGGCTGTCAACCGATTAAAATATTTAATTGCCATTGATCGCAAATTAATTGTTCAAAATGTACCTTAAAGGGAGATCTGTCAAGTATCCAATACTCTTAACATGGGAGTGGACAAATATGCTATTTTATGAAAATGTATGTATAGATTTATTCTTGGAAATCATGTAACAACACAAAACATTGACAAATATCAACCAGAAACCCTCTCAGGTACTGACATTAGCATAAAAATATGCTCAAATCGTAACATGGCAAACTGCAGCCCAACAGGCAACAGCAGCTGTCAGTGTGTCAGAGTGCTGACTTGACTATGACTTGATCCAAACTGCATGTGATTATCATAAAGTGGGCATGTCTGTAAAGGGGAGACTCGTGGGTACCCAGAGAATCCATTTACATTCACATATCTGGAGGTCAGAGGTCAAGGGACTCAGGGGTCATGACAGTTTTTCCTCACCAAAATTTTGTGCAAGTTGGGAGCGTTATTTAGCCACATTCTCAATAAGCTACTAGGACATGATTGGTACCAATAGCTTTCTTGGGGTTTTTTTTGTAGTTATGTAGTTATATGATACCACTTTTTTCACTTTATCTTTGTCCAGGCCGGATATAAGTTGCGTTTATGCTTCAAAGAAATTAGCGACATTAAAACGATTTGTGTTGTCACATTATTGTCAAGTTAACTTTGACAGCCTTTGTTCATAATCATGTCTTCATTAGTATATCAGCTGAGACTAAAAAGTGTGTTTGTTTTCTTTAGCTTAGAATGAGCACTTCATCTGTACATAGGGAGCAGGTCCTCTCCACAGAATCCACCATGTTGCTCCAATCTCTAGAGAGAGGCTTTCACGTTCTTACATTACCTGAAGGCCACCATAGTTCTCTAACATGCTCGTGAAATTGTGGCATTGCCAGCTGCAGCTTGACTTCCATTACTTCTGAAGTAGTATTATTATAGTAACAACCTCTGAGCGAGGCCAATGGCGTCACGACGGTTTTGCGCTCAGCGGCTCATGTTATGTACAATGAATTGAATTCACAATCTGGCAAGCCCTTTGCTTGAATGCTGTGCAGCCGTCATGAGAAACTGACATAGCTTCTCATGACGCCTGAGAGGAAAAGACGTCTGAAACATGCTTCTTTCACTCACCCTTCCTCGCAGCTTATCCTTGCACCGTGTGCAATCAGTAGGTGCGTTTACATACACCTGCTTTTATGCACATTTTCAATTTGTGCTTAAAAAGCTTGAGTGGAAATGCTGAAAAAATCCTCTTGGCTGAGGTGGAAAAGTTGATGTATCGATAAAAGCAAAATGGAAACAGATCTAGTGAATAAATGATGACGTACATGAAGCATCATGTGACCTCATCGTCAACTGAAGAGATTAAAATGTTTGCTCCGCACAGATCTGATCGAACCTTCATCACATGAATACATGAAACTAACACAAATATCACATTTACATCCAGTTTTCCAGTTGTCATTGTTTTTCACTGTTTGATGTTTGACTGATGCTCTTTTCAGTCATGTTATCTTCTTCAGCAGTGTTATGATGGTTTTCCACCTACCGCTGATCTCTATGAACCAATTCCTAATAATCACATAACAGTAAGTGGATGGAAACAAGCGTTAATTTGCATTTTCTTTTGCATATTTTCAAATTAATTCTGTTAAAATTTGCAATACATTTGGATGTAAACCGGAGGCCTGTACTACAAATTAGTGAGGTAACTTCAGGTTTAACCCCTCAGGCTTTTCTGTCTTATGACGGTGGTTCACGTACATCGCCATGGTAACTTGTGCTGAAAACATAACCTGCTCCGGAGCAGTTTATGTTCCAGATAAATGATCTGCTCATATAGAATCACCATTTACAGGACAGCTGGCTGAATGCTGTTATTTAACACTGCTTACCACTTTAAATTATGTTTTTGTATGGGTTTTTGTACTTGCTCTTAAGTCTGGTTCACACCGCTGGAGTCGGGACGTAGCTGAAAAGAGGCTGGAATAGTCAAACACGCTGCATTATTGCTAAACGGTATAACAAACTGTAATTCATTAATCTATTATATTTTGAAAGCTATTTACAATATCACTGCCCCATCTAAACAAATATTTCTGACTTTTGAATATTCTGTCTCACATTGGCAATTTTCTTGAGCCAGTCGTCTTTCCCGCATTTGGCAGCTTCAACGGTACTTTTAGTCTGGATTATGTGTTTAACTTCCTTGTATTTGTTTGCTCTTGGTTTGTAAAATGTGCCGCTCCACGTTTGTGATTGGTCATATGTTGATTGTGGTTGTTAGGGTTAAGCAGATAGCGAGAAGGTATCCTGGATAGGTTGAACTGTTGTTGTAGTACTAGTCGTAGCTGTAGCTGTAGTATTTGTACAGTGTGGTATTAGTACTTGTACTTTACCAGACTATTTGCACAGTGTGGTATTAGCACTTTTACTGTAATAAAGTATTTTTACAGTGTGGTATTAGTACTTTTCCACCTCTGACAAAAGACATTGACTTTTAGCAGTAACATTAAAAGACGAAGACACCTCGTCTGTGTGTGGACAGGCGTCATATTGACCAGGTCAACATGTGCATGTTTGAGATAAAATCTGATCGTACAGTGTCTGCTGAATGTTGTGCAAGTGAGAAGTAGCCAATGGGAACACTGGAGTTGACTCGGCTGTTAGCTGTATCAGTGTATTAGTCGACTACGTTTGGGCCTTTTTATCCCACTTTACAGTTTCTGTTTGTTAGGAACTTGTTACTTACAGATGTGACAGCTGTGACTCCTCCCTGTCCATGATGTGGTTCTCTCTCTTCATTGATCGCAGATTTCTGACTTCAGGGTTTCTTCTGCTGCTCTTCACCGGTTGCCAGGCAACAACTACAATAAAAGAGCTATAAAACAAAGAAAAACATCTTTGAACATGCAAGCTGATTTTTTATTGTGGACATAGTTGTTTGACAAAACAAACTTGAGGTCCACGAACTAGGTTTTTCCCAGAGTTTTCACCCGTCTTCATCGACGGGTGGAGTTCGCTCAGTTGTTTGGAGCATCATAACAAGTTCTTCATGACAGCTGAGAAACCTCCGGGCCAACACATCCTCACAAATAACCCCTTAAACACTGACGCTTGGTCAGCGGCCCTACGCTTCAAACTATGACACTCGAGGCACGACTCTACCACCACCTCTGGACGTGTCAGGGACAGCGTGTCAGTTTCCACTCGCTGCATGCACGGCCTCTTTTCAAAATAAACTTCCAAAGTAAAGTAGGTTTACTCAGTTTTAAGGTTTACATACGCAACAAAACTACTTGATCTGGGTCTCCATCCAAGGTTGGGTGATAGTAGTACTTTTACTGTAACAGAGTATTTGTACAGTGTGTTATTAGTACTTTAATTGTAACGGAGTACTTGTACAGTGTTAAATTAGTACTTTAATTGTAACAGACTATTTGTAGAGTATGGTATTAGTACTTTAATTGTAACAGATTATTTGTACAGTGTGGTATTAACACTTTTACTGTAACAAAGTATTTTTACTGTGTGGTATTAGTACTTTTCCACCTCTGATAAAAGACATTGACTTTTAGCAGTAACATTAAAAGTATGTAGACACCTGTTTGTGTGTGCACAGGTGTCATCTTGACCGGGTCAACATGTGCATGTTTGAGATAAAATCTAATCGTACAGTGTCTGCTGAATGTTGTGCCAATAAAGCAAATTGAAGTTACAGACGGGAAATGAAAGAAAGCCTACAAGAGAGGAGGAGGATATAGATGGACATGGAGAATATGGGGAGTAAGAGGATTGGGGGGGGGGGTGTTTGTTCGGCGTACCAGTCGGTGCAGTGTGTGAAATGGTAACTGTGGGGTGTGTGTGTGTGTGTGTGTGTGTGAGGGGAGGATCCTCTCCCTCTCTTAAAGCCCGGTCAGAACACAGCGATCAGCAGAGCTGAGAAAGAGAGGCACTGAGGAGGGAACACACACACTGTTACTGACTTAAACACACACTGAGACACACACTCAAAGACAAGTGGCCTATTGTACACACAAACACACACTTGGGACTCTGGACTGACCACTTGAGGATACATCCCTCAGGACTCTATTTCCCATCATGCACCAGCGGAGCCTCTCGAAGCTCCAGGGGGTCTCCACCCAGCGGGGGGTCTCGACCCGAAGGACTACCCAGGATCGAGCCTTGTGGAGCTCCCGGCCGAGGAGGGGGTCTGGGCGTCGGTGCCTCTGCCCGCCGTGGGGAGCTCCTCTCTGGGCATGGCTCCTGCTGGGGGCCCTGGTGGTTCCTGGAGCCTGGAGCTTTCTGAACGAGGAGCAGGAGGAGCTGCTGGTGGAGCTTCATAACCACTACAGAGGACAGGTTTCACCCAGTGCCTCGGCCATGCTGCCTCTGGTAAGACACCTGCAAGCATAAATACCACCGTGCATCAGCTCACATCTCAGTATGGCTTTATTAAGCATTCATCCATCCCAAATTCACATCATCCAATAGAAAAATGTCAATAAGGTGAGAAATTGATATGAGCTCATGTTGGCCATTAAATCTCAGATGCAACATCTTGACAGTTTTCTGCCTGAAAACATGAGAATCTGTAAAGATGATTTTCGGTGTATGTTTTCGTCACAGTTTAATCTTCCAGCTGTGTTATTTTGTGAAATAATTCCTCATTAAGAAGGGGCTAATGCTTCCTAGGGTTTCCCTGCAATTAATGAGAAACTGGCAGTCTGTTTGGTCTTACGCAAGATTGTATTAGTCTAATTTACCACTAATGAATGATTCAAATGTTTTAGAGGCTTATAAGCCCTGACAAGAGGAAAAAACTAATTACCTGACATGTTTTGGGGCATTAAATGTTAAAAAGATCAGAATTATTGACTTTAAAGTACAAAACATTGGTGTTTACCATCAGAAATATTGGTCTTCAGGGGTCAAAGGTCAGGCCTATTGCATTTTGGCAGTATTACAGCATTAAAAACTTTAACTGTGATGTAATTTCTTGGTATATCTTCAAATGCTCCCTATCCCTAAAATTTGTGCAACCTAAATTTATGTAAGTTAATGAATTACAATAATTGACAAAAGTATTGAAATTGTGTCATGAATTAAATAAATACAGAAATGTTTTTGCTATGTTGACATTGCCATCTTGATTTTTGGCCATCATGATGGATATTTGGCCATCGCCATCTTGGTTTTTGTCTGTTGCCATTGTGGGTTTTTTGGAACCAGAAGTGACACAAGAGGGTGGAGTTAAGTACAGCCGAACGCTGAATAGGACATTTTTAGGGGACCAAAATCTTACAATTAACTTTGCCACTGTGAAAGGGTTAAACTTAACGTATGATGAAAACAAACAACTCCCAGAGTGGACAACACCGTGGTAACCATGCCCTAAAGCATCCTCTGCTTTATGGTCTATTTGACTCTAAAAGGGACAATAATTTACTAAATGAACATCATCATCAAAGTCCGTAAACTCATATTTACGTATACTGAGGTAACAAATCAAGTTAGAAGTAGAAGTAGAAAGAAAGTTTTCTCATAGACTTCTATACAATCAGACTTCTTTTAGCTACCAGAGGAGTCTCCCCCTGCTGGATATTAGAAAGAATGCAGGTTTAAGGCACTTCAGCATTGCCTTCACTTCTCAGACCCGTATGTAGCTGCCAGCTAAATTCAGAAAACCCGTCACACAGTATACATCACAAGATTAGATTTAAAAAAAAAAATAAAACAGAAAAATCATACAGCTGTTGATGAGAATCATATAAAAGATCACAACCTCAAGTGGCTCCTTAAGAGCAGCCTGACACAATCAATACACATCAGTTTGACTATTTTAAAACTATCAAAAAATAAATGAATGCGTCTAAAGTACCTCAAACATCAACAGCCAGAAGAGAAAGCAGCAGAGTTTTTGCAGCACTAATTTTGGACAATTTTTGCAGCTTTTAATTTAATAGTAGATGTTTTCCGTCAGAATGAGTAGCAGAAGTTTTCAATGAAGCTGTTGACAGCGAACTTCGATCATCCTGAGTAATCCACAGACCTCCAGATGTCACAGAGTACTTGGAAACAGACGCTGCTGTTGAGTCTTACTAATCTAATTTTGCTGCATTTAGAGCACCGTGAATCAGTCATTGAGCTTTATTGTGTGGGGATGATCAGATATCACCACATCAAAATAGCAGGTCACACTGAAACTATCTGCAAAAAATATGTTTTTGGGGGGCGCGCCCCTTTAAAAGATGATGTACTAGTTTCACGTGAAAATGCCCATTATAACAGCTTGTAAAGCACATTATTGTTGGCTTTATGAGTGAGCTAGAAAATGTTTGAAAGGCTTGAAATGGATCTCTAATGAACACTCACTGAACAAGATCCTGGATATGAATCTGGTCCAGAACCTTTGCTGTCTAGACTTGGGCCATTGTCAAAATATTCGAACCAGTTTGATATTAAGCCGCAACACTGGGCCGGACTGGTATACTGAATTTTACCACTCGGTGTCGCACTTGACTCAGCAGCGGCTTGTCACCAAATAAGAATAGCTGGTCCACCTTAACAGCCCTCCTTAAGTAAGCCTTGGCTGAAGTTGTTGCTAGCTTCAGGGCTAACACCCTTCACTTTAACCAGCAGGAGGCCAGAGAAACACAGGTTGTTGGCTTGGGTGTTGAGGAGTTGCAGTCCTTGTTCACCAACAGTCTAAACTGTACACACACTGCACTGCTACATTCAGCTATGGTGTTACTGATAACTTCATATTCACCATCAGATACACACTCGCTCCCTCTCTACCTCTTTCTTGACTGCACGCTCACTAACATTACTGGTTTCTAAACAGAGTCATCCACCGATCGGAAGGTTGGTGGTTCGAACGAAGTGTCCTTGAGCAAAACACTGAATCCCAAATTGCTCCTGAAGGCTGTGCCATCGATACGGGAATGAGTATTTACATTAGATCCTGATGGGCAGGTTGGCACCTTGTATGGCAGCCTGACATGCTGACATGCAGTGTGAAGCGCTTTGAGTGGTTGGAAGACTGGAAAGGTGCTACATAAACGCAAGTCCATTTATCATAATCTTTGGAAACCCAATACTCAGCCACAGTGCATCAGCAGAGAGGTCTTTAAAGGATCTTTTTTCCCTTTTCTTTAGTGTGTTATATGCAGCAGTTACAAAGCCTAGAGTCCACGCCAAAGGGAGTTCCTCTCCCCCAGAAACACTGCTCCTGACCTGCCTGAGACATCTTGCTTCAACTCCCGCCTAATAATAATCAATACTGCATATGAATAATGTATGATTATTCCTTATTTCATGGGCTATTTTGGAATTTATTCTTTATTATTACATACTTATATATATTACAAAAAACAAAACAAAAAAACGAAGTATTTGAATATTGAGTTGGAGTTTGATTACCATGGCAACGGTCAAAGCTTTGTAGCAGCCATATATAAAAGTAGAATATTTAATAGTTAATATACAAGAAATGAAGATATGAAATAAAGTGGCACTTATATCACTTAAATCAAGCGACATCTTAGCAAACGGCATCTTTGGAGCGCCACAACACAACAAAGAGAAAACCAGATGTTTCTACAAAGACGTAATAAATATGTAATATATTGTTTTCTAAGATGTTCTTGGAGACGTCCCTCCACTGCTCACAATTTATTCTAATTGTCTCCAGCTGTGAGTTCCTCCTTCTTTCCTGTTGTGCATTGTGTTGTGGGAGAACAGCGAACATCAACAGCACGCTCAAAAGTACAGAGAATTTAGTCTCTGAGTTGACTTCACTTTCTCTAATCGATGGTGGGTGTGTCTGAGATGGCAGGAGGAGGTCTGGATCACATGTTGTGGTGAAAAAGAGGACGGAGGTATAGAAAAAGGAAAGGAGGAGAGGAAAGGAGACAATACAAGTATAAAGAAATAAATCTTACTGACTAATTTCACTAACACTGTATATTCTGTTTCTGTTTCCCTAAACACAAACACATGAAATAATCTCTCTTTGTTGGCATTTGTCTTGAATGTGCTCTGTCTTGTTCCAGTTATCTTTGTATATAGTTTTCATGGCCATTTGCTGATGAAACCACTTCAGCGATGTCTTGATTTTCCATTTCTTTTCACTAGTCACCTCATTTTCTTGGACACTTGATTCCTGAATATAAAGAAAAACTTTTTTGTTGTTGCTGTTTAACGCTCCAGTTAAAATGAAACAAGACGAGAGCTCTGTGGCTCTGTGAGGCTTTAATGCTATTAACAGACCACAAAACAGCAAATCTGAAAGAAAACACTGGACAGATCATGCTGTTACTAAATCTAGAGGGTTTCAACTTCATACAGGGGCCATTTTAGGACATCTCAAACTCAATTTTGTCTGCTGTACACCGGTGGGTTACTGGTTTGGTTTTTCACAATTTTCAAATAGATTTTTAAAATGCCAGAATCACTATATTTGCTTCATTTGAATCTATTTGGAGGTAGAAGTAAGTTACTGCTTTTATTGTTGTAGTCTGAGTGATACTATGTCATATCCGTTCCAACTGAGCCAACCAAAACAAAGCAGCTAGCCGCTGTGAGCCGAGATGAAAAAGTTAAAAATGGCGGAGGGTCAGCGTGGATCCCATCTGAACCCTCACATGTTAACTCCAAAATGGTAAACACTACACATTCGGTAAAGGGTGGAAACACTTTGGGTTTCACACATTGCAGGAAAAACAGAGCTAGACATCGTGGCTATAGCTACATGCTAACTCTGTCACAGACAGGAAATGTTATTGTATTGAGGTAACATGCAGTCAAGCCGGCCGTCACATCTCTGTGGTCAAATGAGCCGACGCTACAACTGTAGTGACAAATACAGGTGTGACTACGTCCGGTTTTCAATAAAAAAAATTTAAAAAAATAAATAAGATGTTAAGAAAGGGAACTATATATACAAAATACATATATGGAAATAAGATTGACTGGATTATATTCACCAGAAGTTACAGTACATGTCCCTTATAAATTAATACCACTAATTTGTGAGAGAAATGTCTTTAGTCTTTGATTTTTGGGTTGCTGGAAAAAAATTTTATATCAAATGTCTGACAGTGATGCTGATATATTTGACTTCAGGACATCTCTGACTACATACCTGCTGAAAACCTAACATTTATACTGTATTCATTTGGATATTTTCCGAAGTAAAAGTCCCTAGAAGTGTATTATTCAACTTTTCTCCCATGGCTTAGTGTTAAAAAGGTAAGAAAACTGAAATAAATCATAATATTGAATCGCAGTACTTAAAAATCGCAATACATATTGAATCGGCACCCAAGTATTTTCATAGTATCGAATCGGAAGAATGACCGGTCGCTACCACAGTGCTGCTTTAACCCTTTCACAGTGTTTTCGGTTCATCAAAGTTAACTGTAAGATTTTAGTTGCTTAAAAATGTCTTACTCATGTAGTTGTACTTAGCTCCACCCTATTGTGTCACTTATGGTTGCAAAAAACCAAGATGGTGAGGACCAAAAACCAAGATGGCGATGGCCAAAATACCGAGCTCAAGGCTTCAAAATGGCAGTCCACAAACCAATGGGTGACGTCACGGTGACTACTAGTGACAATCAGTCTATCCATGCTCTACATTGTCATTTATGAAATAGATAGTTAGATACTGTATTTCATTCTGGACCACCAGGCTGATGTTCTGTTGCTGCTGCTGTTTCTTGGCTCTCCGTCTCACCGGTATCTAAAAGACTAATTTTAAAGTTTTCCATTCGTCATGATGATGCTTCTGACTTGAGAACAGTTTGTTGACTGTCAGTCAGACTTTCAGGTGAACTGGAGGTCAGATGAAATCTGTGTCACGAAGCTCCGGGCAGGTTGGAGCCGGCTGGTTGTTTTGGTTTGATCGGTGGACCAGAGAGAAGCTGCTGCTGGTTTAACTCCTTATGGAGATGTGATGATTTTTCTGGAAACCACGGCCATAAAAGCTCATCAGTCATCAGTCAGACTGATGAGCTTTTATGGCCGTGGTTTCCAGAAAAATTTAAAGTTTACAACTGTGCCAAAGTGTGGTTGTCAGGACCTAAATATCTTTCTTCCAAAACTGTTTTATAGGCATTTCATCATATTATAAAGAAGTTGTGTTCATTTGGGTTGACAGTGCAGTTACAATATAGTTGCCTCCCCCTGCTGTCAATGAGCTACGCCTTGTTGAATAAAAAGCTTATAGAGACCACCTGAGGCCCTGATTGGACAAATCTACTAGGGCTGGACGAATCACCTATCTCCTGATTCGATACTATCTCAATATTTGGATGCCAATTTGATTAGTATTGTGATTTTTTTTTTTGTATTAATTGAGCATTCAATATTATGATTTACTGCAATTTTTGTGACATTTTTTAACACTAGGCCATGGGAAAAAGTTGAATCATACACATTTAGGGACTTTTACTTAAATATCTAAATTCATACAGTAAAATGTTTTCATTTCCAGCAGATATGTAGCCGAAGATGTCCTGAAGTCAGATATATCAGTCATTGTCAAGAATTAATATTTTTTCCAGTAAATCAATATATTTTGTGTTTTGTAAATACAGTTCCCTGTGTTATCACCTTATTTTGAAAACCAGTAGTCACATGTGTATACTTCCTCTAACTTCTCCAAGGTCGTCTCCAGCTCTCCTGTCGGCTTCGTTCACATTGTACGTCCATGATAAGCTCTATCAGGGCCGTTAGAATGTATTGAACATAAATGTCAGTATATGGAGCTCTACAGTTGTAGCGTCGGACCATTTGACCACAGAGATGAGAGTGACGGCTGACTTGATCACATGTTACCTCAGGATGATAACGTTTCCTGTCCATGACAGAGTTAGCATGCGGCTTTAGCCGTGATGTTTAGCTCTGCTTTTCCTGCAATGTGTGAAACCCAAAGTGTTTCCATCCTTTACTGTATGCGTAGTGTTTACCACTGGATGTAACATGTGAGGGTGCAGGTCGTACCATGCCGACCCTCCACCATTTTCTACGTTTACGTTTTGGATGGATATGGAATGGCTATGATGTCACGTTACTCAGACTACAACAATAAAAGCATGTATTTCAAGATTCTACTAGAACATGGTTACAACAGTCTGTTTGAGCTACTGCCCACTGTTGTGATTGGTCAACCGAACGAGACGAAAAATGTGACAAATGTGTTACTTGGTGACATCACCACGTTACGGAAGTACAGGCAGGACTTGAAGTGAGGCGTTTCAGGCAGCTCGGGAGCAATGTTTCTGTGAGGGAGTAACTCCCTTGGGCATGGACTGGGCTTTGTAACTTTGCAGACCTTTTACAAATTAATTCTGGCATTAAAAAATCAATTTCAAAATTGTAAAAAAAACAAACAAAAAAACAGCAATACACAGGTGAACACATTTTTTCCCCACCCCTAGTTAGCAGACCAGGATCGTGACTTGTTTTTTACGGGACAATCACATTAAAAAGACAACAGAATTGCTGGTTTCCAGAATCAGACGGGTGTTTCCCTCTGCAGACTCACTCCAGCTAATAACAAAAGCGTGAGGAGGAACGCAACGGGGAAATCATGCTGGACGACAGACTGACAGGGTGGGAGTCAGCGCTCAGGGTTACGCAACAGGGAAAGAGAAGAACACAATGTTTAGATAGAGAGAGAAAAATGAAAATTAGGTAGGGAATGAATGAGCACCCAGAGGAATGTGTGTGTGTGTGTGTGTGTGTGTGTGTGTGTGTGTGTGTGTGTGTGTGTGTGTGTGTATGTTTGTGGGTGCTTATGTTTGTGTTCATACTTGTGTGTATGTATATGTGTGTGGACCAGGAGAGGTCTAAGCCCCACTGGGACATTTTCATATTAATGTTTTTCTTTCTGCCAGACTGCAGGGAAAGAGAAAGGAAGGATAGAACGAGAGAAGGAGTGAGGAGCAAAGAGAGGGAGAGGGAAGGAAGAAGGAGGGAAGGTAGAAAAGGCAGCGAGGAAATGAGAGAGGTGGAGAGAGAGAATGAAAGAGGGACATAAGGAGACAAGGATCGAACAAAGAGAGACCTGGAGATAAGGCGGGATGGAGAGAAAGGGAGTAGTTATGAAATGAGGAGAAAGAGAGCAAGATGACAGAAGTGGAAGAGGAGGGAGGTCAGTGTGTTGAACTGGGAGGACACGTTAATGTTTCTGTTGGCAAAAGAAAATATCTGTAAAATGCAATTTCAACATTTCCAGTCGGATAAGGCATTCAACGAATGAAACCAGTTTGGTAAGTTTAAATGAAACGAATACAACAGCTGATAAATTAGACCAGTTCACATGAAACCGATGAAACCAGTCTAACCAGTCTGATTTCAGACTGATAGAGACAACTGAGAAACTAGTATGACCAGTTCAGATAAGACAGAGAGAAACTGTATAATATAGTATAATGAGTTGTGTCTGGTATGTGCTGCATATAGAGAAACCTCTTGGGCACTGCCGAGGTGCCCCTGAGCAAGGCACCAACCCCCCCAACTGCTCAGGGCGCTTGTCAGGAGCAGCCCCCTCACTCTGACATCTCTCCATTAATGCATGTATGTGTACTGTGTGTAAAAACTGAATTTCCCTACAGGGATTAATAAGGTTAGGGTTAGGGTTAGGGTTTGGTTAATCTTATCTATATCTTGACCAGTTTAGATTGATAAAACCTGAGAAACATGTTCAGTTAAAAGTGTTCTGTGCTATGTAGAAACAGCAGAGAAACCAGTCTGACCAGGTTAGACTAAAACAATAGCAGCAGAGAAACCAGTCTGGCCAGGTTAGACTAAAACAATAGCAGCAGAGAAACCAGTCTGACCAGTTTAGACTACACCAATAGCAGCAGAGAAACCAGCCTGACCAGTTTAGACTAAAACAATAGCAGCAGAGAAACCCAGTCTGACCAGGTTAGACTAAAACAATAGCAGCAGAGAAACCAGTCTGACCAGTTTAGACTAAAACAATAGCAGCAGAGAAACCAGTCTGACCAGGTTAGACTAAAACAATAGCAGCAGAGAAACCAGTCTGACCAGTTTAGACTACACCAATAGCAGCAGAGAAACCAGCCAGACCAGGTTAGACTAAAACAATAGCAGCAGAGAAACCAGCCAGACCAGGTTAGACTAAAACAATAGCAGCAGAGAAACCAGTCTGACCAGTTTAGACTAAAACAATAGCAGCAGAGAAACCAGTCTGACCAGGTTAGACTAAAACAATAGCAGCAGAGAAACCAGTCTGACCAGGTTAGACTAAAACAATAGCAGCAGAGTAACCAGCCAGACCACTTCAGATGACTGGTGGGTAGAAACCAGTAAGACAAACCAGAGGAAACAACCTCAACAGCTGGAATCAAAGTTACATCACAGCTTCGTGTTTCCGTCACGGAGGATAAAAAAGTCCTGAACATCTGCCTGAGGAGAGAAACCAACTCAACCAAACTCCACTCACAAAACATGGAAATAAACATATTGCATTATTTTCAACATCACCATTATATAAAATTGTATTACATTAAACAGCTGGCAGTTCAAAACAACAGCCTCCATTGTTTATAGGGATACACACAAAACTGGGACTGTATACAGGGAGCTCATAACTTAGAAATTATATGAAGAAACATCTGAATCATTTGTTCACATAAAATACAAACATAACTCATGAACACATCTTATGGTTTATGGTAACCAGGGTAATAAAATTAGGTATATCCAGGTATTATAACAATAATGTTATATAACAATGTATAATAAAAGTTGGGCAAACAATAGATCTGGGACGAGTCACCTATGTTCTGATTCAGTAATGTCATGATACGTGGGTGCTGATTCGATATGTATTGCAATGTTTACGTATTGTGATTCTACAAGTACTGAGAGTCGATATTGCAATTTATTGCTATTTTGGGAACTTTTTAATCACTAGACCATAGGAAAAAGTTGAATGATACACTTCTAGGGCCTTTTACTTTGGAAAATATCTAAATTAACACAGTAAGAATGTTTGATTTCTCAGCATGTTTGTAGTCAGAGATGTCCTGAAGTCAAATATATCAGGATCATTGTCATTATTTATTTCATTTTTTCAAGAATAAAGACATTTCCCTCACAGATTAGTGGTATTGTCTTCTAAATGTATAAGGGACATGTAATGTTTTATACTTCTGCTGACAATAATCAATCTTATTTCCATATATGTATTCTTTAAATGCAGTTTATCGTATAACCAGAGGTGCAAAAAGCAATTAAGTGCAGAGCAGCAAGTAAACAAAGTACGTAAGGTTATATTCAACTACAGTACTTGAGTGAATGAATTTAAAGTGGCAATCTCAAAGATTTTCATTTAAATAAATGTCTGTGAAGTCACTGTTTATAGCCAAATGTCAAACGATTAAAATATTTAATTGCAATTAATCGCATGAATGTCCATAGTTAATCACAATTAATCACAAATTTGTTGAGTATTTAATACTCTTATCAACACGGGAGTGGACAAATATTCTGTTTTATGCAAATGTATGTATATATTTATTATTGGAAATGAACAGTAGATTAACTTCTTCAATGCTAAATGTCAGAAAAAGTGCACTGTCAGTGTTGTATTAGTACATAGTGTGTACTTTATGAGTATGGTACATGTATGTCTGTAATTGGGACACAGCTCTTGACACTTCAGCGTCACATGTTTAAGTTTCCTCACAGCGATGGAAGCTGAACACACACTGTGGTTAGTTATCTCTAAAACCAGTCAGAACAATCTGTGGTCAAACTCTTATCAATGACTTTTCTGTTGAGACAAAGAGAAACACAAATCAGCTGATCACAGACCAGATGACCTCCATTATATGACAGACAGAGGTGACTGTGTGTGTGTGTGTGTGTGTGTGTGTGTGTGTGTGTGTGTGTGTGTGTGTGTGTGTGTGTGTGTGTGTGTGTGTGTGTGTGTGTGTGTGTGTGTGTGTGTGTGTGTGTGTGTGTGTGTGGCGCGCACGTTACTATACGACCATGTGCATGACCCCAAAGTCATAACACAGACCAGATGTTGAGAGAGCCTGGAGAGAGACAGGAATGTGAAGGAGACCCCTGACTATTGTTTGTGTTGTGTGTCATCACTGCACAAATAAACACACACACACACACACACACACACACACACACACACACACACACACACACACACACACACACGAGGAATATTGTTCATTCTTTCGGTAACTTAGCAACAGTGACTCAAACCAGGAGATGGAAATAACTGCCTGAGTTAAAGACGTCAATCTGTTTTTTAAGCACAAGGCTGGTGATATTAAACAAAACATGTTAGCACATCTCTCAGTACTGTCTGACTTCCTGACTGTGGCCCATTAGTTTCTACTGTAGATGTAGTAATAATAATAATATTTAAAGATTTAAAAACTTAAATATAATGTATAGTTTTAGCAGTAATCCTCTGAAACAGCTGTTCACTGTAGTTTTTATCAAACAAACTGGAGGAAATGGTGATTTTGTTGGGGACTATTTCCACATGTGGTGCTGCAGTGAGTGTTCGTGGCAGCAGGACGGCGTCTGTGAGTCACAATAAACTTCAGTGTGTTTTTCACGCTGATGAAGTAAAATGTCACCCAGTGACACAGTGAGGCTCACTGATGTGCTTTTACAGATTTTACTAACAATTTCAGATATTTTACACCTTTTTTGGGATATTTCTCACTACTATTTTTCAAATATTTTACTAAGAATTTTCAAATATTTTTCTGATATTTTTCAAAAAATTTCACATACTTTACAGACATTTTTCACATATATTTCACAACTTTTTCACATATTTTAGTTGTGAAATATATATATATATATATATATATATATATATATATATATATATATATATATATATATATATATATATATATAAATTATTTGGCAAAAATTGAAAAATGTCCCCAAAATATAAAACATATTAACTTTTTTTTAAGTTAAAAAAACTTGTGAAAAGGACAACAATGGAGCCCTATGGCACACAGGAAGAAGAGATATCAGCTGTGATACACAATAAGTGTTGACAAGAAGAAAAATATCACCAGACTATTTTTGATTTTTAGGACATTTTTCACTACTTTTAAAATGTATTTTACTTGTGAAAAATATTAATATTAGTAAAATATGTGAAAAATATGAAAAATATCTTGAAAATATTAACAAAATATGTGACACAAATTATGAAAAACAAAATATCTGAAATAACAAAAATATCTGAAAAGGTCAACAATGGAGCTCTATAGCATACAGAAAGAAGAACTATCAAGCTGTGATACACACAAATCTGAAGAAATTATATTTGTTGGATTTTTTTTGGATGTCTTTCACATATTTGTAGGACATTTTTCACTATTTTTCAAAGATTTTACTAGCATTTGTCATATTGTTTACCATTTTTTCACAGTTTTTACTTGTGAAAAGAAAATTATTAGAAAATATGTGAAAAAATGTCCCAAACTTATAAAATATGTGAAAAAAGTTTGAAAAAAATGTGAAAAGGGCAACAAAGGAGCTCTATGGCAAAGAGAAGGAAGATATATTAGGCTGTGATATACAATGAGAGTTGACGAGAAGAAAAATATCATTAGACTTATTATCTAAATAAATCACTGTAACAGTCTGTGTATTGTTTGCTATCATCTATATTTCTTTGAACCCTGGTGATGCAGAAAAGCTTCAGAGACAGAAAAATAATGTGGTAACTTACTTGCTGTGGTACTGATGTGCGGACATCTTCTGAGGCAGGCAGTCCTGTGGTCGGAGCTCTGCGTGTTTGAGGCAGACATAAATAAACATCAGTAAACAGGACCAGCAAAAGAAAAACATTACAAAGACATTAAAATCCACAGCACAAGACTCACATTTTAACCAGGCTTTTGTGTATTTCCATGTTGATTCTCCTGTCAGACACTTTCTATACAACAAGGAGGAACTGCATTGCTAGTAGAAAAACTACAGAGTAGTACTTCACCCTGTATTTGTAGTTTCATTCTTGGGGAGTTTGAACCTGACAAGTTGAACTCTGTAGTCCGAAGCAGTATGCTGTATTTGTAACAGGCCTTTTGTCAGCAGACATTTTGGCTTGTCATGGGAGGAAAAGTACAGGTGAAACTAATTTAGTGAACGATGGCTTAGTTCTATAAAGTGTCCCAGTGATCCATGAAGGTATGCACAACACCAGGACCTTAAAGCTGGTTATCAATTATTAGTTACACCTGGGCTGTTTCTGCTATGTCAAAATGTCTGCTATGAAAAAAGTTGAATGTCCTGTATTTACAGTGTAACCAAACCTAATAAAATACACTACATTTTTACACTGTTCACATACATGTATTTATGTTATTAATTTTTATTAATTTAAATGTTTATTTATTCTCTTTTATTGAGTTTTAGTGAAATGTGTACACAAAACAAGACTTAAATCCACAGTTCTGCTGTCCTCACGTCAGTATAAATGATGGCGAGATGCAGCAGACACTGTGAATATAATTAAAAGCTTTTAATGCTCTGGGTTAATTACACACTCTTTTCTTGCTGTTGTTATTGTCAGAAAAATGTGTGCTTTTTAAATACAAAATCTCACCTTGATTATAGTTAAAACTAATGTTTACAGTGAGGGTGGCTGCTCTCTTTGGGTGCCTTCAAATGGGGTCGTGTTTATCGTGTTAATGAACTGGGTCCATATGAACGCCCCCCTTGTGCTGTATTCACGACCTTGTAAGTGGACAGCTTCTGAAAGCTCTGAGTTCACAACTTGCGATGTGTTTGTTGGCGTGGTGGAGCCCATGGAAGTTCATTTATCGGTGCAAAATGATTGTACAGTATATTGTAATTTTAGTCAGATATTGTTTTTCATGGATATTTTATAATATGTCTGAGGAAAACGTTGATATTCTCAACAACCTCATCTTTCTCATCTGTCATTATGTCTTTGCATTTCGTGCATTATGTTCCCCACTAGCTAGCTTGCTAAATTTTTAGCCTTTCTGGCTTCTAGACTCGGACAGTAATGCTAATATTGCAGTGTTCTTCATGACATGACCACTTCATGTTCACGACTTCCCATGTCGTGAACATGAGTTCACAAGTTCCATTCGAAGGCTCCAATATGACATGAGGAGGGCACCATTAGTATATCTGTAGCTTCTACTAACAAGAGCAATAATCTCCTTGAACAATGTGTGTCTTTCTAAAAAAAAAAAAAAAAACACCTTGAAATTACAGTAGTTTTAACAGATGTTGTTAATGATCTGGGTTAATTACATACACTTCTCTTGCTGTCCTTATTCTCAGAAAAAAACACAATATATTCCAGACTAAGCAACTGAAATAAACACACTTGTGCACATCACAGTAATGTTAACCAACGGGTTAGCTTGCTAAGCTAGTGCAAATAACCTCATATTCAACCGTTTTCTGCAAAACAGATGACTCATAATATATCTCTAGCATTTGCTAACAAGAGTAACAATCACCTTGAACTTCTTTCTAATAGAAAAACTCACCTTGAATACAATTAAAACTAATGTTTTTAATGTTCTGGGTTAATTACACACTCCTTACCATTCATCTTCCCAGAAAAAAACGTAATATATTCTAAACTAAACAATGCGACTGAAATAATATGATTATACGCAAAACAGTAACGTTAGCCAACAGGTTAGCTTGCTAGGCTAATGCTAAAAACCACATTCAACAAGCTTCTGCTAAACAAACTGACTCATGGTATATCTCTAGCTTTTGCTAACAAGAGTAACAATCACCTTGAACAATGTGTGCCTTTCTAATATAAAAGCTCACGTTGAATATACTTAAAATTAGAGTTCTTTAGTGAGGATGGCTGCTCTCTCTGGGTTACGTTACACAATGCTGTACACATCACAGTAATGTTAGCCAGCAGGTTAGCTTGCTAGGCTAATGCTAATAACATCACATTCAACAGTTTCCTGCTAAACAAAGACTCAAAGTGTTTCCTTAGCCTTTACTAACCAGAGCAACAATCTCCTTCAACAATGTGTGCTTTTTTAAAATACAAAATCTCACCTTGAATATAGTTAAAACTAATGTTTTTAGTCAGGGTGGCTGCTCTCTCTTGGTTACATACTGCTTGTATGCATCACAGTAGCATTAGCCAACAGGCTAGCTTCCTAGGCTAATGCTAAAAACAACACATTCAACAGTTTTCAAGTAAACAGACTGACTCATGGTATATCTCTAGTCTTTGCTAACAAGAGCAACAATCTATTTGAACAGTATGCTCTCTTCTAATACAAAAATTAACATACCTTAAACAAGTGTTACAATGAGGGTACCTGCTCCAGGTTACACTATACTCCTCTCTTCAATACAACAGACGGACAACGCCCCTAGCGGCGCGATGGCGACACCTCCTGGCCGTTTTCAATATTACACAAATAAAAATTAGTGACGTAAAAGCATTGTATGTAACAGTGTAGGCCTGCAACAATCAGTTATTTTCATTGATTAACCTGTCAGTTATTTTCTTGATTAACTGATTAGTTGTTTGGTCTATAAATTATCAGAAAATAGTGAAAAATATCAATCAGTGTTTCCCAAAGACCGAGATAACATTCTCAAATGTCTTGTTTTGCCCACAACTCAAAAATATTCACTTCACTGTCATCAAAATAGTGATTACTTTAATAGCAGTACAACTAATCAATTAATCAGTCTTGCCACAGATTAAACGCACATCTATCTCTACTCTCATGCAACGTTAACTGTCCCATAAAAATTAAATTTATGTTCAGACAAACTGACGTGGCAGCAGCAAATCGGAGACCAAAGTTTATGTTTCAGAAGTAGCTCTTTTTAGTGTCTTACTTTATGTTTAAAACTCTACAGAGACATCAGAGCCAGTCAGATGACAGTGGACACTAACCAGCTGCTCATGTCATTTCCTACCTTAATGTGGACTTTAAATTGGGACAGTAATTTGGCTGTAACTGATTATGTTTCTTCAGTCCATGACAACGACATATACACACTGTATATATTAGGGCTGTCAATCGATTAAATATTTAACTGCAATTAATCACACGATTCTTCATAGTTAATCACAGTTAATCACGAATTATTGCACATTCTGTTCCAAATGTAGGGCAATCTGTCAAGTATTTAATACTCTTATCAAAATGGGAGAAGACAATTATGCTGCTTTATGGAAATGCATGTACACTATATATTTATGATTGCAAATCAACTAACAACACAAAACAATGACAAATATTGTCCAGAAACCCTCACAGGTTCTGCATTTAGCATAAAAAAATGCTCAAATCATAACATGGCAAAGTGCAGCCCAACAGGCAACAACAGCTGTCAGTGTGTCAGTGTGCTGACTTGACTATGACTTGACCCAAACTGCATGTGATTATCATAAAGTGGGCATGTCTGGAAAGGAGAGACTTGTGGGTACCCAGAGAACCCATTTTCATTGACACATCTTGAGGTTAGAAGTCAAGGGACCCCTTTGAAAATGGCCATGGCAGCTTTTCTTCACCTAAAATTTGGTGCAAAATGTGTTTCAGCTTCCTTAAAGACAAGCTAGTATGACATGGTTGGTTGGTGAGCCCACTACAACATAATCATCAAGTTAATCTGTTAAAGAAATTAGTAACCCTAAAATGAATTTGTGTGTTATTATCACATTAACTTTGACAGCCCTAATATATATTATATAAAAGACCCCTGCAGCTGGGATGACTCATGGTCCACCTTTCACCGCATCAGTTTCTGAAGAGGAAGTTAAACCATCTGGCATGACTGGAAGCAAATGCGTACCTCTGGCTGATGACGGGGCCAGGGGTCAGAGCTCAGGTCATAGATAAGTGGGAGATGAGGACTTCCTACTGAGGGAATAAATGCTCACAGAGCAACACCTCTTATATAATGGAAACAGGACAGAAAACAAGTCGTATTTGGTTGAATGAAGTCATGACAGTCATGATTTCCTGACTGAGGGTGATACCAGAGTCACGGTCAAACACAATGTGTTGTTTATAAATCTAAATGTTTCTTCACTTCCCTGTTTCCTGCATGTCTTTTGTGCATTTCCTTGATAAGATATTAAATGTCATATCATTTTGCTAAAGCAACTGAATGTCTCAGAAATCATAAAAAAAAATAGTCTGCTCACTAAATCAGCTGAAGTCAGCGCCAAAGATCTGTGGTTGATTTTATAATATAGACACATAAACCCCGTTATGTAATAATAACAAAACACTATTTGTGTAGTGCGTTCCCAGAGAGATCCTCAGAGTTATTTAGAGGCTTTTAAACATAATAAATCAGAACCTGCTACACGATAAAATCATCCCACTGATTAAAAGCAGGTTTAAGAGGGAAAGAAAAGACAGCCGGGATATAAACAGATACAAAACAATAAATCTAATGTCATGTAGAATAATTTTGAAATTTGTTTAAGCTCAGTACCTTCTGGTGTCAATATAAGCCAAGTATACAAGTATACTTGGCTTATATTGACAATTATACAGAAAAGTCAAAGTATTCTTGGCTTACACTTGTATTTAATCTTTTGATTGAGATCTACTGAAGAAAAAAATATTATATAGTATATAAAAATATTCTTGCCTTAATGTCCTACAGAAAGGTATACGTGGTTTGTGCTACTAAAAGTTAAAGTATACAGAGTGTACTTTCATAAACTACAAAGTGAGCTACAAGTATATAACTATTAAACTGTATTTAGTATACCTATTCACTTGTAGTATAGTTTATGGTATAGCTGCAGTACAAAATACAACTTAGATGTAATCTAGTTGAGTGCTAATATTTTGATTTTACCCTTAAAAGTATACTTTTATAAACTAAAAAGTGGGCCAAGTTAGTCCCAGGAAGTATTGAATTAGTACACTTACAAGAATACTACTAGCACATTGATATTAGTATGCTTATTACATAAAGTATACTTTGAGGAAATATACTTGAACTTTAGTTAAGTATACTTCATAAAATACACTTGAAGTGTACTACGTTTTCATAAGTGCTATCTTGTTGTCACTAAATGACTCAACATGGTGAGAAAACGTTCTCTGAGGTCGTTTTATGGTCGACATTCCTGTTCATCAGTTGGACCCACAGGAAGAACATAAATGCTGCATTCAATTATAAGTTGGAACGTGGGATTTTATACTCCCCGACTGGGGAAAACACTTTTGTAGTTAGGAATTTTCAGCTAAATGTCTACTTTACTTTCACACTACAAATGAGCTGCATCAGAAATGTTCATAAAAAGAGAGCTCCATGTCTGGTTGAGTTTGCATCACACTTTCAGAGATCATTTTTCAATTGTTCTTCATAACTTGTATTGGTTCTCTGCAGAGATGGGACCCGAGCCTGAAGATGATTGCTGAGGGGTATGCAGCTAAATGCATCTGGAACCACAACCCAGACCTGGAGGACACCGGAGAGAATCTGTTCGCCGGCACCGGGCCTCTGGACCTCCGAGAGGCTCTGGAGAAATGGTTTTTGGGTGAGTACAGGGCCCCTCTACAGTAGCTAGTCCTCCATCTCGGAAAAGATCTCCTCCTCTTCCTCCTCCTCTATCACTGACTGGGGAACATAGTGGAGCATTTGGCAGCAAAAGAGAGATATTTCCCTCAGGAGCTGGTGGAGACCAAAAACAGGGCTAAAAGAGAATACTGGACTCATCATGGTCACACATACAGAGCAACAGGTGTAAAATACTATATTTAAAGGTCCAGTGTGTAGGATCTAGCGTTATCTAGCGGTGCGGTGAGGAGTTATCAACCAACTGAAGCCTCTCCCACGTGCCAAGCATGTTGCAGAGCTATAATGGCTGACGCAAAAATGCTAACGGCCCTCTCTAGAGCCATCTAAGCAGAGCCAGTGTGTAGAGTGTGTGGACATGGGAAGTGAGTGGTGAAGTAAGAGACTGAGAGCAGCAGCGATGGGAGCGAGTAACGTTATCGGCTCTAGTCTTAGCAGGAAAAGGTAACAAGTTTAGTTTATTAGTCTGGGCCACTGTTGAACCATGGCAGTACAACATGGTGGACTCTGTGAAGAGGACCTGCCCCCTATGTAGATATAGACGTCTCATTCTAAGCTAACAAAAACCCAACAATTCTTATTATCAGGTGATTATACGCTATAATTATAAGAAAATATACATATTAATATTATATTCCATTTCTGTCAATAGATCCTAATCCTAATTGTTACACATTGGTCCTTTAATGATGGATGAATCCCACTTAGCTGCTTCAGTTTCAGGGTCAGAGGAGTCATCTTAATTAAGTGGGCATGTCTGTAAAGGGGGGACTCATGGGTAGAACCCATTTTCATTCACATATCTTGAGGTCAGAGGTCAAGGGACCCCTCTGAAAATGGCAGTGACAGTTTTTCCTCACCAAAATTTAACGCAAGTGTGCAGCGTTATTCAGCCTCTTTCATGACAAGCTAGTACAACATGGTTGGTATCAATGGATTCCTTATGGTTTTCTACTTTCATACATCTAAAAATGAAAAATTCCAAACTGTATAAATGCATTAAAGAAATGAAAGGTATTAAAACAAATTTGTGTTAGCACGTTATTAACTTTGACGCCCTAAATATAATATTCAGAACTATGTTTTCTTTAGTGTATAATCACCTGAAAATAAGAGTCGTTGCATTTTCATTACTTGTTTATATCTATACAAGGAGCGGATCCTCCTCACAGAGTCCACCGCGTTGCACCACCATGTTTCTACAGTAGCCCAAAATGGACAAACTAAACTCTGGCTCTAGAGAGAGACGTTTATGGTTTTACATTTTTGTCGGTCGCTGTAGTTCTCCAACACGCTTGGTAGAAGTTTCAGTTGGTTGCAGTCTGCGACCTCACTGCTAGACGTCAACAATCCTACACACTGCACCTTTAAAGGTAATTTTATCCCATAGTTTTTCTCTTATAAAAGGCGACAAAGCCAATACAATACACAGTGATAAAGTTTACATACACAATATACATGAAAAAGCTTATGTGATGCAAAATCTTGGCTGTTAAAAAATGTGTGTTTTTACTAGTCTGCCCACAAAGTGGACAAAAATAATAAAACATTAATTTAATTAGCACCTATTGCTACAGCTTTCTAACTGAATAATCCACCATTTGTAATTAACCACAGTCCAAGACCACATAGTTAAATTTACTCAAGTACAATTAAAAGCTACTTGTACTTGATTACTCCCCTTATATGCAACTTTATACTTATATATACTCCACTACATTTAACAGGGAGATATTGTACTTTTTCATTTGACAGATATATTACTGGTTACTTTGCAAGTTTGAGATTTCACGTGCAATGAATATGATCAGCTTATAAAATCCTAAGTGACTAAATACACAGTTTAAATGCTGCTTAGAGTATGTAAGTTAATACACCAGTAATAATAATAATAATAATACAATAATAAAATAGATATGTAATAATATAACACATATAACACACTGGATAAATGTAAAATAATGTATAAATGTAATGTCTATATAATGTCATGTAATATAATATAATGAATATACATAATGTAATATAATGTATAAATGTAATGTCTATATAATGTCATGTAATATAATATAATGAATATACATAATGTAATATAATGTATAAATGTAATGTCTATATAATGTCATGTAATATAATATAATGAATATACATAATGTAATATAATGTATAAATGTAATGTCTATATAATGTCATGTAATATAATATAATGAATATACATAATGTAATATAATGTATAAATGTAATGTCTATATAATGTCATGTAATATAATATAATGAATATACATAATGTAATATAATGTAATGTGTTTGTGTAGAACATCTGGACTATGATTTCCAAAACAACAGCTGTGATGAAGACAAGATGTGTGGACACTATACACAGGTCAGTTACTAATACACACATATTTCTACACACACATGTATCTCTGGACTGGATCTGACTGTGTGTGTGTGTGTGTGTGTGTGTGTGTGTGTGTGTGTGTGTGTGTGTGTGTGTGTGTGTGTGTGTGTGTTTTAGATGGTGTGGGCCGACACACACAGAGTGGGCTGTGCCTTCCATCTCTGTAACAACATGGAGGGTCTGGACTGGGAGAGAGTCTCCTTCCTCGTCTGCAACTACTACCCAGCGTCAGTATTACTACTACTACTACTACTACTACTACTACTACTACCACTACTGCTACCGCTACAACTACTACTGCTACCACTACTACTACTAGTTCTACCACTACTGCTACTACTACTACTACTACTGTACACAACATGGAGGGTCTGGACAGGGAGAGAATCTCCTTTCTCGTCTGCATCTATGACCCAGTTTCAGTACTACTACTACATCACTACTGCAGTAGTACCATTACTAGCTGGACTAATTCTACTACAACTGCTGATGCTATTACTATACCACTACTATTACTTCTACTACAATAGTAATACTACCCCAGCTACTACTGCTTCATCTGATACTATAACTAGAACTGCTGAAGTACTAGTACCCCAACAACTAGTAATACTACAGTACTACCCCTACTACTGCTGCAACTAATACTGCTGCTACTATTACTGGTACTCCTACTAATATTATTAGTACTAATAGTATTACCAATACTGCTATTACTGCTATGGCATCTTCTACCATTAATAAAGTACCACTACTATTTCACTACTACTACTGCTGCTGCTGCTGCTTCTGCAAGTAGTAGAACTGCTGCTACTAGTACTACTGTACTACCACCACAATTATTTCTGCTGCAACTAATACTTCTACAAGTAGCACTACTACTATCTCTACTAATTAAACTATTAAACCACTATCACTACAACTAATATTATCACCACTACAGTGCTAGCACTATCTACAACTAGCATTATAACCGTTGCTACTACTTGTGCTACTACCCCTAGTATTGTTAATAATACTTCCCTGCTGCCACCATTACTACATACAGTACTGTCTACCTAACAGTAGTGTGAGTACTGCTGCTTTTGGAACAAGAGCTCCCCCTAGTGGACAGTAAAACTTTTCACCACATAGTGTTTGTGTTTACATCTATGAACATAACGAGTATATTTAATAATATTTAGGCTGATGTTCAGTTGAATGAGACGTTCTATGTGATAACTTGAATTATATTAAAACAAGACCCCCCCCCCCCCCCCCCATTATATGGTTATAAATGATAACTCTGTGTGTGTTTTAAACTGTGTGTCCTCAGAGGGAACTACGAGGACGAGAGGCCATTTGTTGAGGGTGACTGGTGCTCCAGATGTCCTGAAAACCTCCAGAAATGTGAAAACAATCTCTGTGGTACGACACGCTCTCTCTACTCAGTCTGTCTCCTTGTATTAACATCTGTAGTTTCCATTTTCTTTTGCACGCCAGCAGAAGTAGACTGTGGTCTTTAATGCACTGAGACCCAAAACAGACCCATTTTTGTCTTTTTTAGGGGGGTACAGGGCGTCTTTAGTGGGAGACAGCAGGTCAACGGTAGATGTCACATAGAAGTGGTTTACGTCATCCGAAAGCTGCGAACCTGGAGATTAAATTGAGATACTGTTCAGCACTTGTTCTACTCATTAATCTGTAATAAACATCAATGAATCAATTGATTATTTAAAATGAAATGTAAGTGTGTATAAGGGCTTAGAACATTGTGACTGAAGTATATGATGGTCATTGTCATGCTCACTTTTGTCTCAAAAGTTATTGGAGCAATTTTTGTGTTGATACCATTTGCTGTACAGATCTGGTGCTAAGTTTAACCATTTTTTTTACCACTCAAGAATTGATAAAAATGATAAATAATTCCTCCAAAATACCACATTAAGACACCAAGACCTCGAGGAACACCATAGAAAAAGCCATGCTGTGATATGGAATAAAAATGTTTGACATTTAGAGATTTCTGCAATTATTACATTTTTTTGTCGATTGGATGGCGAGCACTTCTTGTGTAAACTGCTCAGAAACCCCGTTACTGTCAGTCTAGCTAGGAAAGCCATCCATCCTCTGAATGCTTCAGGTCTCTAGTCTGTGGCTGTAAAGTTTCATGAGGCTGTGATTATCCTAGAGGTCACCACAGGTCATTTTATACATTGAAAAAAATATCAGTCTCTGCACAATGAAATGGCTACTATGGGAACTAACCTCATCACAGATAACTATAGTTGGACTCTTTGGATCCACAAGAGTCTCAGATTTACAGTGATACCCAATTTATGTAATTCAAAACTGTTCAGATACCCCAGTATGCAGAAATATTCAAATACACCATTTTAGAATAGGCTAAAATAGCATATCCATTCTATATGCAAAGAACCGCATGCTTTTTGCCCCAATCTTAAAATAAAGTATGCAATATGACATGCTCACTTTATAACAATAAAGTGAGCATGTCTGTAAAGGGGAGACTTGTGGGTCACATATCTCGAGGTCAGAGGTCAAGGGACCCCTTTGAAAATGACCAAAATTTAGGCCAACTTTGGAACATTATTTAGCCTCCTTTCTAATGAGCTAGCATGGTTGGTATCGGAGGATTCCTTAGGTTTTCTGTGATATCAGTATCTTCACTCCAGCTGCTAGAGCCTCTGAAAGACGGTAATGTGGGTCAGGTCTCAGAGGGTTAAATCGTAGGTTTAAAGGTTCAGTTCTGGCCATGAGGAATGCTGCAGGACCGATTTTATGTCCACGCAGATGTCCACTGTAGTAAATATTTAGGTGTAAATCAGTCCCTGATTAGATGAGTTTAGAAATGTAGCAGAGCTCTGAATCCAGCTGTTTCAAGCTTTCAGTCTCAATGTCTGACTTTTTGTTTCTGTCAACAATAAACTCCTGAAGGTGCATTGTCGCACATTTAAGCTACAAAAGGGACAAAAATGATCCTCTTTTTCCAAATGAGAGATGAAACCTATATCAGACATATACACACATACGATGTTTCTAAATCGTGATGCAATTGCTATTTTTTGTTGTATATCACAGTAAACTTCTAGATTGTTGTCAGGTCATTAAATTGGCGTTATCAGTAGTTATCAGCCCTATAGATGTGGGACAGTAGGAGCCTCCTACACCCACTAGTTCACATGGGCGATCACCAAAAGATGACCTCTAGTGGCCATAGTAATTACAAAACACAAGACTGTTACCCTGGAAACGCTTACGGCTCCACCCATAAACTGTCATCATTCCTCATCGTTACTAACAGAAAAGGGATCTATACCTGAAAATAACTTTTGTTTGTGTTTAAAACATGACGTTTCATTCAGTTTTACATGACAGAATGTGGTGCTTTCACTTTTACAACATAGTAGGTGTAGCAGGTCCCCACAGACCCACATCTATGAGCTTTATGATGACTGATAATACACATTAAATGAGCATTCGAAATGAGTGGTTTTGGACTGTTGGTCGAACCAAACTAGACATTTGACGTTGCAAAGTTTTGCTCTGAGAAATTGTTAATAGTCATTTTTCACCATTTCTTGACATTTGAAAGATTCAAAATTGAATCAATTAGTTGAAAACAATCTTGCCAAGAAGTGAAAAGTTAAATGGTTGTTCCATTGCAACTTCAGCACCGAGCAGCAAAGCTATGCTTCAGCCATTTTGGACCGAAAACCTAAAATATAATAAACAATTTCAGTCCAAAATGGCGACAGTGGCTGTTGTTCATCACTTTGCTTCTATGCTCTTTGTCTGTAGCCCTAAAATCAGTATAGATGATCTGAGAGAAAAAATATTTTTTCTTCTATTGTGTTCTAGTTGCTGACACGGTGGAGGAAGAGGAGGAGGAGGAGGAGGATGAAGAGGAGGTGGACGAAGAGGAGGAGGCTGTTGTTCCTCCTCCAGAGATATCTGGTCCCTCCCTCCAACCTCAGGAGGAGGAAGAGGAGGATGAGTTTGTTCCTCCTGAAACAACTGACTCTTATGTCCATCCTGCTGCCACCACTACCACCACTACTGCCATTACTCCCAGTATCACCTCCACCACTCCTGCCCCGGAGGAGGAGGACGCCCAACCACCAGCCACACCTCCCCCGGGCACCCATCCTCCGGAAGTCCCCTCAACAACCCTGAAAAAGGAGGAGAAGATTGTAGAAAAGGTGGAGGAGAAGATTGCAGAAAAAGTGGAAGAGGAGAAGAAGAAGCAGGAGGAGGAGAAAGAGGAGGAGAAGAGAAAGGAAATGACAGATAAGACAGAGGGAAAGGGGGAGAGAGACGTAACAGTAAAAATATTTCAGAACAACAAAGTTAGTGTTGATAGTGCTGGTTCAGTAGGATCACCTTCTCTCCTGTTAGCCTGTCTGACTGGGATCCTGACTCTGAGGCTGTGAGGAGGAGGAGGAGGAGGAGGAAAAGAAGAAGAGACACCTCACCTCACCACTCCTGCGTTGACTGCACATTACCTTGTTAACCTGCCCTGTGGTAACATTTCTCCCCCTGCAGAGTGATATGGGTCAATTAATAATTCACACTCATCAGAAAACAGCTGCCATGTTCACAACATCTGCATTTAGTCTGGGCCGAGATCTGGGCCAAATAATGAGTGCATAACCTGCCTGGAATACAACAATATTACTGCCAGTGAGTTTACAAGAACCAAATGTGTTGTTTTCATATAAAGGGAGACACATTTACAGATTCTGTTTGAATCGCTAACTGAGAGAAAAGTAAAAGTTCATGAGGTGAAGCTTGTGATTTTGACCCTTTTCATCACAGCTGATGTCAGATATCAGCCTCTAAATAATCACCCTCAAGTTCAGATGGATGCCAGGCCGAGGTCAGGATGTGGTTAGCCTAGCCTAGCTTAGCATAAAGACTGTTAGCAGGCTAGCTGTTTCCCCTAGCTTCTGGTCTTTGTGCTAAGCTAGGCTACTCATATCCCTATCTTTACATAAGCCATGAGCACATTTTCTCATCTACTGCAAATCTTGATAAACTCAGATAAATGAATTTCCCCAAAAACCCAAAAGTGTGCCTTAAATGTGTGCAGACTGAGGTGACTGTAAAGTCTGCGCACATTTTACCAAAGTGGGTTTTAAGTTGTGCGCATAATAACCAACACGGTCTCACCAAATGGCATATAAAGCCATTTTGCCTGCAATAACAACACCATTCTTGCTTTTGGTGTGTCATGTGCACGCCATATAGTCTGCACTGACTGTAATGTAAACTCACGCTCAGAGCTAATGACGTAGAATAAAAAGAGAGAGCGACTGCTGATGGTGGGAGGGAGGGGAGGTGGACTGGTCCAACAAACCAACCTGTCAAATACCGCTGTTTGGTAAGTAGGCAGTCTTTAGCGGCAGTATGCGATGAACCGTGGTTTCAGCTAACTCCCATGTCAATCCACCTGCGGCGTTATTCGGTGTCGGAGGTAGTATTAATAGTCCTCTCAGGTCGGGATGGGTGGAGGATGGGTCAAACAAACACAAGACTTTCAACACTAGACCGCTGTTTGTGTAAAAGTAAGTTGACTTATTTTGTCATGTCAGTAGTTCGTTATATGACTCGTTAGTATCGTCGGCCCTGTGAGTCATTTGAGTCGCTAGTCATGGGTAGTGTGTATCATCAGCCGTATGAGTCACGCGTGTCACTAGTATCATTAGTACCGTCAGTCCCATGAGTCACATCAGTCATTAGTCACATGACTTGATAGTATCATCAGCCCTGTGAGTTGTTAGTAACGAGTCATTACTATCGTTAGTACCGTCAGTCCCATGAATCACGTCAGTCAGTCACACGAGTCATTAGTATCGTCAGCCCTGTGAGTCACCTGTGTCGTTAGTAACTACTCAATAGTATCGTTAGTACTGTCAGTCCCATGTGTCACATCAGTCATTAGCCACTAGTATAGTCAGCCTTGTGAGTCATGTGAGTCGTTAGTAACTACTCAATAGTATCATTAGTACCGTCAGTCCCATGAGTCACATCAGTCATTAGTCACATGACTTGATAGTATCAGCCCTGTGAGTTGTTAGTAACGAGTCATTACTATCGTTAGTACCGTCAGTCCCATGAATCACGTCAGTCAGTCACACAAGTCATTAGTATCGTCAGCCCTGTGAGTCACCTGTGTCGATTTTGAAAGGACACTAATCATACAACAAGCGTATATTAACATGATGTCCCCGGCCCGTTGGGTACCCCATGCGTTGGTCTCCAATGCCGACGGGCAATGATCAAACGGCGCTATTTGATGAGTTGGAAGCGAGAATGTGATGCACAAACACTGGACTTTACCAGGAGACCGGTGTTAGTTAGTGTTAGTGACGTGTTTTCCGTACTTCCGTTATGTTGATTACATATGTATTTTATTTAGTTTATGTACTTATTTAAGCCCAACCATGATGTTTTTCCTAAACCTAAGTGGTTTATTGTCTAAAAATAACCATGACCGTTTCACAGTAGCAACATAGCATTAAATGACACTAAGATCAAGTTTAAACATCAGCACAAAATGACTCATTATAAAAAAAAAAATGAAACACCTGATAATGAAAAAACTTTTCAACCACAAATGTGTTTAATTACAGACGCAGGATGCTAGAATAAAAAAAGTATTGTTTGCTTGTGACATTAAATGTTTTTGAGTTGTGTAAACAGAAACAGAGCTGGAGAGCTTTTGTACTGAAAAGGGTTTGAGTGCTGTAAAGAGGAGGAGGTTACTCACAATGAACAAAGTAGTTCCTCTCAGATCGCCTCCTCATGTTCAGCTTGTATCTGCAGGGTAAATATACAGTATCATCTCATGTGTTGTTAGCGTTTAGTGAATGCAGGAGAAATGATTGCTGAACAGACTGACGACCCTGCTGCTTCTTCTTCTTCTTAACTAGTGACTGTGAAGTGAGTGATATATATATATATATATATATATATATATATATATATATATATATATATATATATATATATATATATATATATTACCTTATGAGCATCATATACTCTCAGACTGGAACTACAATAATTACTTACATGATTTCTCTTACACTGTCATAGAAAACAGGAAGTTCCCATAACCATCTTCATTAATTTAGCAAAGATTGCTGTAAATGTCTGTATATAAGATTAATAAAGAAATAAACCATATGTCTTCTTTTTGACTTCAATGTATGTGGCTCTTCTTTCACCAGTGTGTTTAATAATTATTTCAATCTCTGTTCACATTTTATTCAGTGAACTAATTTCTAGCGATGGAAGAAGTACTCAGATCTTTTACTTCAGTACAAGTACTCATAAATAAGGGAAAATGTACAGTGAGTGGGTGTGTTGTTTTCATAAAACTATAAGAAGAATTTACAAATGAAATATGAATCCATCAATAAGTAGTTCAAATTAAACAGGGATTTACAAAAACACCATCAATAGTCAATAAGTACATCATTTAAAAACACAGTAATGGATTCAAGAATAAATAATGGAATTTACAAATATATTTGAAAATGCAGCTCAACAAGAGAACAAGTTGAATTAAGAATACAGATTTTATTCAGGCATCTAAAAGGGCAACTTCCTTTACCATTTGCATTTCCCTGCTGCTTTTATTAAACCCATTAGTTTACCATCATTTAGCTTCTCCATTTAGCCTGGGCTAATTATGGTGTTTTTGTGAATCCCTTTTTAATTTGAACTATTTATAAATAGATTAAAATTTGTAAACTTTTTACCGTATTTTTCGCACTATAAAGCGCACTTAAAATCGCCCAACTGTTTAACTCAGACACTGATGATGAAGGATTTGATGGATTTGTGGAAGAGGAATGAACTGAAAACTGAGTGTATTGTTTTGTATTTCATGGGTTAAAACTAAAAAATGTTGAGAGTTATTGAAGTCATTGAGTTATTAAGTGAGTTGAATAAAGTTTGACTTATCTGACCGTTTTGTTTCGCTTAATGCGCCTTATAATCCAATGAGCCTTATAGTAATTTAGTCTATTTATTCATAGATTATAAATTAATTTGTAAACAAATGTATTAATTTCTGTTTTTATTGTACAATTATTATCAATCAGTTAAACGCATTGTTATTATTATTATTATTATTATGGTCCTCCATAGTAGGTAATTTGAATAATGGTGGTTCATTAACTGCACTCACTGTACTGAATCTCTCCTGAGCTGTGGAGATGGAGGAACGACAGGATGAAGAAAAGGAGGAGGAGGAGGAGGTGCACAGATTTGTGGAGAGAGAGAAGATTGTAAATAAAAAGTTTAAACAGAGAAATAGAAAAGGAGAAAATCTGACAGAGAGAGAGAGTTAAAGTGAGGGAGAAAGAATAGAGAAATATTTGTTGCTATTCTGGTGCTGCATTAAACTGTGTGTGTGTGTGTGTGTGTGTGTGTGTGTGTGTGTGTGTGTGTGTGTGTGTGTGTGTGTGTGTGTGTGTTGCATGTAGCTCTTCCCTGCAGCTAAACACAACATTTCTGTTCTTTTATTAAAAAGATCTTCTGTGTGATTGTATTTCTCTCTGCTGCATCGCTGTTATTGCGTCTCTATTTCACTTTGTGCAGACGAATCCGATGTGTGTGTTCCTGTGCTGACCTCTGTACATAGACATACTTTATATACACGCAGAACACATAAAGTAAAATAAAATATAAATGCATTTTTTTCCTTAAATGTTTCACAGTTTACATGGTTCTCAATTATTTGAATTTCTCTATATACTTCTTTATAACTACAATGTCTCACCGCCACCTCTGCTGGTTAAAATGACGAACAGCTTCCCTAATTAACAGTAATTCTTTCTCTACCGATGACACGTAGAATGACAGCCCGCTCATACACAAATAAATAAGTATTGGGAAATAAATACAGGGTGAAATGCAAGGGGGAAAATCATGCAGAAATAAATAAACCTGTAAATGAATAGCTACATTGAAAAATAAATGTAGAATAAAAAAGAGGTACAAAAATAGATATAAAAATATAAATAGATAAAAATTAATTTAAAAATTAATAAGAAATAAATAAATACCAACATTTGACAGTAAATTTAAAATAAAAACCAAGAGCAAAAATTAATAAATCAATTTAAATAATAAATGAATAAATAAACAAATGAAAAAAACAAATTTTAAAATTAATAAATAAAATAAATAATAAATAAATACATAAATAAAGAAAAAGGAAAATTAAACAGAAGAGTAAATAAATAATGGAATTAATACAAATTAATACATTAATACATTAAAACCGAAATATCAGTTAAGGTCACATTTTATCAATTAAATAATGGCTACATTTATTTTAAATATTATTTTTGCTACATTATTACATTTATTTTTTATTCTGGCAGGTTCCGTCCTCCATACCTCTCTAGCTGATCAAATTACATCACTTTCAAGAGTCTCCTGTATCCTGTAGCGACCCTGTCTGGGTCCTCCAGCCACAGAGTGAGACTCCCACTGCAGTGGACACCACTGCACCACCACTGCTGGACGGGTCTCTGGTGACCTCCACACCAACAACAACCTTCCTCCAGGCAGAGAGGGAGAGAGAGAGGGAGAGAGAGAGGGAGAGAGAGAGGGAGAGAGAGAGAGAGAGAGAGAGAGAGGGGGGGGGGGGGGAGGAGAGAGAGAGAGAGAGAGAGAGAGAGAGAGAGAGAGAGAGAGAGAGAGAGAGAGAGAGAGAGAGAGAGAGAGAAAAAGAGGATGGACAGACACAAAGAGATCAATTTAGTGAAACAGAGGAGAGAGTTTGGGTCAGAGAGGAGAATTTAATAAAGCTATAAAGAGAAAGTTAGAGAAGAGCAGTGGAAAGTGAGTGAAAGAGTCATTGAAGCCACAGAGGATTAATAGTGACGTGCCCTCTGGCTGCCCCCGCTCACTTCCTCTCTCTCTCTCTTTATTCACCCTCTCATTACTATTTATTTATCTGTCTTCCCTCCATCACACTGCTCTTATCCTGCTGGACGTTCTGGCTTTTCTTCTGATTGTACATTTCATTTCTTTGGGTTTTGATCTGTTTGGTTTGTTTGTTTTTCACTGAACATGACATTTACAGAGCAAACCATCACTTGATTAACCGAGAAGATAAAAGAAAATAATCATTAGTTGCAGACCTAGAGATAATGTCATCTTATTATTATTATTATTATTATTATTATTATGACTTTATAAGTTAAAATGCAGTACTGGGTGCTGTAAGGTGAGGTTTGCCCAGACAGATGTACCCAAAATAAATCAAGAATAGCTCAACACCAACTAGTTCGATAAGCATGATCCTAGACTCTATGGATAGAGAAGACCTCAGACAATTCATCCCCAGTGTCAGTAACATCGTGACTGTTACTATGTCTGAGGAAATGGTGATGAACCAAAGAAATAATTTACATCTATTTTCACCTGTAGTAACACCATTATAGCAATAGCATAGTTTTGGTTTTAGGGCACACTTCCTGTCTGGTTCACCCTCAGATTTTCCAGCAGGTGAACACAGTGGAGCATTTAGAAACTGAGATCCATCTGAATATTTTTTTTCGGCGCAAATGTTCCACAGACATGTGCAAGTGTTCATTTAAAAAAAAAAAAATCAGTTTTTATGAATTTCTGTGGACTATGATTCGTGCTTTAAACTGCTTTAAATGTGTGTGTTACTGTGTTCAAGTGATTTAGATATTGTAACTCTCTCTTCCTCACACTCCTCTGTAATCAACCTCATTCTTCTCTCAGCAGGAAAACTGTTATCGCCTCGCTTATTCATCCTGACAAATTAATGGAGCGATTTTCATAATTGTCAAGAGTTCTTGAAATTCCTACGTAATTCAGGTTCCATGAATGGGTTTCTGAATCTCAGACTTTTGTTCCTCATGAACAGATTCATGTAGTTAAGTTCAAAGATGAATCAGATTAGATTAATGTGCGAGATTGCCCTCTAATTATTCTCATTATTGTGGCCGACAAGTAGTCTGTCAGTGTCTGCAGACACTCACACATTGAGTCAATGGTCCATATTTTCAATGGTAGTTTTCAAAAGTTAAACCACTACAGATGCTTTTCTAAAATCTGGCTTTCATCCAGCGGCTGTGAAGAAAGCAGGGAAGGCTGTCATCACGGCGCTGTGTTTGCTGTCAAACCGTGCACACGTGGGTCAAACGCAGGTTGACATTTCACCGTCTTTGCTACGTTATGTCCAGTGGGGAAAATGACGAGTCATTGCAAAGTCACAAGCTATGCAGATTTAGGCAGAATGTGATGGAAACTACCACAAAGAAAAGGAAGAGCAGCTACAATAAAGACGGGGAAACTACTTGTAAGTATTCATAAGCCAGAGGAAGGTGATTCTTAAGAGTTTTTTGTGAAATTTTCACACAGGGGGAATACAACAGGAAGCGACACAGTTCATGTGAGTCTATGGATGCATTCGGGCAAAGTAGAGAGATCAAAATGGTTGACTACCTCTCAGCCTTGGTAACGTGTCCCACATTGTCCAACACATATTGTATGTACTCTTTGTCCCACATTCGATTTGTTCAGTGCTTGAAGTGGGCCGATACTCACCGATACGCAGCACCGGCACTTTTTCATTTTACTCCTTGGTATACTGTCGCTTTTTCTTCTCTCAAGCCGCCGTACTCTTCTCTGCCCTCTCTATATCAGATTTTCTGGGAGATTCATAATCACAACGGTGCAGCTCAAGCATCTTTCAGTCTAACCTCATGAATCATATGAACATAAAAACCATGTGGGGGAGCCCTTTTGTAAAATTATTATTGAAATGTTTGTCATGACTTTTTCAGTTGTGAACAAATATAGTTATAGTTTTCTGAATCTGCTCTTTTAGGGAAAACATTTCCAGTTTTTTATACCAGTTATCTATTGCAATAATAGTCTATAGAGAGATAATATAGGCTCCAAATAACACAGGAAAACACTTAAAGTATTAAGGCTATGGGTAAATATAAAAACACACCACCATAATCCTATAATGTGGACTATTATTGGAGTATTATAGACCGACTATCGAAGATGCATAGCCCAGGTATAATAATAGCAATAAAACCACAGCTGATTATGACTGACACTACATAACATACATAAAGAAAGAATGAATAATTAGGAATAAGTTACAAGAAATTGCTGATATCAGCTGATATACACATCAACATGTGAATAAGAGTAGCAGCACTTATGTTTTTCCACTTCAAGCACTAAATTTGTTGGAATCTGAAACACTAAACATTTAACGTCTCATTTTAGAGTGAAAATCATGAATCGCATAAAATATCAAAAGGAATTTAAAAAATAAAGCACACGGTGACACACATTATGTCTCACACACACACACACACACAGTGATATCAGCATCAGTCGAGAGTGAAGAGGAGGATGAATGTACTCTGAGATGGATGGTGACAAGACAAAAAAGAGTGAAGAAAACAGAGACGAAGGATGGAGAGAGAGAGAGAGAGAGAAACCCTGAATGGATGCTGAAAGTGACGCTGCTCTCAGCCAATCAGAGCCTCTGCCTCCCCTCCTTCTCGCATCCGGGCTCTGTGATTGGCTGGTGGGAGCAGAGACACAGAGATGCAGAGAGAGTGTGACAGGAGAATAAGAAAGAAGAAACTGTCAGATGAGGACGTCTCTGTTTTTCTCACCTCCGCCTCTCTCTTTCTCTCTCTCTCTCTCTCTCTCTCTTTCAGTTTCCCAGCAGCCTCTCTGCCTCGCTCGCCTCCCTCTCTCTCTGCTGCTGTTTGCTCACCCGTCCTAATTCCTGAGGACAGAGAGAGGTTTAATGCCATGGACCTGCTGCCCACCGACTGTTATTACTGCTGCTGCTGTTTACACCACTGCATCATGGGAGCTGTAGTTTCCTCGGCAGCGCAGGAGGACAGCTGATTAGCCGGGGATTGTGGGTGTTCAGAGTTTGGAGATGTGAGCTGGTAGACGAAGGAGGCTCCTCACTCTCTTTCTATTCTCTCGCTCTCTTTTTGACCCTCGCTCTCCCTTTTCCTTCCTCTCCTCTGCAGCTTCTTTCAGCAGCATCTTTCTTTTCTTTTATCACCCTCCATCCTCATCCTCTCCTCCTGACTTGCACCTGTCGGAGGAGAAGTCAGAATGGGTTGTCGTCTCACTCGGACCAAGGTGAGTGACCTTCTGCAGGTGTGTTTTGTTCTGAGAGAGAGAGAGAGAGAGAGAGAGAGAGAGAGAGAGAGAGAGAGAGAGAGAGAGAGAGAGAGAGAGAGAGAGAGAGAGAGAGGGTCAGATAATGAGATGTGATGCTGAGATGACCTGCTCTCTCACACACAACCTTGAACTACTATCTTTGTGGGACCCTTACTGACATAGTGCATTCCTTAGCAGGGCTGGGGTGATACACCTATCTCCAAATTCAATATGTGTTGTGATTTTTAAGTTTTGTAATTCAATTTTATGATTTATTGTGATTGTTGTTAACTTTTTCAACACTAGACCATGGGAAAAAGTTGAATCATACACTTCTAGGGACTTTTACTTTGGAAATACCTAATCAATACAGTAAAGACTTTCAGCAGGTATGTGGTCAGAGATGTCCTGAAGTCAAACATATCAGTCATTGTCATCAATTATTTATTACATTTTATGAAACATTTCCCAACAAATTTGTGGTATTTTCTATTTTCTTCTGGAATTTATACGACACATGTAATGTTTTATAATTATGGTGAATGTAAGCCAATCAATCTTATTTACATATATGTATTTTGTATCTGCAGTTCCCTTTGTTGACACCTTATTTTGAAAACCGGACGTAGTCCTGTATATACTTTCTCTAACTTCTCCAAGTCCGTCTCTAGCTCTCCCGTCAGCTTTGTTCTCTTTATCCATCCATGTTCAGCTCCAACGGGGCCGTTTTAATGTATTTAACATAAATGTGAGTATATGGTGCTCTACAGTTGTAGCGTCGGCCCCTTTGACCGCACGTTACCGTGATATGATAATGTTTCAGTAGTTAACATGCAGCTTTAGCTGTGATGTCTAGTTCTGCTCTTCCTGCAATGTGTGAAACCCAAAGTGTTTTCATACTTTACTGGATGTTTACCAGTGTGAGGGTGCATGTCAATGTGATGCATGTGTCCATTTCTGCTCCAGTCTTTTCAAAATAAAACAGCTTAGTCAGCTTTAGGAAAAAATCACAGTTTGGGCTAAAATAACTCCTCAAGTGGTGCAACTTAAGTTCAGAAGTTAAGTGACCAATAAATCAACGCTGAGCTCTGGTTTCAACATGGACAGCTGATTATATACTGATTTTCAGCTCGGCCTATATAAATAAAATTAGGTAATTGAAATTGGGAACAAAAGTCAGTTGAAGATTTGCTGAATTCCTCTAAAATTGACCCAGACTCTGAAACTGATTTTCTGCTGAATGTTTTAGCAGGTTATCAGCAAGGCTGCCTCCTCTCAGTCGACTAATCAGTGGTTTCAGTTGTCTTTAGTCGATTAGTAGTTCCTTCATCTTTCATGCTAAATGACTTATTTCAAAGAAACTTCTGAGCACATCCCTATAAACACCAGATTTAAAGTGGTGCTTTTGTATGAATCTTTGTGGAGAAACTCAGTTTTACAGATCTGTCGATTAAATCAACTAATCGATTAGTCGATAAAATTACCTGAGTGTTATTCGGGGCACGCACTACTGATTGTTTGATGGTTCTAAAGATTATCTTTCCAGATAATCCTGTGGTGTGAGAGTGTTTTTTAAATCCCCCAATTGGCTCTTAAGTCCATCTTGAACGCAACGATCTCAATTCCTAAACATTAAACATGTTCAGTATTTATGATGGGATATCCTGTTGTGTGTGGGGAACCCAGACGACGGCCGATGACACAGTCACGTGGGAAAGAACGACAGCCAATAGAGAACCAATCTGATGAAGGAAGGACAACCACCGCCATCATAGTGACCGCGGCTAATGCATAAGCTAATGCTAATGCTTTTCAGTAAAAACTATACTATCACTGATTCTTCCTGACTGTTGTCCACCATTTTTGTCTGCACTAAAGTCACGTTTGGTTGAGAGAGATTTTGCAAGATTTCAGTGTTTCTTAGTGGGGACTCTTGTTGTTTATGAATGAATCTGTCAGTGTGTGGTTGCTGTTATGGTCAATTCGTTGCTCTCCACACGCTATAGGAACAAAACTGTTAAATTTAACACAACATGTCGTTATGTGTCGGGTCCCTCACATTTTACACATCTGGTAAGATTTGAAAATCCTTTTCGTGTGGGCCAGGCTGAAACTGAGGGGTAGAGATGGCTCAATCGGGTTGACACATTTTTCAAACGGTCGAGCAGAAGATTAAAGGGTTAAAGCAACAGAGCATGACTTCCAGTGGTGACTAATCTGCAGCAAAGCAAACAGATCACTCTTAAAAGCAAAGGCAGAGAACAACTCTGAACACATTATGCAGAGTGCTCCAGCTTCGCATCCACAAATTAGTCCGTCACTGGGAGTTTTTCTTGGAAAGTGTTTGTTTGTTGCCTGTCTGGTTACTGAGCCCTCCTCTCTGCTTGTCATAGAGCAAAGCCACATCTCAGTAATTGATGTCTGTGGATTTCTTCCCCTCGCGATGATCAGTGACGAGAGCTCGTGGCTTAGCCGTGTTTTCATTTAGCGCCACCTTTCCTCGGCTGAACGCCTCGATAATCAAAAGGCTCGACTGGCTGCGGTTCGACGCTCTCTTTAGACGTGAAGACCTGAACGGCAACGACAGCGGGACGGATGTTTTCTGGCACATGTTCATCTCTGAATGCTGGAACACGCGGTTATCTGGCTACGCATGTCAGAGGAGGTTTTTCTCCTTGATGCGTTGATGCACGTAAACAAACACCTCATCAGATGACTTCCTGTAACACACACACACACACACACACACACACACACACACACACAGAGTTCAGGACTTCTGACAGACCAACACACCACACAGAGATCATAACTGGATGTGATGGCTGCTGAGGTGACCTGATCTGTGAGATGGAGGAAGACAAGCGTCACAAATACAGTCACTGTACATATCGGTCTACATATACAGTATAACACATCACTTTATATAGAGACGACAGAGGAAGATAAACAGGCAAAGCGCTGTTGACACAGAACTGTTCATGGGCTCACTGCTTCACTTTTTACTGTGGTAATGTGCTGTGTGAAGTCACCCACACAAACTATCAGCTCGCTAACTATCCATCAAGACATACGACCCACTCGTACCGCTAGCAAAGGCTACAGTTAAATAGTCCAAAAAATTACATACATTTTTGCCACATTTTCATTTTTGAAAATAATATGCAATGAATAAAATCAACAGGCATTTGGAGAATTATTATGATTTTCTAACATAAAAATATAATATAATTAATATGCTGTCACCAGACTCCAGTCAGGCGACAGTGATTTTAGCTCAGTGATCATCGAAATGTACTTCTCGACAGACAATAAAACAAAATAATATGCATAAAAACCATCTTTGTTAGTCTTTCCACTGATCTAAAAACCACCAACTCTGGTTTAGTCAAAATAAACTCTTAATTTATCAAGTTAGATGTGAAAAGTAGGAGCTGCTCAAAACTACCAGAAACAACTTTACCTCGCTGATCTTTGTGAAACACACTTCTTCAACATATCCTCAGACAACAGTTTGTATGATATCTTGTCAAAAGTAATTCTGATGTTTTTCGTGCGTTCCTACGAATGTCCAGCCATATGAGCGACCTTTGTGCTGTGCAAGCGCCTGCAGTGTTTTGGTAACAAAACTACTTAGTTAGGTTTAGGAAAAGATGGTGGTTTGGGTTAAAATAACTATGACAGGGGCGTGACTTAAGTATAGCAGTTATGTGACAAATAAATGAACTCATGGGACACAAACAGCTCCTGGGTGAAATTTGGTGTTTTTGACCCCACCGATCCACCCCATCCTCCTCCCTACGTAGAATCACAATTGTGTGGATTACATACAAATTGATTTCATGAGTTACACACAAATTATAGCGCATTCATTTTTCTGAGGTATAGCTACGAACAGAGTACTTCATTCAAACAGGACACAGACACAAAATAAAACTCATCAAACCATTTTTCTTAGTCTTTCCTCTGTTCCAACAATCACCAATTGTGGTTTGAGACTTTCAAAGACAGACTGAACTAGTAACAGATATTTTCTTTAAAAAAGCAGAAACCACTATAACACTGTTCACTAAACATGTTTACGTGTTTGTGACATCAGAAAAAAAAAAAAAAAAAAAAAAAAACAGGTCATCTACTAGCAATGGGACAGGAGTCTATTGCCTATGTTTAGCAGGTTTAAAAAACCTGCATGTATGTGCTAATTTTGGTGGAAAAGGGGTTTTAGATACTTCAAGGTCAGATCACACAGTTAGGAACAATATTTTCTAACTTCCTGTGTGTGGCTCTCAGCTCCAAGCCCCTTGGTTCCTACCATAGACTGTACATTAGAAGTGGACCATGACCTCACCCAGTGGTTTGTGGACTGCCACAGTGAAGCCTCAAGTTCAGCATTTTGGCCATCTTGGTTTTTCAAGAGGGTGGAGCTAACTAAACGCTGAATAAGACATTGTTATGTGGCCAAAATGTGACAAATCACTTTGATGAAGTGAAAACATACCGTGAAAGGGTTAAAGTTGTAAGACGAAAACATGGACAACTCCAAGACCAGACAACGCTGTGGAAGTGACCTATCAATCACAAGGCAGCCCCACCCAAAAGCATATTTGACTCTAAATGGGACCATAATTTACTAAATGAACATCATGCTGTATTGAAGAAGACTTGAAACTAGTGACTGAGAGTATAAACTCATGTTTACAATGTTTACTGAGGTAATAAATCAAGTGAGAAGTAGGCTCATTTTCTCATAGACTTCATTTGTAACCAGAGGAGTCGCCCCCTGCTGGCTGTCAGAAAGAATGCAAGTTTAAGGCACTTCAGCATTGGCTTCACTCCTCAGATGCAGAAACTGCCACCTGGTTCCTACTGAATACATAATGATTTAAAAAAAATCTCTGATGAATATATTTCCATTATTATAATACGAACATCTGAGCCAAGGTTTTGTCCCAGAGAGGATCAACAGGGATCTTCCTCCGCGGCTGCTAAGCTGAGTGTAAATGTTTGATCTGGAGGACGATACTTGGGTTTATTAGTCTGTGATGTGAGGCAGCAGAGCAGGATAGTGGTTCATGTGACTGTAAAGAGACTGAGAGCTTGACATACATGGGTGGTGGCGCAGGACGAACGGCTCTGTACCAGCTTTGGATGTGCACTCACCAGTCACTTTATTAGGTACACCTTGCTGGTAAAAGGTTAGACCCCCTTTTGCCTTCAGAACTGCCTTCGTTCTTCATGGCAAACTTTCAACAAGGTGTTGGAAACATTCCTCAGAGATTTTGGTCCATGTTGACATGATAGCATCACGCAGTCGCTGCAGATTTGTTGGCTGCACATCTATGATGTGAATCTCCCGCTCCACCACATCCCATAGGTGCTCTGTTGGATTGAGATCTGGTGACTGTGGAGGCCATTGGAGGACAGTAAACTTATTGCCATGTTCAAGAAACCAGTTTGAGATGAAATGAGCTTTGTGACATGGTGCATTATCCTGCTGGAAGCAGCATCAGAAGATGGTCCACTGTGGTCATAAAGGGATGGACATTGTCGGCAACAACACTCAGGTAGGCTGCAGCATTTAAACCAGGCTCAGATGGTACTAAGGGGCCCAAAGTGCCAAGAAAATATCCCCCACACCATTACACCACCACCAGCAGCCTGAACCGTTGATACAAGGCAGGATGGATCCATGTTTTCATGTTGTTTAAGCCAAACTCTGACCCTGCCATCTGAATGTCGCAGCTGAAATTGAGACTCGTCAGACCAGGCAACGTTTTTTCAGTCTTCTATTGTCCAGTTTTGGTGAGCCTGTGTGAACTGTAGTCTCAGTTTCCTGTTCTTAGCTGACCGGAGTGGCACCGTGTGGTCCTCTGCTGCTGTAGCCCGTCTTCTTCAAGGTTCTGTGTGTTGTGTGTTCAGAGATGGTGTTCAGCATTCCTCGGTTGTAACGAGTGGTTATTTGAGTTACTGTTGTCTTTCTATCATCTCCAACCAGTTTGCCCATTCTCCTCTGACCTCTCACATCAACAAGGTATTTTTGTCCACACAGCTGCCGCTCACTGGATATTTTCTCTTTTTCGGACTGTTCTCTGTAAACCCTAGAGATGATTGTGTGTGAAAATCCCAGTAGATCAGCAGACCAGCAGACCAGCCCGTCTGGCACCAACAACCATGCCATGTTCAAAGTCACTCAAATCTTCTTTCTTCCCCGTTCTGATGCTAGTGTGAACCTCAGCAAGTTGGCTTGACCACGTCTACATGCCTAAATGCATTGAGTTGTGGCCATGTGATTGGCTGATTAACTATTTGTGTTAACAAGCAATTGAACGGGTGTACCTAACAAAGTGGTACTGGTACATCCTTACATCCTGATAGAACTGCTGGAAAACCTTGACTGTCTAAAATAGTGACAACATATTTTTGGGTTGTGTTTTTTGTGCAGCTGATAGTGAATGAATAGATGATTGTGAGCCTGAATGAGCTTAGAAGACTCCACAGATTATTTTTAACCAGACCACAATGCAGCACGTACACTTAAAGAAAACCAATTCATATAATTTTCATCTTCAAACCTTCAAGCTAAAATTCATAAATTACAGTCTGTAATAATGATAACTTATATAATAAGACAAATTAAATAGTCAAATTATCCTTTTGAGACAATGATTGCAAAGTTAGAGGCATCAAAATTCACATCTCTAATCTTCTGTGCAGCAGAATATTTCAGGGTGAAGGACTGACACTCTCGGGACATACAAAAGAAAATGTGAGTCACTGCACCCAAATCACTCAGCTCACGCAATCTGTTTTCCTCTGAATACTTGTGAATGCAGCAGCTTCAATAGTCAGGGGAAGAATACCAGTTCAAATACAGGCCTGTGGCTTATAGGTAACTGAGATATAACATCAGGTGCTTGTTTACGAAGCATACATGTCCTTCATTTTGTATTCAAGTATTTTCCAACTCGGGCGGAAGCTTATTTCAAAAGGTTTAAATTTACATTATAAACGTAGCTATACAGCACATCATATCAGCATATCAGTACAGCTCTCCTGTATTATGATACTATAGATACAATATGTTGAGTGAATCTTGAGTGTTTTTGTTCATGTTCAGCATTTACAGTTGAGTACATTTCAACATATTTGGTTATAATTTATCTACAGTTTGGTGCGTTTATCATGCAAACCACAATCCCCAAATGTTACATCAACCTCTTAAGCCTAGACAGACACACCCAAAATAAATCAAGAATAGCTCCACAACTAGCAGGTCTATACACATGATCTTGGTCTCTATGGATAGGTAAGACCTCGGAGAATTCATCAACAGTGTCAGTAACATTGCGACTGTTACTATGTCTGAGTAAATTGTGATGAACCAAAGGAAATATTTACACTTTTATCCTCGCCTAAAATGTTTTCTAGATTAGACAGTGGATGACACCATCATAGCAATGATGCCAAGCACAGAGATGCCACTGAATTCATTCAGCAACTCCTTGACTACAACTGTGCCAAAGCAGATATAAATAACACAAAGCTCATAGATTTTGTGAAGGTTTTAGTCAGAATAGGACCAGGCAGATCCTCTAGGTTTTCTACCTCATTAAAGGGAATCCGGCCATAAAATACTCTCACTTTCTACCATTGTGCACAGTATAAAATCAATAAAAAATAACTAATTTGTATAATTTAGACTCAAAATGGAGTTCTTTTTAACAGTCAAAAATATTATAAATACAATGTCTCGCGCGTTGATTTTGTAACAAAAATATTGAAATCATTGCCAAACAACATTGCTTGGGGATGGAGGGGGGATGTGTCTGTGAAGACATGAAGACGTTTATTTTGAAAAGACTATATGCATGTAACAAGTGGAAATTGACACGTGTTGCTGGACATTCATAGAAGAACACAGGAAAAATGAGGGATGACTTTTCATAAGATATCATGAAAACCATTGCATGAGGATACGTTGAACCCTGACCATTACAAACCTTAACCATACTGTAGATTATTTACCAATAACAACAATCTTCCACTAACCCTGACCACACAACCATTCACAGATATTGTAGAAAAATGAAATAGTCATTAAATGTTAAAAAACGTCGACTGTCTCATATAATGTCTGGAAGATGACGTCCAATATCAACAGTCTTGTCTGGCCATAGAGTTGTACATTGAGTTTGAGGCAGATCAGTCACGCTGAACTGATTCATCACTGGAGGTGTTTCACACCATTTAGCATAAATAAGAAGTCTCCTTTTACAGCATCTTTCTTTTATCATGAACAGCAGTGGATTTATGTTTTTGTTGGTGTTTGAATGCATTATTTTAAAATATTAAGGGACTCAAAATAAAAAAAAAAAATCAGAAATTGCTTGTTAACAGCGACACACTTGGCCGTCAAGTCAACGATAGTCCTGTTGCTCGCGCTGGCACTACCGATTAACGTGTTGATCCTGGTGTTAACTTTGCCTGCTTCAGCCTCCCAACCGTGGTCACCACTGTAGTTTTGGTATCCTGGGCCGTTACTCGCTCCGGAGTTAACGTCCGTCATCGCTCCTCTCAGCAGCAGGGAAACAAGTCATAGATTGTGTTGGTCTGGAGGAGCCGCAGCATTTATTTCTGCATAAACTGAAACATCCACTGAACATTCACTGATATTCTCAGAGCTAAGCTAACTCTTCTGCTCCCCTGCTGCTCTTTCTCTCTTGCTCCACCACTCGCTTCCCACATTTGCACACACATTCCCACGTTAGTTTTCTCCCGGCATCGGTCACATTCCTGCTTTGCAAGACAGGCTTCGCTAGATTTAACTTTGCGTTTTTTGTGCTTCCGTGGAGTTTGTGTCGGAGGCTGAGTTGCGGTGGAGGCTGGTCGTTTGTTGCCGTTAGCAGACTCCGTTTCTAACCAACCGTTAGCCATCGTTAGCTGCGCACATGCAAGCGTGCGTGACGTCATGTCCACTGGGACACCGACCCGAGTCCTTCACATAAAAAGCAGTCTACAAACTGAACTTTCAAAAAGTTACATACTGTCCCTTTAAAACAGAATTAAGGCTGAAAGTCTGTTGTTTGACTTGACAAGAATTATTTGCATTTGATAATTTATTAAAAATTGCAGTGACTGAAATTCACAGGATCGAATCTGATCTATTCTGATACAATTTTGTAAAGCTTGCAGCATCTGACACTTTCAGTTAATTTCGCACCGCGACTGTGATTTTGTGCTGAGAACGAGGAGTGTCGCATTTTGCACAGTTTTGCACTTTGAGTGAAAATTGAGTCAAAAGCTTCATAAAAAAATGAAAAAAACAGCGAGAGAACGAGAGAGAGAGAGAGAGAGAGAGAGAGAGAGAGAGAGAGAGAGAGAGAGAGAGAGAGAGAGAGAGAGATCAGTCTGTGTTACTGTCAAAGTGCAGTGGAGCGCAAGACACTTCTCCAGGGTACAGCACATCACTCTCACTCTCTGATTTCTCTGTGTGTAGCTGTGTGTAGACGTGTGCATGTTAGTGATGCATGATGCACGATGATTTTGTGTGAAGCAGGTTTCCACATGTATGAACTGGTGTGTTTATGTACATGTGCACATCTTTCTGTATCTATGTGTGTGCGTGTGTGTGTGTGTGGGTGTGTGGCCCTGGGCCGTGCACTGACAGTGTAAAGACTCCAGTACTGGTCCAGGAGGGGTTACAGTGGGCTGCTACTGCTGAATCCTGACCTACATCACGCTGCTGCTCAGAACGAGCCTCTTTAACTTCGCTGCATCTTAACTTTCACATGAGATGTTACAACACAAACCACCACTATCATAGCTGTGTGGTGACTTAGACTCAGCAGACATAATGACAGCGTGTCCTTTAGGGCGTGAGCTGTCCTTTTATGTCCTGAGCTGACAGAATGGTGACACACACTCACATTTTACATTAAGAGAACCTCTCTGTTGTTCCCGTGCTCTCTAATGTAAACGTACAGGCCTCGTGTGTGAGAGATAATCCACAAAAAGATATTTTATCATGATAATTCACTATCAGTTATATCAAAGGGTGAATCCATTATTATTAGTGGTGTTATGAATACAAATCTAAACATTCAATTTTAGTAGGCTAGCAACTCATCACACTACATGTAATGGAGGGTCAGGGTCTGCAGAATGTAGCACTACAGCAGCTGTTTCCACTAATTAACACAGAATGAGAGGAAAAAAAATCTGATTTTAGCTGCTGGAACACAAAGCTCACAGCATTCTCTCCCAATCTCCAACTTATACTAAAGGGCTCAATCTTTTATCTTTTTATATAAAGAGAGTGTGAATCATATGCCACATTATGTAACACAATTGTAGTCAGGCATCCCGAAAAGTTAGAAACCAAAGAACGGACTGACCTTGTATTGAAGACTAAACTCACTTTTCCACTGCGTATGTATGCTGCATTTATGCTTCATCAATACAGCAGATAATACTTGAATGTTACACAGTAGAAGCAGGATAATATCTGTTTAATAATACCTCCGATCTTAAAACCAACCAGCTATTGACCGTTTTTAAAAAAGTAAATCTTTAAAAATTAAATGTCACAGTTGGAGCCAAATTGTTGCTGTGTGGAAAAATATAACTACTACTGTGCTACATGCTATAATATCTGTACACTGAATGATTTCTTTAACCTTAAAGTCAAGCATTCCTTGAGAGTACAGTCCAAACTCTGATATGTAGTGTTCCCTCTCGTCAGGCCAAGACTCACGAACCCTCTCATCGCCGACACCGGGAGGAGCTGCACTTTGTGGATGAGTATGGCCAGCCAGTCACTATGCAGGTGGAGGCAAGGAGAAGGCGTGGTCACAGGAAGCGGCAGTCTCATTGCGCGGTTGAGTGCAACGTTCCCACAGAGAGACACTGGGAGGCCCTGAGAGCCATGGGACTGATGGAGGGAGAGGGAGGCCAGGGAGATGGCTACAGTGCTGGGTATGCTTGATGGGGTGAGGCGTTCTGGTTTACACTGGGCATACACTGTACGGACTTAAGAAATGTTGTGTAACTCCTACTCCTACTGAACAAGTAGATCGTTTGCGATGCAAAGCCAAAGCTCACAATGTATGTGCTATCACTTTATCCTCCGATTGTCAGCCACCACTCCTGCAGGCCGTTCTGGTTGTTAACAGTTGTCAATAAAGATTGGTTTAAAAGATCCGAGGCAGGTGGCTAGGAAGACATGGACAGTATTGCTTGTCCATTTTGCAGAGATAATTGAAGGTAAGCTAGTTCCACTGTACTAGCTTTATCTATTGTACATTGTTATCTGGATAGCTATGCTCTGATTACTGTAAAAAGAAAGAAAGAAAGTAGATGTGACATGTCAGAAATTCATTCAACTGTCCAGCGTTTGGTTGGGAGGAGTTAATCGCAAAACAACGCAGATGAAGAATTCAGTCAAACTCTAAAATGAGTCATGCAGCTCTGAACAATAAATAGACCTACATAACCTCTCCATTATAAATTCTCTTTGACATCACCTCCTTGGCATGACCTGATTTCTTCCTCTACACAGGCCTTACTATGGTCACATGACTGTGTCACCTGACATGTACTCCGCCAGTAGTCGCATGGTGATGTCGCCTGATGTCTATCCACCTAATGGCTACCTGCCAAGATCATCCAATAACCAGCACCCGGGTAACAACTACTTGCCCAGTGTCTCCTACAGCTTAGATCACCTGGACAGACTAGACTACCAGGTGATTTATTCTATTCTATTCTGAATCTATGATTGTGTGTGATCTAATTCATTCTCTGGATTACTATTATATGCTAAAGAAGTACTACATTTGCTATTCCAGGGTCCAGACATGTTGCCCTACCAGCCAAACTCAGAGAGCTGTCTGATTGGCTGCTACAACACAGAGGAGATGGAGCCAAAGAATTTCCCCAGACAGGTAGATAATTTGCGTCACTGCTAAATTACTTTTCTGCAACACCTCTGTGCCATTTTCTGCCCCTCAGGTATTCCCCTTTTGTACTTCTGTCTCTCTTATGCTGCCTTGGCTTGCCGCAATAACCACATTTTTCTGCGGCCTGGAGGCATGTTTATCTGTTTCAGGCAGGAAGAAATTTTTTCTAACATAGGTCAGCATATCACAGGCAAGCCCCCAGGAAGAGCACCAGGCTTTGAAGCCAATTTTCGTCATTGCCAAACGGTGGTACTACAACTTCTGTGTCCATCACGTGATGCCATTGGGCCCAAGAAAACTTTTTCCTGTAGAATTACACTGGGAAAAAGATGTCTGTAACTCAGAGGATAATTGTTTTTGAGGTAAATCAACTTCCCAGTATGAACACTCTAATTTAAACCATTATTATTTAAACCATTAGGTCCTAAAAGTTGTAAAATGCACTAATAGCCGAGTCAGAGTTATTTGACTGAGGCTGAAGCAAAGGCTGGGAGGCAGAGTTAAAGGAAACTGCTCTATGGGCCCAATGGATGTGGAACATTGCTGAATGATCATGCGCCACTGTGTAACTTTCAGAGGAGTGAATGGGAGCCCACCTCCAAGACCCTGTATCCAGTTCTCTTTATACATCCATGGTCACAAGAGTCACAGGATCAGTTTACTGATTGGCAGCAGTTAATCTCTGGCCAGACTTTTCCGCTAAAATTTATTTACATTTTTTTTAATTTTGTTTAATTAGGTCGCTCCCCCCGGGAGCAGCCGTCACAGCTTTCCATAGATGTTGCGTGGAAGCTCACTGCAGGTCCGGAGAACCCGGAGAAAACCCATGCTAACACGGGAAAAACATGCAAACTACACACAGAAGAGCCCCAAACCAGATTCAAACCTGTGACCCTCTTGCTGTGAGGCGATGGTGCTAACCCCTGCACCACGTGTCATTTTAAAAAGACAATTTTAGCCTGGCAAATTTATACTGTTGTGTTGTATCCTTGTACTCTAAATTCAATTCAAATTCTCTCTTACTTTTTCTTTAGTCAGACTATCGGCCTCCTTGGCGGTCTGATCGTCTTCTTGGATACCTTCCCCTCAGTGAGCTCGACAGTGGGTTGGGCTGTGGGCCTGACAGCCCACATCACCGGATGGCGCTCTCCGAGGCCGAGACGGACGCCATGTCATCACTACCAGGTCACACCCCTTCCTCCCAAGGCTCCTCCTCTTCCTCCGAATCCCTGATCTCCTCTGAACCCAGTGACTCCGGGTTTCACAGCGTCAGCACCGGGGAGCACAGACGACTGCATAAGATTCACGGAAGCCACGCCCACCGACAAACGCACCATCTTCGTTCAGGCCACTCCCCTCGAGAGCAGAGAGGACGCTGGGATCTTGAGTCCATCCCTGAGACAACTCCAGTGATTCACTCTGGAGCACCACAGGCGTCCCGCTGCACTGTGGGTAACAGCACGACCACAACAGTTCACTTCCACAGAGCGGAGAGGAGTCCCACCTTACCTCGCCACCGCTCGCCGCCTTCCCCTTCCATTGGTTAGTTAAGCTCCATTATTATGATTGATTATTATCCATCTAATGCCATAGTCTACAAATTCTGAAGACAAGAAAATCAGAGAGACTACAGTTCAGATTATGTATGACAATTTTTGTCTACACATACTTATAGTATCAGTGTCAAGGAACATGTATGTAATAGTCTATGTTTACGACTTGGCATCATTCAAAATTTTGTGACAGCGTTGTCAGCTGGTATATGGCAAGTATATCAAATTCATCTGAACTTATCAAAGAAGCAAAGCATTGTAAACATGGAACTACTTCCCTCAACACGAGGAGCCTGAGATGAAGGTAATCTGAAAAGACTGACACTAAGATCATAGTTGACGATCACACTGGATCCTGTAAGTGAGGTGCACCATGATGCAGCTGTGATCTCAACACTGAGTTGGGTTTGTTTTTTTGCAGCCAGAGGTGTTTTGCTGTTATTAGGCACACGTGATAAACTATCAACAGCAGCTTCATTCAAAAACAACTGAGCTTGACTGAAACTTTAAGTGCATCACTAATGTTCCTTCAAGCAGTCTGCCATTTAGAATTTCTCTGTGTGGTTAGCAACAAGAGCAACTAGACACAGAAAAAGCAAGGTGAAGTAGTGAAGTAAGAGTGCACCTCAAAAATGTGAGGTGTTTAGTTATATTACAAGTTTAGTGTGTTTAGGTGATTTGTTCATTTTAAACGAGGGACAGTTATTTGTGTTCACCTGCAACTAATAAACCGCCCCATGGACGACTGTCGATTTTTTAATACCCCCTCCTAGCACTATAGTTTAGAGAATGTTATAGATCCAAGACAAAACTGATAGAAGGGCAGGATTCAGTGAAAAACAGGGTCATAGATTCTACCGTACTGATATTTCAGAGCCATGGTCAGGGCCATAGATTCTACCGTACTGATATTTCAGAGCCATGGTCAGGGCCATAGTTCTCCTCTGATTTTCCCTGCGGCCTAGATTCTCCGTACTGATATTTCAGACCATGGTCAGGGCCATAGATTCTACCGTACTGATATTTCAGAGCCATGGTCGGGGCCATAGATTCTATCTTGTACAAACCACAGTCAGATAAAGGATCAATCAGTCAGGCAGGCTAGACTACCATATTCTGCCCCTGCACTCTCTTTGCGGGTTAACAAGGGGGATGCATTTTGGGTCATTTTGCCAACAAAGGGGATGGTATCACCCCTTATAACACCTACTGAGCTTAATAATCAACACATTTATATCAGAATGTACCATAGCGTTTTACCAGATCAGGCCAATGCATTCATGTCACAGTGTTTCTTCAAGGGGACAATGCAACAACCATTAAGCATTGCTTTGAGATAAATCGCAGCCCTTTCTCATACCCAGGGCATCAAATACCAACACTTTGTCATGGCTGATGGCATTCGATACCTCCACACAAGGCACCCAGTAGCGCCTGTGGTGACGTAGTTTAAGGAGTGAAACAAACCTACAGGGTGAGCAGGAGGGGAGGCGGATGGGTCCAACAAACACAGGACTTTCATTCGTGAGATTGCTGTTTGTGTCCTGTTTGTGTAAAGTTTCTCTTTACAATCAGCTGTTCCATTTGTGTCTTGTGTTCACAACGCCAAATCATATTTTCACTGTACAAACATAGTAATTTTAAGCCTAATCATGTTGTTTTTTCCTAAATCTAACTACAGTAAGTGTTTACTTCACAACATTAAGCACAAGCGAGCGAAAAGTGATGCTGAGGGGTCTGACACAGCATCAGTATGTGATGAGTTGGGATGAGAATGTGCTGAATTAAAAAATTAGGGTAGATGATAAACGCCATGATCCCCTAACATAAAGTTTTTTTGACAACTTGGAGATGGACATGAATGCAGGATTTATTGGAGGGAGAGGATTCCAGTAAATCCCATTAACCTTGGGCAGTTGCATGAAACATCAGAGTCTTTGTGGTCCTGTTTAACAACAAAGCGCTAAAGGTCCCTTGTTGAGACCACTTCTTTCTGTCTGCAGGTTGTCGTACTGAGCCCTGCCAGAGGAGGGCGCTGTGGTTGGAGCAGCAGCAGGGAGGAGGCGGGATAATAGAGGCTCCAGGGCGGAGTCAAACAATAACAGATTTGAGTGAAGGACAGCGCCCCCGCAGGGCCAGTCACCCCAACATGGCAGATGCTAACACTCTGAGAGATGGCCTCCAGAGCAGCCAACCGGGAACAGCCAGTAACACACTGGGGCCGAGGAGCAGGGCCAGTTATCCCAGTAACTGTCACCCCACCAGTCACCTCAGCATAGACAGAAGCAGTCTGACCAATCATCAGAATGCACTGAGAAGCAGCCAGGGCATAAGCCGGAGCAGAGAGGAGGACTCCCCCCTCTCTAAGAGTCCTGGATCTGGCTCCAGTGGAGCGTCAGACTGGCGTGGCTTTCAGACTCTCGGGAATCGCCCTGGCATAACTAAAGGTTCTTCGGTTCCTTTCTACAGCACACTGGGAGCCCCACAACATAAACCTCACTCTCCACCCTCTCCCCGCTCCAGACTGTCCAATCAGAAGTCCGTCAGGAACCAGCTGCTTAGAGCCCGAGCTTGCCGATTGGCCAGGGAACGCAGTGAGGTCACAACAGACGAGGAGGTGCGAGGAGAGGGGGAGAGAGACGGCGAGGAGGAAGGGGAGGATGGCCGGTGGGCGGGACGATACTGGAACCGGACCGAAAGGAGACGCCACCTGGCATTGTCGCGGCAACACAGAGAGAGGAGAGGAGGAGGGGAGGAGCAGGCCGGGGGACTTCAGGGGTCGCTGTCATCTCAGACGGTGCTGGAGCTGAGTCACATGAAGCAGAACCGACTGAGGAACAGCAAGCTGCTTGATGATTGGACAACTGTAGAGGAACTGTTGACTCATGGGACACGAGTGGAGAGCGACAGTCAGCTATGTCCCAGCCCTCTGTTATCGGTTACTACTGTCTGATTGTCTGACACACAATACCACTGTTGGTTACTGCTGATTGATCCAACACTCAGGCCCAGATTCATTAAAATGTGCATTGTGAAAAGTGTAACCATCTAAACTAAAATGACCAAATCAGAAAGAAGAGTTTTTAACTGTGCTCACAGAGGTCATGGTCATCCATCTACATTAACTGCATAGAAATCATGTTATTTTGAGCTGAATATGTGCATTTGTATATAGATGCATTTGCACATAGAGAGGGTTGAAGCCACTCAGTCTCTTGTCATGGTTTTATTACAACAGCAGCTAATGACAGATGTTCATAAAGAGGCTGTATTCCGCCTTGTACATACTGAAAAAAGCATATATAGTACAGTATACAGTACAGTACAGTATATACTGTAGTGCATACTGTGTTCCACAGTAGTTTGCAGTATGAAACTGTTGATGTATTTTGCAGTATGCTACACCAGGCTTGAGCCTTTAAACAAGCTCTTAAATCACTGGACAAAAAACAAACCACTACTGCAATATTATCAAAAAATACAACTTCAAGTTTTTTTGTTTAAGATCTGTGTGTTTTTGCTTTATAAGATACTACAGGTTCAGCTGCACCAGCCCTTAATCTATTTATTCAAACAGCTCATTGTGAAGTGAGACAAACAAGATCATCAATGAGGGGAGACAGAAAATATAAAAAAAAAAACTGATCTACAACATTAACTTAAACTGCTTTTTCAGTTTCAGCAGCAAAACAGTGGACTAACCCTAACCCCAGCAGGTGTTAGCATACATATACTAAACTTTGAAAATGTTTGATTTACCATCTAATATAGTACAACTGCCAACATTCAAAATCTACACAGCTGATTTCTCGCTTCAAATATTTTCGGAAGTGAATATAGTGATGAAATAGTGCCGAAAAATGTAAAAAAACCAAGCAGTTTAAGATGCTGTTGTTGTTGTAACCATAGCCTCTACCATTTCATCGCTTTGCATTGTGGGATACAGTAGGCAAGATGGTCTGATGCATACTGGAGATCAGTATGACATTGGTATTTTTGGCGTACTGTAGATTTTACTTTTGTTTGCATACTGCATTCTACATTTTGGCTAAATCAGTACATACTGCTAGTATAGTTTGTTTTGAGGACAGCCTTTGTGTTTACTGTCAGTCCTCCAAGTCCGTCCAAGAGTGCATCGAATGAACAGCCTTCAGAGTCACAAAACTATGCTCATTTGCTCAGAAGGTTAGGTGTTTGCTAGCAAACTCGCTAACTAGTTAGCTCATTAGCTCATGTAATTACTTAAATTAATCAGGTAGACTTATTGAAATCTAGATATCTTTTGCAAGAAAGACCAGAAATTACCAAAAAAGTGAGGCAACCAAAAGCATTCAAGAAACAACATAGACCTAGTGTATAAGCCCAATTTCTGTGTGTCATGAGGATATATTTTTGCCTTTTCATGTATCATTTGTATGCCATGCAACAAAACTAATGCCCATACTTATGTTTAGGCAACAAAACCACTCACCACCTGTTAAACCACTTAGGTTTAGGAAAAACATCACGGTTGAGCTGAAAATAGTAAACTACGTAAAATACATGGAAACGATGAGATAGAAGTACGGAAAACACAAAATAAACATGTCACAAATGTAACTTACAAAACCAAACAACTGGTCCCAAACACTGGTCTCCTGGTTGGAAGTCCTGTGTTGTTGTTGGACCCATACACCTCCCCTCCCGCCAGCCCGCCATAACTGGCATATTTATGTGGTTAGTGCAATGCCTCGCACATTATTCATCGACCTTTTCGTGCTACATGTTAGAAATGTCGGCTGATAATTACGTATACATGGGCAGGTTGGTGAGAGCCAAAGGAATCAATCATACAGTCAATGTGAAGATGGAGAACCAAAAACATGCGCTAAAAGACACGAACAGCTACATCGTGCTGCAGAGTTGGAATTGAGCCTCAGTGGGCATGGCAATACTATTATGTCCTTTTCATCGTCTATGCAATGTTAAAATATAGAAAATACTCTAAAATGGATGCTGGCAGACATGAGCTGATGATGAAATGAAAAATACTATAGATAGCCAAAGTCACGCCCCTTCAGGTGTCCCCCATGGGACCTTATTTTGGAAAAAATATGAACGGTAGTCAGTGGAGAGAGACAAATGTTTTTTTGATCCCCTTTGAATCACACATCGATTTAAAAGACAATTTTTCAAGTCAAGAACGTCCCAGTTCGTCGTAGGTTTGTCATAGTATCATTTATTTTGTGTGAAACCGCTCCGTAAACTACACCTCTCGTCTCGGACAACATACGTCCTCAACTAGCTGGCTTGCTAACATCGCTATGACCAGGCACAAATGAAACATTATCTGACCTAATGTGTTTTTTAATCAGCCGAGTAGAACAACAAGGATCAGACGTGTTGCTGGTGTGAGTTCATCCCAGTAGGAAACATCGTAGCTTCAGAGAGAGAGAGAGAGGCGTCACTACGACACTTCTGGGTGTGTCATCTTTTGCATTTTCACAGTCTGACACTTCAACAGACTGTGACTTTCTTTACATGGAAAATTAACTTTTAAGTTGACAAATGTCATGTGATCCAAACAGGATCAAATGTGATTTGTCTATCTCTGCTGACTACTGTTCATATTTCTCCAAATTAAGGTCCCATGGGGTCCACTGGAAGGGGTGGGACTTAGGCTCTCTATTACATTGGACTTGCTCTGCAATCTTAGTGAATCTGGATCTCAGTCATCTTATTTACTGTCTGACAGGAGGTTTGGACTTCAGAGCCTAAAAGTGTCTCTTCAGATGGGTCAAGAATTACAAGAACAACATGTCCAAAGCTACTACTGTTGCTCAGGAGGAAAATTACCAGCAAGCTATCCCCAGAAAAGGCTGAAATGAATGAAAATATTGCAAAACTGAGTTTAAACCTGCACTACTGTCTGACATGAACAAGACTCTGATGCAGCGCTTGCTATAGAAATGATTTTGTGCAGGTTTGCACAAGTAAAAGGCCACTAAAGAGCTGCAGGAGCTTCGGACTCTGCAGCGTTAACAGACTCACTGGATGGACTGGTCGCACTCTTCACACACCAGACCACCTGTGACTGGTCTGAAATATCGCCTTGTGGAAAAGTGTCTCCATCTCCTTTTCTGGTTTTACTGCCTTTGTTTCCGTCTCTGTGCCATGAAACGACATGGCCGACTCTGAACTTATAAAACTGTCGGGAGGTCCTGCTCGCTGTAAACTTGTTAGCGGATGTCAGCACCTTTATAATCAAACAGTCTCTAAATCCTCTAAGACACTGTTTTACCACGCTGTTGGGTGGTTCACCATTTTAATCTCACACAGACTCGGAGTGTAAATAAATGAGACGCTATAGAGAGGGCTCCATACAGCACTGAGTGCAACCGGGTTTCTATTTCAGAAGACTTCTCTAGTGATCATAGCTGTCTGAAGAGGGTTTATACAGGAATGATTTGACATTTTGGGAAAGAAGCTTATGCATTTTTCTTGCAGACTTAGATGAGAAGATTGACTAATGTGTGTTAGATATGAAGCTACAGCCAACCCTTACAAAAAAGAAGTATACTTATACTGTATATTATGAAGAAACTTAAGTATAATACAAGTATAATGACAAGTATACTTTATGTAATAAATATACTAATATCAATGTACTAGTAGTATACTAGAGCTCATGTTACAACATGGAATGTTGTGAATGCGATATGCTAATATGCTAATGCTAAGCAACGGCAATATTAATGTTACTGTCTAGAAGCCACAGAGGCTACCAATTTCGCAAGCTAGCAAGTGGGTAACACAACGTGGTAAATGTAAAGACTTAATGACAGAGGAGAAAGATGAGGCAGTTGGGAATATCAACATTTTCCTCAGACATATTAGAAAATTAGCAAGAAAAACAATATACGACTAAAATTACAATATATTAACTTATTATGCACCGAAAACTTAACTTCCATGGCCTCCACCATTTCTGACAACATCGACAAACGTCACAACTTGTGAACTTGGAGCTTTTAGAAACTTTCCGCTTACGTTAGTTTATCGGTTATTATCTGTTTGTTTAAAGTAGAAGTTTGGAGACGTTTCAGCTTCTTCTGTTTACTTTGCTACCGTCTATGAGGGACACAGGATTGGTTTCCCCCAAAAGGGGGCGAGGTAATGTAGTCTGGATTACGTACTGCCGGTCGGACGTATTGATGTCTGATGGGATGGTGGGAGGGCTTTACGACAGAGGGGACAGCTGCAGGATGAAGTACGATGTAGCATATTTCCAAATCATGGCGTTTTTGTTTGTTTTTATCCAGAAAACTGTCTCTCCCAGCTTTAGAGGACAGATGTGAGAGTGGAATCAGTCTTCTCATCTAACCCTCAGTAAGGAATCAAATATTTGACATAATGTTGAACTATTCCTTTAATATGTTTTCAAATCCTGACATTTGTGAATACCACAGTGAGTACATGAATGATACTCAGCACATATCAGTACTATATCAGCAGCAATGTCAACCAAACGATGGCTAAATGAGGCTTTTATCAGATCTTCAGGTAGTTTCGCTTTTTCAAAATATCTTTTAAATCACCTGATTCTGTGTGAGGAGTGAAAGAGAACTGGATTAAAACAACAGGAGTCCATCAATCTCATTAAACTGCTTGTGGGATTACACTGGTGACAAACATCACTGTCAGACATGCTATAAACCAACATGGGTGGTTGGATTAATCTGAGAAACGCTAATCAGGGTTAAATGTTACGATGTAATAATGTGTTGTATAATGAAACTGTGCAATGCAATTTTGTTAAAAATACGAAAATGTCCCTTTATTTTCATATTCTGTCAAAGTTCGGAGGAAATGAAACCCCGAAGACGGTTTTCAGGTCACGAAGTTGGACTCGCCAGATGAATATATTTGAGGGTTTCCTTTTCTAAGTGTGTGTGTGTGTGTGTGTGTGTGTGTGTGTGTGTGTGTGTGTGTGTGTGTGTTCATGCAAGAGAGAGAGAGAATATTAAGTTTAATACTAACTTGTTAGTAGGGTTTAGCCAAAGATATTGTGCAACTTTGGTTTGTGGACAATCTAGAACAACTATCACTGTATGATGTAAAAGTATATTTTATAATCATATTAGTTTTTTATATACTTTATCCTTTATTTTGCCTTCAGTAGATTACTTCTGCTTTTCCTGCTATGCTAGTGTACAGTATGTACGTAGATGTTAGTGTACATTTGACTGCATAAACAAGCTTTATAATTACAGTCTGAACCTAGCATGCTAACTCCTGATTAGCACAGAACAAGCATTTCAATGATTGCCTGAAGTGTCAGTATGGAGGACCACAAGAGTCACGCAAATAGTAATAAAGCATTTAATTGATTTCTAACTAATAGTACATATTGTTTAAAAATTCAGTTATTATTCTAGGAATAACTGGATTATATTACAAACTAATTAATTATTTGACATTTTATTGGGGGGGGGGAAGAAGAATTAGAAAACAATTTACAAATTAAATATGAATCCATCAATAAATAGTTCAAATTAAAATGGGATTTACAAAACACCATACATCGGTCAATGTAATTTAAAAATACATTAATGGATTATAAATAAATAATGTAACTTAAAAAGCAATTGAAAAATGCAGTTAAAATGCAAAAAAAAATGGATTCATAAACTGAATTAATTATACAGTTTGTAATCAGGCATTTAAAAGGGCAACTTTTGTTTGCTGCCTTGAGCTGGTAAAATGAGGTAAAACAATGCAAATTACCCACATATTTTTTAATTGCATAATTTTAAAATTCATTCAAGTATTTTTAAATGGTGTACTTATTGACTGTTTTATGGTGTTTTTGTAAATCCCTTTTTAATTTGAGCTATTTATTGATGATTCAAATTTCATTTCTAAATATTGTTCATAATACTTATTTTTATTACCCAAAAAATGCAAAATAATAAATTACTTTGTAATTTAGGCCATTTATTTATAGATTCATTAATCAATTTGGAAACAAATTTATTAATGCCTATTTTTATTGTACAATTAGTTATTAATTAGATAAATGCTTTAATACTATTTCCATGACTCTCTCGGTCCTCCATACATAAGAGCTAAAGATGTCCTGTATTTTTTCACAGATGGGCTTTTATTTTGATAAATACTGTATATCTCAGAAGGGATGCTCTTGAATCGCAAATAATGTAACTTTGTTGGCTTAAAGTGGTTAGTGGATGGCACCAAATGACTATATTACAGCGCATGTTCAATAACTGCTGAATCGGACTGACAAAAACTTGATTAAAAACAGAAATAATTTTGTGAAGCATGCAGCTAGCTAACTACTTGTCTTAGCTAGTTTCATCTGTGTGTCTGAATATCTCTCCAAACTCCCTCAACACCGACAACAATTATTAAAAGATGAATATTCCGTATATATCAAAAGACTGTGAGTCCTCAAACATTTTTGTTTTCTATTTCGACATAAAGAACTTGGAGATGAAGATGGACACCAGTCTCATGTATGGAGCCATAGTCAGGATGTGGTTAGCCTAGCTTAGCATAAACAGCTAGCCTGTCCAATAATACACCTGCCAACACCTCTACAGCTCACTGATTAACATGCTGAATGTTGTTTGCTCATATTTTTATACATTATTGTTATATCATTATTATTATATTGTTATATATATATATACGTATATATGTATATATATATATATATATATATATATATATACATATATATCTATATATATATATATATATATATACATATATATCTACGTATGTATGTGTATATATATGTGTGTATATATATATATATACACATATATATATACATATAATATATACGTAGATATATACGTAGATATATACGTATATACATACATATACATATATATATACGTATATACATACATATACATATATATATATATATATATATACGTATATATACACGTAAATATATACGTATGTATATATACACACGTAGATATACGTACGTATATATATATAGAGAGAGAGAGATAGATAGATAGACAGACAGATATATATATATATATATATATATATATATATATATATATATATATATATATATATATATATATAAGACTGATAGCGAGAGAGGAATAATTATATAACTATATATACTGTATATACTATACAAAATGTGTGCAACAATAAACTGTTAAAATATCATAAATTATAGAATTACTAATAATTAGTAAACATTATTAATTATCATTTTGTTGTTCGTTAACAGTAAAATAACTGTTACCTAAGTGTTATTAACATTATTATCAGTTTATCATTTATAAATGATGGTTATTATAACGTGTTACCCACATGTGAGCTGCTAAATACATAAACTGTTTAATTAAATCATGATTTCAGCCCAGAAATGTGGATACACAGTGAAAGTCTGCAGCTCGTGGGGACGAGACGCTCAGCTGAGTTCATAGATTCACAGTGAGACGACAATCTTTAACTAGCGCAGCTTTGGGGAATCAAAGCATGATGGGAAAACAGACACACATGCTGCCTCCCAGTTCAGGGTCTGGGTTCTTTAAAGGGCACAAGGTCTGCGGTGGGTGATCCTCCTCAGAGGACATGGTTTAACTTCAAATATTTAGTTTGTTTAGTACCAAACAGACAGTTGTGGGTGCTTCAGGAAAATCCCAGATGTAAATAATAAAATGAATATAACTGCTGTGCAGCTGTGGGCCGGGGCAGTCACTTTGAGGAGGAAGAAGATGAATGAGAAGTACAGGATGGTCCATCATCATTAAACCTTCAAGGCATTAGCATATTCATAGTTCTGCCTGGACTGGGTCTTAAACTCACAACCTCAGACACCGAGAGCAAGTCACTATATACTTGACTGATATATGACTGAGGGCAGCATGTAAAGGCTGATTTCAAACTAGTGTCAAAAATTCAGTTTTTGAGACAAAGTTCTGAGAATCTAGACAACACAGAGATATGGATAATCTATTTTAACAAAAACTGATCGCTCCATAAGTGACAGATTTATTAATAATACTTGATTTCCATAGACTGCAATGGAAACTGCAATGAGGATAGAATTCAAAATACTGTCAAAAATACATTTTGAGATAAAATTCTGAAATATACCACCCTGCATCTACCATAACCTCATAATTTAGTCATTTATTTTCATGAACAAGAGCTGCCCAGACCCTAAAAGTAAATGATGGCTGGATTCCATTTAGCTGCTTCAGTTTCACGGTCCTAGTGTGGTGCACTGTGAGTGTTTCCATCCAGCTGTTTTTATGGGCATTTTCAATTTGTATATTTGTATAAGTATAATTTGTATATATTTGCAAGTATACAACATTTATGAAACTTTGGTTGCAAACTTGCCTACTGCCATGGCTCACTGGGACACTTGAATCAACAGGTTTCATTATTATGTGCTTTCCCCACTGCAACAAATCAAAATGTCTACATTGAAGAATAACCGTTATTACATACGGCCTACTGATGGATCCCCTGAATGCACCACTAGACAAATTTTGAGATACCAATACTATTAATGATGCACCTTGTCATGATGCAGCTCCTTCTATGGGACAGAAATAATAAGAGAATTGTACTTTGGTTAGACAGCACATTAAGTTTTGAGGCTTTTATCTACATTTTATTTAATTCTGATTAAAATCCAGAGTTTTTGAGGTGTTGTGGTTGTTTTGTCACCATGAACACTGACTGACAGTCACTCAGAGTTTGGACGCAACACTTTCCACCAACAGCCATGTTGGCTCTTCAGTCCTGCTCCGTGACCGTTGCCATAGCAACTGGTGTTTCTACAGCAGCTGATCTCTCAGCTCTTGGCCTTGTCACCATGGTGATGTTTTGTGGAGGATGATGGGACTTATTTGCAGCTAACACGCATTAGCTGTGCAGAGAAAAGTGGCAGCAGAGCACCTGGACTGACTCTGATCTCTGATGTGATCCTGAACGGGTTTCACCACAGAACCACAGCCGCTGTGGTGACTTCAGCCAGCAGATAGGATCCATTTGAATGAAACACTAACCTCCACACAGCCTCTTGCTGTTCTTCTACATCTGACCTGAGGTATCTGACAGTAAAGTGCGTCATCGGTCCAACATGGGCTGAAGCAGGGCCACCTCTGCTGGCAACCGTGTGGAATTACAATAAAGAAACTGCAGCTGGAAGAGAAAAATCAAAACCAAAAATGAGTTATTCTGTACACCCACAGCCCAACGAGTGTTTCAGTGAGACCATGACATGGTCACAGCTCGATGCATCCACAGTACTTTTAAGTAAATTTGAATTAAGCGACAGATAAAAAAAATGTGTCATATAAGTGATTGTAGTGTTTTCTTAAAGGCCCTGTAGCACCAATAATATAATATTTCCCAATAATAATAACATTTGTACTTGACTTGATCAAAAATGTAATAAAACCCAATAATTAAAAAAAATATCCTGACTGATACTGTAATAACATTGTCACCATTTATTTTTAAACTGATGATGTAATAATATTGACAAATAATTTAATTATTAAAATTTGGGCTGTCAGTTAATGTGATGATAAAAATTTGTTTTAACACAAATTTCTTTAATGTATAAACACAGCTTGTGAGTTTTAGGTTGTAACAGGCTCAGTTTTAAAGCGACCACGTGGGCTAAACAGCGCCCCACATGGCCATTTTCAAAGGGGTCCCCTGACCTCTGACCTCTAGATACATGAACGTAAATGGGTTCTATGGGGACCCACGAGTCTCCCCTTTACAGACATGCTCACTTTATGATAACCACATGCAGTTTGGAGCAAAAAACATGCACATTTCTGCATGCAGTATAAATGTATTATTTTTGCCCATTCTAAAATGGTGTATTTGAATATTTCTCCTAGGGTCCATAAACAGTCTGAATTATATAAAGTGGGTATCACTACGGCCTTTGGCCCCTTTTTTAGGGTCCATAGGAGCATTTCATTTTAGTGAATTTTTTTTTTTTTTTTTTTTTTTTCTTTTTTGTTAAAAAAAAAATTGTTAAATTTAGCACCAAATATTTTAACAAATGGTATCAACCCTTGAATTATATATAGATATAAAGTATGGAAATAACTACATATAATATAAAAAAAGGGGGGGGGGAAAAAAAAAACGAAAAGATATCTACAGACAGACAGATAGATAGATAGATATATAAGAAATCAGGAAGGGGCAAATACTTTTTCACAGCACTGTGTACATATAAACACTGTACTTCTATCATAATGTTCTCAACCCTTATACACTGTTAGTTATTTTAATTAAGGTGTATTACAGATTTATGACTAGAACAACTTGTCACAGTGCTGAGCAGCATCTCAAATTAATCTTCAGGTTCCCAACTTTCAGATGATGTACAACACTTCTATGTGACATCTACTGCTGACCTGCCATCGCCCCTGAAGACCCCCTGTACCCCCTTAAAAAAAGACAAAAACAGGTCCACAGTGGGTCTCAGAGGGTTAAACGTGCACTGAAGGAAAAAAATAACATTCAGTTCACTCTCCGATCATTACGGGATGAATTTAGGTGACGGTGACTACCATCTGTTGATATCAGTTTAATCTCTCACGCAGAACTCTGTGATGTGTTTAAACCAACCAACATAAAGACTGAGAGCAGAGGAAACTAAAACCAACTCCAAACTTCATCACTGCTGGCGGTGTCACAGCCCTCAGTCCCAGCTGCCTGTTCGACGTTACCACTGGAGGTCAACATGTGAAGAAATAACCAAAGAGAAATGCACACTTTGTACCAAATTTATTCCATAAAATATAATTGTATATCGCTCTGTGGAGCAGTTCTGCTAAATCCACATTGTAAAATATTCCACACAGACAGCCGGGCTGCGTTTCCACTGGGAGGAAGAGAAATCCGAAGAGTGAGGAGGAAACAGACTGTTTGGGTTTCAGTGGAAATGCAGCCGAGCACAACAAAGAAATGCAAAACAGCTCATAAAAAACAATTAAAAGATTCTTTCATCTGAACAGACTGTGGTGAAGTGGAGTTCACAAAATGATGTTTGTCATATTTAGATCGACTCAGAGAAACTCAGAAGAAATGACCTCATTGTGAAATTTTAAAAATATGACAAAACTCCAAACTGCCTTTTAACACACTTAAAACTACTATAGTTTTTTCAGTTACAGTGTAAACCTTCAGTCACAGGAACAAAACTAAAATCAGAGTTACTAAAGACTGAAATGAATCAGGCCACAGCTCAGAGATTCATTTAGCAGATCTAGTATTTGTTGTTTCCCAGCTGTGTCCAACCTACCAGGAGTTTTATTCAGGGTAAATATTGGGCTTCAAGCAAGAATCACTTCTATAAACAGATTAACTTTAAAGATGAATGACTGAGGAAACTGACTCCCTTTTTACCCATCTCTCATATCCAGATATATTCTAGATATGATTTAACCTTATTACTTTTACACCTGGTATTAATATGTCTCCACACTGAGATGTGATCGCTCTGTCCAGCTAAAACAACCGACCGTCCCATCCTCTTCTCTAGGGAAGACTAAACCAAAATTTAAATTAGACCACTGAAGGTGGCTCCACAGTTTCATGTCAAACCGTCTGTCGTGACCAGACACCAGAGGTCTGTGGTACGAAGCGAGTTCAGCACACATCAGGGTATCTTCTCGTTATCTGCTTAACTGAACGTAACAAACGAGAGCTCGCGTAACAGTCCTACGACAGTGGTTATCAACTCAATGATTCAACCCAGGGGTTCTCAATCTGGATATGAGCGTGTTCACATGAAAGGGGCGGGGTTTTGCAGCATATGACCAATCATAAACATGGACAAGTCTACTGTCAGCAGAGCGGCAAGAGCAAACTACAATATTAGACAAATATGAAGTTAAACACACAATCCAGACTAAAAGTAACACAGCTGATGCTGCTGAATGCAGGAAGGACAGCTGGCAAACGAAGAAATTGCTGATGTGGAAATTAACAGATTTATTAATCTAATGGCCTGAAAAGTCAGATATAGTGGGCTAGATGTGGCTGTGAGATTATAAAAAGCTTTTAGTATAATGGATGAATAGATTACACTTTATTATACTGTTTAACAATAATGTATGACTATTTCAGCCTTCTTTCAGCTGTGTCCCTGACTCCGGCGGTGTGAAACGGACTTGGGACCAAATAAAAAAAATATAAAAACAGAATTTAAAGTGGTAAGCCCCAACAGCTCACAGCCAGCTGTCATTTCTGCATTTATCAGTTCAAACTGTGCTGACTTTAGCCGGGATTATGACTGTAACTTCTTCATATTTGTGTATTATTATCATACGATCTGCTCTTTTGATCGAGCTCTCACTGGTCAGTAGACAGTGCTTTTATACGAGTTCATCTCTTATGCTGAACACACAACCTGCTCCGGAGCAGATTAGGTGTTCAGCATAACTTGCTATGGTGATCTACCCCACTACAGCGATCCAGCGTCATAGGAAAACCCTGAGGGGTTAAACCTGAAGTTGCCTCACTAACCACAAATCCTCCTTCGTAGTACAGGCCTCAGGTAGAGAAATTTAAATTCTTTAGTCAGTGAAGCGTCAGGATGCAGAGAAGAAGTTAGGCTGAATATGACATGATGACTATTACCTGTGACTGTACACCATGTTGTATATATGCAGCATTTCCTCAGTCCACCACTGATATGTGAACACTGTTTCCTCCAGTCAGCAGCTTGTACACATGATGTGATCACAGGATTAGTACAAATGCATAGATTATAATATTTATGCTTGTTCAACCGGTCATTACTTTATACGTTTCCATGTGTGAAGTTGATGTGCTAATGAGTTTGTCTCAACCCTTATCAATTACTAGTGATACTCAGGATGAACAAAAAAAAACCCTTTACATTTAAATCAATAAATCCCTTATGAGTCATCCACTCCCAGTCACCAGGCATAGTGACCAAATCCACATAAAAAACACACACTTATCGCTGACCCCCCCCACCCCCACCCCCACCCCCGTTTTCTGCTGATAAGGACTGAGTGATGATTTAATGCCTCTTTAACTGTTGAATACCACATACTAGCAACAGGCAGAGCTTTCATTTAAATTCTCCACTTTCACCATGTGAAGATATCCAAAATGCCGATTTTAAAAAAAGTGCAATAAAACAATTTAGTCCCTCAAATTTATATTGAAATGTTAATCACAAAGTAAGATACCCAGTAAATAGTCCTGGCCGTATTAAGAAACAATCTGTGTTTATAAGGAAAAGTGCTAGAGACAATCCCCAGCGTACGGTAGTCTGACTCTTGTAGAGTGACGATTGTCTCACTAGTGAATTGATTATTGCTGTGTGATTGTCTTTGACCTGTAGCAGCACTGTGGACCACGATTTCTAGCATCTGGTCTCTGTTTTGTTTGTCTTGTGGACTCAATGCATATGGGTCCTGCTAGTGGGTTCACATTATTCCACTGGTCAACAGGTGGCGCTAATGCACCAAGAAATATAGCAAGATACCAACAAAGGCAGGGAAAAAGAAGACTGCAAGCTAGCAAACATGCTGTATGTTCTAATACCCATACTACCATGCTATTTAGCATGCGAGGAAAGGATTTATTATGTCCCAATATATAATATGTCAAATGTAGTATGCCAAAAATACCAGGATGTCCTACTACATCCAGTCGCATTTTGCAGGCAGTAAGCGAGCACGCTTCTCTGGTTATTCTGATCCACAACCCTCTGCACAGCGGATACATGAGAAAGAGGGTCAAAGTTCAAGGCACAATGTTATGATGACGTATGATGTCCCAATTGTATGCATACTGTTAGTAAGGGCAGCTGCAGTATGTACTAAAAGTTAAAAGAAAAACTATGTAATTTGGAGCATAGCCATAGATGTAAACATGTTTTCTCTGCTTCTTATAGAGTACTACAGAGATGACAAGTATGAATAAATCAATGATGTCTCTAGACTGACGGAGTATTACAGCCACTGGTAGGGGAAAAAAAAAAATCAGAGACTTTGAAAACAAAGTAAAAATATTTTTGGGGGAATACGTTGTAGTAGTTAATATGAAAAATAGTCAAAATATTATCAAAATCTTAATTCTATGAGATGACTATATATGATGACAATATAGTATTAGAAGTAGGGCTGTCATTTGATTAAATATTTAATTGCAATTCACTGCATGATTGTCCATTGTTAAACATGACTAACTGCAAATAAGAGAGATCTGTCAAGTATTTAATATTCTTATCAACATAGGAGTGGGAAAATATGCTGCTTTATGCAAATGTATGTATATATTTATGACTGAAAATCAATTAACAACACAAAACAATGACAAATATTCCCCAGAAACCGTCACAGGTACTGCATTTAGCATAAAAAATATGCTCAAATCATAACATGGCAAACTGCAGCCGAACAGGCAACAACAGCTGTCAGTGTGTCAGTGTGCTGACTTGACTATGACTTGATCCAAACTGACTGTGATTATCATAAAGTGGGCATGTCTGTAAAGGGGGGACTGGTGGGTACCCAGAGAACCCATTTACATTTACATATCTTGAGGTCAGAGTTCATAGGACCCCTTTGAAAATGGCCATGACAGTTTCTTCATGACAAGCTAGTAAGACATGGTTGGTACCAATGGATTGCTTGGGTTTCCTAGTTTCATATAATGCCAGTATATTCACTCTAGCTTTAAAACTGAGCCGCTACAACCTAAAAATCATAATTTGCGTTAATGCGCTAAAGAAACTAGTGGCATTAAAACTAATTTGCATTAACGGGTTAAGGTTAAGTTAACTTTGACAGCCCTAACGTGTTGCTGTAATACTGATTTGACAGCCACAAGAGGTTGAAGTGCACCTCTACCCCGTGTTGTACAGAGGAGTAAAAGCATTTGTGTTTTCTTCCTTTTTAATGCTTTTAGTCCTATTTAGAACATGAGGTAGTGGTGCACACTGTCCAGGGTGAACCCCGCCTTCGCCCAATGCCAGCTGGGATCGGCTCCAGCCCCCCCTGACCCCTAACGGGATAAGCGGTTGAAGATGGATGGATGGATGGATGGTAGTGGTGCACTTCAGCCTCTTGTGTCCAAACTGAGTATTACAGGAGACTATTTTTTTCCAGATTAAAAAAAAAGAAAGCATAAAGATTATCCTGGCAGTTTTTAGAGAAAACTATTTAGATCAGACTTTTCCCACTTCTTAGGCCTTCCATACTTATTACTCTATAAACTAAAGTAAAAAATATTATTTTCTCATGACTTTATTCCAGACGTTACATTTTCTATTAAAATTCCAACGTTTTTTCTCATTGCAGCTTTTTTTTTTTTTTTTAATATTTCATATTTATAGAGTGCTTAAGTCCCTCCTCCTCTGGTGAACCACTATGGGACCTTATTTCAGAAAAATGTGAAATAATATGATATGAACAGTATTTAACAGCGAGAGACATTTTTTTTTATCCTGTTTGTATTGTGTCATAAATCACACATATATTTGTCAATTTAAAAGATAATTTTACAAGTCAAGAAAGTCTCAATAGTATCAAACTGTAAAAACAATAATTAGAAAGACGACACACCCAAAGTGTTGTAGTGACGTCTCTGTCTCTGAACTTATGTTGTCTGTGTGTTTTCTACGAGGCTGAACTCACACCAGCAATACGACTGATCATTCTTTCTCTTCCCAGCGGATAAAAAGACCAGGAGTCTCTGGATAAAACACATCAGGTTAGATGATGATGATTCATCTGTGCATGGTCATAGCTAAGTTAGCTAGCTGGCTAGTGTTGGTGACGTATATTGTGCGGAAGGACAGATGTAGTTCATTGAGAGGTTTCATACAAACTTCAATGATATTACGACAAATGGAGACTTTACTGAGTCGCAAAATTATGTTTTAAATTGACAAACGTGTGATTCTTTGCAATTCAAATGAGATCAAAAAATCTCCCTCTGTTTACTACCATTCATGTATTTTCTGAAATAAAGTCCCATGGGGTCCAGCAGAAGGGGCGGGACTTCAGCTCTCTATTCTCTAAAACTCTGATGTTTTTTTCCCCACAATGGCTGCAGCACTTAAATTATAGCATAGTGATTGTACTCTGCAGCGTGTGTGTGTGTGTGTGTGTGTGTGTGTGTGTGTGTGTGTGTGTGTGTGTGTGTGTGTGTTCTAGCCATCTCCCTCACTCCCCTGCAGGTTGTGTTTGACCAGAAACTCTTTGATGGTTGGCTCATTGTCTACTAGCCCCGCCCTCTGCTCCTCTAGGTGCTGCAGAAGCTCCTCCCACTGCCGCTTGTCCCTTCCTGTCTGCCACGACAGCCGAACCACCGCCCGCAACAACGGCAACAGGAGGGGGTGTGGCCTGTCGAGGCACTGCGGTGATGCATTGTGCTCGTCAGTCTGTGGGTGGGGCTTATCTGTGGGCCTGTCCTCCACGTCCGTCTCAGCGGGGGTCAGGACGCGGAGGGCGTCGTCACAGTGATCCCGGGCCTCCTCCAGCTGGTCCACTTCCTGGAAACAGCTCGACAGCCCCACCAAAGTGAAGAACCAATGGGAGGAGGCTGGGGGTGGGGCCTGGGCGTCATAGTAACTTGCCCAGCCCAGTTTGTGTTGTAGTCTCTTGGCGTTGAGCAGCGGACCCAAGGCCTCCTGGTAACGTCCCACCCTCAACGAAACAACACAAACTCAACTCTCAGTACCAGCACTGGAGATACGGGTCTCCATGATACTTCATAAAAACTATCCACCCTATTCTCAAAAACGTAGAAATGATTATGGACATAACTTCCAATGAGGTAGCGGAAGTAGCAGTAAGCTAGTTAGCCACCAACAGTGCTTCTTTTAAAGTAATCTCCCTCCATATTAGCAAATCCAGCTTTATTTTTTCAACAGATCTTTAACTAAAGCTAAATTTACATTCTCTAAAATGTTCTTGCGGAGCTCTGGTAGTTGTTGCACTGTTCGCGGCTGTATTAACAACCAGACAAAACTCAATTTGTGACTTCAACATTAACATCATTTTGGCCATTTTAACTGTTCATGTCAGATCCATCTTCTGAGATAACAGTTTCTGGCAGCGTGTCAGTTACCTGATGAGCAGCTGTCCGGTCTGCAGGTCAGTCAGGTAGAAGAACTGTCGGACGCACAGCGCCCCCCGCAGGGCAGTCAGGGAACACAGGTGGGACAGATACTGCTCAAACGCCCGGCTCCGCTTGGCGATCGTCTCTGCCGTGAAGTTCCTGCGCAGCTTCTTCCCTGCGGAGATCAAAACAGGAAGTGGTCACGTTTCTGCTGCAGGAGACTTTTTCAGTGCGGACTCTCCATCTATGATGTCAGTGACGCTGCCGGGTAGAGGATTCGAGCCTCCTCGTCACCAGCGAGCCTCTCTGAGCGCTGACATCCATGCTGACCGGACTTACGTGGGAAGCAGACACGCTCCATCTGGTCTCCATAGTTACGGCGCAGCGTGGAGTGGAGCCGCTGGAAGTCGGAGTATCGGCGGGTGATGATGGCGGGAGTCTTGTCGCTGCCGCCAGACTGGATCACATGGATGGTGTACAGCTGGAGAGAGACAGACACAAGTGAGTTAAATCTACTTTTTTTTTTTACTTTCTGTTTAATCAGAAGGTATCTGGGATTTAAAACTGTTCTGATAAAGGCAGAAAATGTGGGTTTTATGATCTTTAATTTTACTTTTAATCTCAGGAAAGAAAACTAATAACTCACCCCACTGACATGAACTTATGTGACTCTCTAGTATAAACTACTATATAACAGTGTTCATTCATTTAGTTTTTACTTCTGCTAGAGTATTTCTTTCTCTTGGTTTTCTCCATTACTCTCACCGAATGTCCTTTCAGACACAATGTGACAACAGCACCACTGCAATCTGAAACCTGTTATTTCCAGTGGCTTGCACAGAGCCACTTCAGCTTTGCCGCTGAGTGATGCTGTGTTGTGAGCAGCTTTAAATATTGAGATTCGTTATACATTTTATATTTGTTAACTTTTTTTAAACACTAGACCACGGGAAAAAGTTGAACCATACACTTCTAGGGATTTTTACTGTGCTTTGGGAAATATCTAAATTAATACTGTAAGAATGTTTGATTTTAGCATGGATGTAGTCAGAGATGTCCTCGTGGTATTTTCTTTAAAATTTCCAAAAGACATATAGTGTTTTATACTGGTGAATATAATTATTTCTTAATTCCATATATATGTATTTTTGTATATACAGTTCCCTATTTTGAAAACCAGGCGTAGTCAGACGTGTATACTTCCTGGCTTGACAGCACGTTACCTCAATATGATAACATTTCCTGTCAGTGACAGAGTTAGCATGCAGCTTTAGCCGTGATGTCTAGCTCTGCTTTTCCTGCAATGTGTGAAACCCAAATTGTTTCCATCCTTTACTAGATGTAGTGTTTACCACTTTGGATTTAACATGTGAGGGTGCAGGTCATATCCACGCTGACCCTCCTGTTTTCTGCTTTGTCATTTCGACTCACTATGGACAGCTGTGTACTGTTTGGGTGATGGATATGAAAAAAAAACATGATACATAGGCTGTCTGAACTCACCACATATTTAGAGGAGCCGTCCTGCACCACGCTGGCGTCAGTCACCTCAAACAGTAAGTTGTCTGTCAGCTGCCTACCAGCCGAGGTGGGGCTTCCACCACTGAGTCCACGCAGGGTCCTCCAGCTCTCTTGGAGCTGCCGCGTCAGCAGGAAGGATGTGGAGGGGCCCACTGGAGACACGCCCACAGGACTAGTGTCTATACCAAACAGGTGAGACAAGGATCAGGTGACTAGGTAGCATTTAGTGCTGTTAAACTACACCTGATGTGGGCGGCAGTAGCTCAGTCCGTAAGGACTTGGGTTAGGATGTGGAGGACCCGGGTTCAAATCCCCCATGGACCAAGACCAACTGGTTGCTGGAGAGGTGCCAGTTTACCTCTTGGGCACTGCCGAGGTGCCCCTGAGCAAGGCACCAAACCCCCAACTGCTCTGGGCGCTTGTCAGGAGCAGCCCCCTCACTCTGACATCTCTCCATTGACATGTATATGTACTGTGTACTGTGAACAACAGAGTGTAAAACTGAATTTCCCCACTGTGGGACTAATAAGTCTAAAAGGAATATCTTTCTTTCTTTTCTTTCTTTCTTTTTAATGTACTTAGGAATGGGTACAGAAACCTGGTACCAAACGAGCCATGGGGAAAAAATTTTCAAGACCGTAGTATCGATAAGCTCTGACAATAACAGTTCTGCTAATGGTATTGGAGAAACTAAGAAAATTGATTTCCTATTTACTTAGACAACATAAACGTTATCTTGCACTAGGTTTGGGCAATATCACAAGATTATTGTTAGATATGATGCTGGTTGGCCACGACAATGGTCTTAACGTGTCCCCGATTACATTATATTCAGGGATTCTGCCAATATACTGCAAGCCTGGCTGGCCTGAGATCACTCCCCACCGGGGCAAAGCATCAGGGAATTATGATGATGTTTATTAAACTAAAATCAGTCAGTCGGGGACTTTCAATATCACCCCACCCTACCTTTCCGCATTTGTAATAACGTGACAATATTGGTCAATCACTGGTCATCATAATCATTCCCATTATTTTATTTATTTATTCATTTATTTTTAATTCGCCTAATACGACTACTGCTAATTTTATTATGTTTCCAGCTCCAGTGTGAGGTTTTTCTTTTTAATCTTGCAGACGTTTTGAATGAATGTATGTGTCAGCAATGAAACCTACTAATAAACAGGTGTCACTGAGAGTCTGCAGAAAATCTGACCTGGAACACTTGAACAAGCAAACCTCACAAAAAAAAGTATCTCAACTTCAGGACGGGACGATTCACATATCTCACTATGTGATACAATCACGATACTTAGGTGCAGATTCGATATGTGTTAAGATTTTTAAGTACTGCATTGGATATTATGATTTATTGTGATTTTTGTTAACTTTTTTTCACACTAAACCATGGGAAACGTTGAATCATACACTTCTAGGGACTTTAAAAATATTAAATAGAAAAATATACTTTGGGGGGCTGGAGCCGATCCCTGCTGGCATTGGGCGAAGGCGGGTACACCCTGGACAGTTCATTACAGGGCTGACACATAGAGAAACAACCATTCACACTCACATTCACACCTACTGGCAATTTAGAGTCATCAATTAACCTGCATGTCTTTGGACTGTGGGAGGAAGCCGGAGAACCTGGAGAAGACCCTCGTTAACACTGGGAGAGCATGCAAACTCCACAGAGAAGAGCCCCAAGCTGGATTTGAACCTGTGACAAGATATTGCTGTGCTAACCACTGCACCACTGTGCAGCCCCACGTCAGAGATGTCCTAAAGTCAAATATATCAGTCATTGTCAGGAATTATTTATCATATGCAAGTTTTTCCAGCACCCTAAAAATAAAAGAATAAATAAATAAAGTGGGCATTTCTTTAAAAAATAAATAAAAGAATAGACATTTCCATCAGAAATTAGTGGTATTTTCTTTTTAATTTATAATGGACATCTAATATGTTATACTTCTAATGAACCTAATCCAATCAATCTTATTTCTATATATGTATTTTGTATTTACAGTTCCCTTTGTTAACACCTTATTTTGAAGACTGGACGAACTCACACATATATACCTCATGCTTTACTGTATGTGTAGTGTTTACCACGTTGGATTTAAAATGTGAGAGTCCAGGTCGTATCCACGCTGACTCTCCTTCGTTTTCTGCTTTTTTGTTTCGGCTCACAGCAGCCAGCTGGTTTGTTCTGGTGACCACCTTACTCAGACTACAATTCCTGTAAGTGTTAAATGAGCAGAATAGCAGCTCACCTGTGCTGCTGAGCCCTTCCTCCATCGACTCTCCCAGGAAGTCTGAGTCACTGTCCAGACCCTCGCCTTCGCCCTCTCCTCCATCCTCTGCTCCTCCCCCTCCTCCGCTGTCGAAGCACAGCGTCCCGCCGAGCCGATCGGTCACGCACTCCTCTTCCTCCTCCAGCTCCGCCTCCCAGCGGTCCTCTTCAAACTCCTCCTCTTCCTGTCCACTTGCTGCTTCCTGCTCGGGTCCCACCCCCTGACCATCTTTAAACAAAGAGCGCTTCAGACGGTCGAGCAGCCGTGACGCCATGACGGTACCTGGCCACCGCGGCAGGGGGAGGGGCTGTAGAGACAACAGGGGAACAGTTATAAATCAACAGTGTAATTAATGCTTATTAACCAGCTAACAGTTCAGACTTTAACCCTTTTAGAACTGTTCTTTCTGTTTCTATGAAATAAAGAAGTCAATACTGTATATTGATACAGGCTACTAAATCTAAAGTTGCAGATATTGTTGGACTTTCAGGGAAGGAAAACAATTAATAGGGCCTCATTAATCAATATGGAGAGACAGATTTATTCCATGGGACACGGTATGTGCGTACCACTGTGTGCAACTACAGATTACAAACAGAAATAGGTAGCAGGTAAACTAACATGTGTTTGGATGTCTTGTAATGATCAGAGAAGGTCAAGCTTGCAGTGTATATACAGATTCGCTTCCACAAACCAGGTCACTTTTAAAAACGACTCGGTCACATTTCAGCTCTACAGACACGCTGAGCTACATCCGAAACAAACCCGGCAGAGACGGCAGCAGGCTGACTTGGCTCTGGTTACAGAGCCAGCGGCCTCTCTGAATGGAAATCATGTCACACATTAATAATGCAGCGGCTTGCTAAGTCAGCCCGCTGCCAGGAAAACAAAACACGCACACCGCCTGCGAGGCTTCGGCCGGCAGAGCTTCTACAGGATCCTCCAGCTGCGCAGTCAGCGTTTTCAGCACAGCAGGTGTCTCAGTTTGGGAAGACAAACACTTGGAGGTCATCAGCAACCTCTCTCTTCCCTCCAACTGTTGGGAAACAACAGTTCAATCTACGAAGACCTGTGTGAATGAATATCTGACAGGTAAAGTGTAATTAGGACCTGTTAACATAACACAGATGTCAACCAGGGTTGGAAATGGGCACCAGCCAATAAGAGCTGCAACCCTGAGGAGTGACGTCAAGCTCAAAAAGTTGCTGATGGTGTGAGTCTAATAAGTCTGTTCCTGGAGTGGTATGCCGCTCCTGTTTCTTCATCATATACCATTTCCTAATGGCCGTTTGAAAGTGGTAGGCCACCGTCAGTCTGTCATACCAGCACCAATTCCTGATATTTTTTCTGTCTTTATTAACAACATAGTGCCGTAAATATAAATAAATAAAGTCATTTGATGCTTGCCGATGTTTCCTAAAGCTAGAGCTAGCCTCCTAGTCAGTGTGGGAAATCAATAACATATATTTAGAGCCAACTAACTACATAATACTTGTAAAACTACATAATACTCTGTGTCACAGAACATGAACTAGGCATATGTATGGCATATCAATTATTATTTGCAACGTTAACTGGTTATCATTGTGGCATACGCCGTTTCTACCAGTGTAGTTATGATAGACATTGGGGTATTTTCTTACTATAATCTGTCTTTGGATAGTCTGACATAACAATGTGTGTTTAAAGTATAGACCTGATAGCAGAGGAGGGTATACATACAGCCTGTTTGCTACGGAGGGAATCACATTCATTAATTCACAGCATTTAACGCCCTACAGCGGCATATACTGTTTTATACCGACATAAATATGATTGGTATTAATATCGGGGTATATCCTTTATCTTAGTGTTAAAAGCTACATTACAGTGAGAAAATATCCTGGCGTCTATCATATCTATGCTGATGGAAAGGGCTTATGCCAAGATGATTTTTATGAAGAATAACAAATAATATGCCATACGTTATTGTTCTGAAATGTGGAGTTTTATAAATTTGGTGTAGATGGCTCTAAATTTCTGTTATCGATTAGTCTGGTTATGGTGGCTAGGCTAACAATAGCCATGTTAGCTTAGGATAGCTCTATTATAAGCTTCAGGGTACATCATCCATCCATCTTCAACCGCTTATCCCGTTAAGGGGTCGCAGGGCATTAGGGGCTGGAGCTGATCCCAGCTGGCATTGGGCGAAGGCGGGGTTCACCCTGGACAGGTCACCAGTCCATCACAGGGCACATAGAGACAGACAACATAGAGACAGACAACCATTCACGCTCACATTCACACCTACGAGCAATTTAGAGTCATCAATTAAACCTAAACTAGATGTCTGTGGACTGCGGGAGGAAGCCGGAGAACCCGCGCTAATCATAATTATAACCAGACTGACTAATCGATAACAGAAATTTAGAGCCATCTGAACCAAATTTATATAACTCCACATTGCAGAACAATAATGTATGGCATACCACTCCAGGGACGACTTACCACTCTGAACCACAGTGGCACACCACCAGACACTTTTCAATCTCAGCACTACTGGATTCTGCTGGCGCTTCTTTTTCATCCACTACACCAGTAAATTAGATATTTTTATAGTTAAAATTCAGACTGATTTTTAAACACATAAATATAATCACTGTCAAATATAACGCTACATAAAAATATATGAAGTTTCTTCCTTACCTGACCCTGTGGCAGGTCACAATGTTTTTACTAGTCTTTCAGTTTCTTTTCTGCCACTTCTGAAATCTATATAGCACTAAATTGAATCGCAAACACTGAGTCAGTGGTATCAGACAATAGAAGTATCCCTGACTATTTTTAATTGAGGAATTACCTTTAAAAATAACAGTTTTTTAAATATAAGAAAGGAAAACCTGTCATGGCGGTTGTTGACCTGAATTTTTTACCTGTCACAGCTAACAATTATTCTGTATTTAGTATTCTGCTACTTGTTACATCCACCTTTTTCATGTAGATAAAATAACCAGTTACATTAATCATCTTATGTCTGCTCCAGCATCCTTTGCACACCGTCTTCAAATATCATTGTTTTATACATACAGTATATATTCATTCAATGGAGTGTATTTATATCTGTACATAGTAAATTAGTCATTCTACCTTGTCCAGCTTTGTCCTTGCTTTTAGCTGAATGTCTATTTCTATGTAACTTAAGCACATTGAGAGCTGCAGTCAGATTCCTTGTATGTGTAACATTACACATATTTGGCCAATTAAACAGATTCTGATTTTCTTAAATAAATCAGCAGCCACATGAGGAAAACCACTATTTTTCACTGCCTAGGTCCATTCATTTCCATCCACTTGGATGGTCAAAAACAGCAGCAACACAAACGCAAGAAGGAAGAGAAGAAGTGTGATTTTACGAGGCGTCCCTAAAGGTAGCACACTGCTGCCTTCACAGACAGCTAACAACAGTTAGCCTCTTTTACAGGATGGGCCCGGTACCGGGTACCACCTGAGCTGTGTGTTAAAACACTGCCTTCAAAAACTTCATAAAATGCTGTGGTGGTCTTTTTAACTGAATTGTTTCTACGCTACTAAAACAACACTCCAAGTGTATTTAGTCAAAACAATGTTTGTTTGTCAGTGATTTCAATATTTTAGTTACCAAATCAATGCAAAATTGCAATTTCACTTTAATATTTTGACCATTCTTTAGATTGAATGTACATACTTGACTTTGGATTCCTTTTTGTTATCTTATGTATATTGTAATTTCGTCTTTTTTGTTATCAGTTTTACTTAATAGTATTTCCTTATAATAAAACTACTCCATTTCATGTCGAAACTATACAATTTAGCTGTTTTTATTGATTTTATACTGCGCACAACGGTAGAATGTGATGATGTACAGGGTAAATATCATGGCCAAAGGCTCCATTGTGTGCACTTAGCCTCCTGTAGTGGATATCAGGAGGATTTTAAAGCCAGAGAAACCCATTTGGCACACTTAAGGTATCCAAGTGGCCAAATGTAGAGTCCTCCTGGTCCTATCCTGACTAAAAACTTTGTGTTATTTATATCTGCTTTGGCACAGTTGAAGTCAAGGACTTGCTGAATGGATTCAGTGACATTATATCACTGATATAATGGTGTCACCCACTGTCTAATCTATAAAACATTTTAGGTGAAGATAAAAATGTTTCCTTTGGTTCATCACAGTTTACTCAGACATAAAAACAGTCACACTGTTATTCACACTGGGGTGAAATCTTTGGTCTTACCTATCCATACAGACCAGGATTATACATATAGACCTGCTAGTTGTGGAGCTATTTTTGATGTATTTTGGGTGTCTGTCTAGGTGAACCACACCTCCAGCACCCTGGGACTTAAGAGGTTAACTAATATTAAATATTTGGTTAATACCCACGTTATGATAGCAATAACATTAACTACACGGGTATACACACACACATTTTGAAGAAGGTGCTGTGGAGATAACAGCTAATACTGTTAGCTCAGCGCACAGCAGTTTAAAGTTAGCGTACAAGCTAATAACTTTGCTCTCTTTAAGTATGAGTTGTTGATATGAAACGTTAGCTGAAGTTAGCACTACGGGGTTTAGACAGCTCACCCGGTGCTCGAAGCTACACGGCTCACGTTATTTAACATTTCCAAATTACTCTTTAGAAGTTACACAGTCCGGCTCTGCTGTTCCGCTAACGGCTAAAACCGTTAGCTCACATCACCGCAAAGTTAGCAAACGAGCTAACAAGTTAGTTTTAGTGTCAGTGTCACTGCTGAGGTCTGGATAACTCACCCTGGACTTGAAGCGGATTGTCTCCGCTCCTGTTAGTCCATGTCAGCGGGTAGATGTAACGTTTGAAGCTCCGGCTGAGGACCTCCGGAGATGCACCGTCCCGTGGGTGTTCCGTGAGGTCCACACACAGCTGACTGTATCCTGATTCCTGAAACCGTCTCCCGGCTGCAGCCCGCAGAAGGAGGCGGGACCCGCAGGATGTCGGACAGGGACCATATAAGGTGATGTAGTGCTGCGTAGACGACGGTAGGGGGCAGTGAGGAGCTGAGTCCACCGGAGGACTGATGAGTACAACAGTCCAATCCAAAGACTGTATATAAAATACTGTACAGGATACTGTGTACAGTGTGTGATCCAGTCCTTTGCTCACAATGCAGTGGAAGAAGTACTCAAATCATCTACTTAAAGGGGACCTATTGTGCTTTTCCTTATTTCGTGTTAGGGTGAATTAGCCTAATGTGGGCCATTTTTTGCATTTCAGATTTCCACTATTACCCCACTAATCCCACCCAGGGCAAATGCACGCGCTCATATACTTTCTGGCAGCAATTGAATCCAGAATGCCAGAATGAATATGACCTGCATGAATGAGAAAATTCACAGGCTTAAGCTCAAACACTGTTTATATATATATATATATATATATATATATATATATATATATATATATATATATATATATATATATAAAAAATATTTTTTTTAGTTTTATCTTTAAAAAAATAAATAAAACCCTTAAAACCTCTAATTAATTGTGCTCTTTTCATGTGTAATATGAAATGTTTTGTGTGATGTATAAATCGCTGGGCCAGCATTGAGGAGTTCTCATTTGCTCCCTATAGCCTGAAAATATCCAGTAAGTTGGCTCAGCTGGTTTTATATGTTGGTCCAAATAGAGCCTTTTTTGGTCTGCAGCAGGGGCGGCAAAGTCAGTTTCATCCCGGGCCGCATCAGCATTATGGTTGCCCTCAAAGGACCGGTTGTAATCGTAAAACAATATACAAAATTTCCAAAATTTCTCATTAGTTTTAGTAATAATTTATTTAATAACTAGCTCTGAAGACCAAAAGTGAGTAAAAAAAAAACATCCTAAATATGTTTATAACTACAAATGAACTTTTTTTCTGTCAGTTGTGTTTGTTTTTAACCCTTATGCACTGAAAACTCTTAGAAACATATCACAACCAGATTATTTGAACCCTTAATAGTTTCAGAGTTTAACCCTTATGCACTGAAAACTGTTTATTATTTTTAATCTTTATCACAGTCTTGGATACGTCAAAGATTAGTAACAACATTGACTTGGATGAATTATTAGTTTTTGTGCAGCATCAGATTTTAATTTTTGCTCACACATGATGGTGGTGGCTGTTTTTGCCCCATTGACTGCCATTATAACCACATTTTTTGATTGCACAGCCATGACACTATATAATTGTGCATTCTGCAATGTTGATGGCGCCCCCTGGTGAACAGAAGTAAAATGTGTGATTTTTACTGTTGATGACCAGGTTGCATCATTTAGCCACTACACAGTACATCTGTACATGGAAAGCTTAGATTCAGGCTTTTATATATGGAGTTATATGGCGTTTATCAGCATATCAGTGTGTGTGTGAGACCATGACCTGAGTCACAGAGTTCACTGAGTTCGACAGGTCGCAGAAAATCAAAACATGCCCCCCAACTCACAGAACTACAGAGAGTCTGTATGGAGTAAACAAAAACAAAGTATTAGTGTATTTATAATTCATACACATGCTGTCCTGATGGTGTTTTGATGGTGAGAAGAGCAGCAAGCAACATGAAGAGGCATTTCTCCACTCTGGAAGCTCTAAAAGTGATTACGGAGCCTGGACTCTTCCACATCATCCCCTCCATCTGACACCATCCACTCAGGAGAGTCAGATCCCGATTTTGTTGTGGCGCTCTCATCATCCTCTTCAGCTGAAGGCGAGGAGGACGCAGAGGATCCTGGATCCGGGTGGACTGGGAGAAATGGCAAAGTGTGGTTTCCCACCAACGCTGACACAACTCGCTTTTTTCAGCCTGCCAGAGGTGTGACCCCAGGGTCAACGCGTTACGCCATCGTGAGGGTCCACAATGACTGTAGGCTTTTCCTTGCAAAGGAGCACCAGCTCCAGGTCCAGGTCCCCGTTCAGTAGCAGGCCCTTGGCAACAAGGCCCACCCTCATTACGCCACACAGAGAGCGGGTGGCCTGATCTCTGCGCTCACTACCAAAAACACACAGCAGATACAATACTTCTTACTACTTGGCCCACTTTCTACCAACTGAACATGAGGAATGACGTTGCTGACACCTCCTCACCTTTCCTTATCAGTGTCCGCGCCCGCTCAGAGTCAGACTTGGAGGTCGCTTTCCAGCTGCTCCTGAGTTGGGTTGTTGGGTAGATGACAGAGTGTTTGGCCATAACGTGGCGGTCGTCGTTCATGAAGACGCACATGGAGCGGTGGCGCATTGGAGGAGGCTAGTGGTAAGAAGACACATGATAATTAATAAATAAGAAACAACAGAGAGGTTCAAGCTGTCACAAACCATGAATGAATGAACAGATTATAAAATAACCCTAAATTATGACATCATGCTCTGGAAGCATCCAGGAGGGCTGTTAACTCATGTTTCGTACAGCAAAACCTTGACATCTACTTCTGCTAATGCATGGACATCTCACTGTGCTGTGAGAATTAAAACAACAGCTTATTACTATTTACATACAACGGAGACCTGGATTACAGAGTTAGGGGCCTGATACTTTGGTGCCAAGTCAAAAATGTGGTGCTGCTCATTTTTCTAAGGTACTGCAGATACCAGGGATCAGGGCTCGAGACCAGCGCCGTCCCGGGGCTCATAGAAAACTTCCCAGATAATGCCACACGGTCCAACAAATCCGTGTTGAAACCGGCAGGAGGAGAGCGAGTAACCTTAGCTGTTAGCAGCCGGTTGGCAGCACAGTCCTGCTTGGATAAATAACAGCTAACATACAGAATACTGTTGCACTTACTGACATTATGATGTGTTCAATCTGGTAAAATTGATTTTTTTGGTGAGAAACTTGAGGCAGATCATAATCCTGCTTTATGGGACAGGCTTTGTGTTCAACCTGCAAAAAGTATTTCTAAAGATTAAAAAGGACCTACTTTCTCTGTCAGTTTCTTGTCTCTGATTGATTAAAGTAACAAGGTCTCACGGCTAAGCCAAGCTTGTAACACCAGTGATTACACAAACCCAGTGTATATACAGACAGCCAAAGCTAATTCAGAGGTAGGCGGTGATGTGGAAGCACCAGCATGTGCTCCTAAAGCCCCGGGCAGACTGGAGTGACAAAACGCCAGCACCAGAGTCCTGTGACTTTACTTACATTAATTAGGACACATTTCTTTGTCCCGTTAACAGAGATATTTCACAAAAACGCTAATGTGTCCTGTGTTTTGGCGGCTGCCAACCTGTTGTCAAACATGATACTGAGATGCTTGGCTTGAAATTAAAAAAAAAAAAAAAAAAAAGACTGAAGTGAAGATATTACCGTTGTTGTTCTAGAGAACGTGGCGACTCCTACAGTCGTGGACAAAAGTTTACATACACTTGTAAAGAACATAATGTCATGGCTCTCTTGAGTTTCCAGTTATTTCTACAACTCTGATTTTTCTCTCTGATAGAGTGATTTGAACAGATACTCAAAAATATACAAACAGCAATGCTAATATTTGGTTACATGTCCCTTGGCCATTTTCACTTCAATTAAGGACTTTTGGTAGCCATCCACAAGCTTCTGGTTGAATCTTTGACCACTCATCTTGACAGAATTGGTGCAGTTCTGTAGTCACTCAAAATCACTCACAAAATCAGAGTTGTAGAAATAACTGGAACTTCAAGAGAGCCATGACATTATGTTCTTTACAAGAGTATGTAAACTTCTGACCACGACTGTATATCCAGTGAATGACCGTGTTCAATGTCTTCTCTGCAGCAGATGATAATGTCGCAGTCCGTCTGTACAGGAGCAGAAACATGCACATGGTTTAACACAATAGTAAAGCACTACTGAAGCTGGCTGCAGCTACATATTACAGTGGTAACAATCTTCTTGTCGAACTGTTGGCTAGAAAATCAATATGCATATTTACCAAAATGACAAAATGTTCCTTTAATGTGCAGCTTACTTACTTAGTCCACGAAAATACAGGCGTTTCCTTCCGTTCTGTCCGTCTTGTGGTCCGTCATCCATCTGACCTGGTCGGGAATCAGCATTTCTTCATTGTTTACTACATTTTCTGCTGATAAAAAAGGTCCACAGGTTGGATTTGAACCTCCAGCTGCTGAGCTAATCCTCGATGCATGGGGCACCTGTTCTACCAGGTGAGGTGACTCAGCACATTTTCCTTTTTTTTTCTTTTCTTATGTTGATGATACATAAATAAATCCATCCATCAATCCATCTTCAACCGCTTATCCCATTAGGAGCTGTGGGGGGCTTGATCTGATAAATAAATCCATAAATATATAAATGAATAAATAAATAAAGACAGAAAAGTGCATAAATAATTGTATAAATATAAGAATAAATAAATAGAAGAATAAATGAATAAATACAGAAATGCATACATGTAAAGAAATTAATAAATATTGAAATAATTTAATAAAAATTGATAGACAGGACATTTGCTTTTAGTTGTTCCCTACATTTTCTGCAGAAAAAAATTGTATAAATAAATATATAAGTACAAGAATAAGTGAATGAATACAGAATAAATTCATGGAAAAAATAACAAAATAAAAATAAATAAATGTTGAAATATATATGGAAGTAAATGAATAAATATTGAAATAAATAAATTAAAGCTGATAATTAAACAGGACATATGAATTTAAATGCTATTCAGTTTCTACATTTTTGTTCATCTATGTTTTCTTTACTTTTTGGCTGTTTTGACTTTGATTTGACAGAAACTGTGACAGTTATGGGAGAGAGAGGATGACGAGGAGAAAAGGTCCAGGAGTCAGACCTGAACCCCCGGCCCCCTGCTCTACCAGAGGAGCTCACTGAGCCTCCTGTCCTCTGGTTCAGGGCTGTCCAACCTTTGTGCAAAGAGGGCCAGATTTGGTGAGGTTAAATGTGTGGGGGGCCGACCATTCAGCCTGACACTCTTTGAACCATTAACATGATAACAGAATAACAGTTATCTTATTCCAGGGCCATATCAATCTGTGAATCACCCCTTCTTTCATTTTTCAACTGAACATCAAAAATGAAAAAAACAAAATATGTTATTTGATTTAGAATCAGATATCAAACACGAAATTTATGTCACTTTTAGACTTGAAATGGAAAAATGAGTGCTGGACCAAATTTGATTTTAATATTTAATGTTGAGTATTTGTATATTTGTTTCTTAAGACCCTAATGTTTGTTATCAATAAATATGAACACTATTTAGTAACAAGACCCAGTTTGATTGTCAGTTGAAAAACAAGAACAAATGATCCCTGGATTGAAAAGACTCAGAGCATATTCATTAAAAAAGAAAAAAAATAGAAGTGATTCACCTCAGAAGACTAAACATAGAACTTGTCTGCACTAATGTGAAGGGTGGCTGTGAGATCTGGACTACAGTCAGTAGACCAGGTCTGGCTCTAAAGCAGTGGTTCTGATGCGCAGATGTCACGCAGGTGAGAGTCTCTTAATCTGGTCCTCAGGCGGTTCTTGGATGTCCTCTCGCATGTATGTCGAGCTAAACCAGCTCAGCATTTTCTTAGCAAATGTTTGAATCTCTGGGAACCTGCCTTCATCCAGCTGGCGGTAAAAGTTGACAAAGGGAGCTGCTGGTGCCGACCGCGACTCTCCGCATCACACTGCAGCTCAACGAGGTCCAGCTGGAGGAGGTCTGGAGCGCCAACGGAGAAAGGAGAGTTAAAAAGCCTGATCTCCTTTTCAACAGCTGCAAAATCCCGAAAGCGGCGTTAAAACTCCTCAGCCAGAGATGAGGTGTCTGCTGCATACCTCCTCAACTGCGCACCGACATTGTGGGGCCGCATATTGTTGATTTTATGACAAAGGCTGTGGGCCGGTGGAAATTTGAACACGGGCCGCATTTGGCCCGCGCGCACATGCCTGCACGAGTTGGTTTGGTTGCTGATCCTGCTGATATAAATACATATATAAATAAATAAATAAATAAATACGAAGAGAAAAGAAACAAAATTAAAAGAATTTTGCATAAATAGATGTAAGACATGAAAAAAACAATCAAGACCTCTTAAGGAGAAATGAAATGCCATGATATAGGCTATAATTTGGACATTAATTAATTATGCAATCTTTTCATGATGTAGACGGAAACATGCATTGATTCACATTTATTATCACTATCATTTAATATTATTTTGTATCTAGATGGGTCAAGATGGTTTGAAGTGTGTACACAATAATTATTGATGGCAACACCTACTGTAACAGAATAAAGAGGCCAAATCATGAACATGATATCATCTTTTACTGTATGGGACTCGCTCACGCTCGTGCGTCGAAGTCATGGAAACGGATTGTTGACATGGTACCGAGGTTATATAAGGGCTGCGGACCTCTCTAGGAGCCCCTTTCACACTTGGACTCGGACACGAGCTGACCTCTTGTGAAAACTTGGTGACTGGTTATCTTTGATACCGGATCGCAGCTGAAATCTACCCCCCTCTAGGAGATGGTGTTTTTTGGACCCCCTGTGTACGGCCTGCCGGCCACCGCCTCTTTTGGAGGTAAGACATCTTTTAATATTTAAATTATGTTCAATTGTTGAATTTATAGTTAAGTGACTCGTAGACTGTTGGCCTGTTAGGGAAACACTGATTGTGATGAAACTTGATGTTTTCTGGGTGAAAAATAATAATTATCTGGTAACACGTGTAATGTGAAGTGTGGCGGGAGTATTGTACAGAATGTTAACAACGATAGTGAGTTGAAAACACTTATTTTTGTTTGAGGGCAACATATTTTCCAAATTTTCCGTTGAGTCATTTAGGAAACAAAATGGCGACTCAGCCATTTTTTGAATAATGCCCAAACAACAAGCTGATTTGTGCGTCATGGAGACGACGTAACGTCTAGGAGCAAAGGTGTTGAAGTCAGAGTTGTAAACACAGCACACCTTCCTCCGTGTGGACAGTTGAGATTACTTCTTAAAATGTATCTGGACATGTTGTCGGGTCCTTTTCAAGTCCACATTTATCACATTTATGAAGTCATTTTTAGGTTTTCTCAAAGTGCACTAACAGATCGATATTGTTATGAGCCTGAATGAAGTGAACTAAAGTGTCTGACAGTTATTGGACCTAAAATCAAAGGTGCTCAGTCATCACTCAGAGCTTCTACTTGACATGATAGTACTGTCATCATATTATAATATGTTTTACTAGTTCATGTGGTGTTTTCTGATGAAGGGAAGAGATGAGAGCGGTTTCTCATGCAGTGACTGTGCGCGTCCTGCGTCCAAAGATGCCGCCGTCTCCTCCACGCAGCGTGATTTACAACTTAGGACAGTAACTAAATATAATCGATTATTTTGCACATATATTTTGGTGCGGTTATTTCTGGAGAAACCCTGTCCTTAAGTGCGCGTGAATTAATGAAGGTCCCCATGTTTAAGCGTGCGTAATTACGCACGAGGGTCTGTGCGCATCATACTTTTTTGGCTGTCTCAGTGTTTTTCACAGCATATTGGGAACCTTGGAGGCAGCAGCATCCTCTTAAAAAAGCTCAGTGCCGTGAACAACCATCTTTTCTCGCGACATCACTGAATAGAGTCAGAACCAGCTGTTTCCACCATTTTAACATGACTGAAATCTGATGCAACATGACAGAATTACAGCCTGTTGTTCTGAATAATGTTAAACTCGTTTGACCTTTGTTGAGATTATAAGAAACAAGATATGTATTCAGAGGCAAAAACAGGAATGTGAACAGGGTTGTTGTGTGAACTTGTGTTATATAAACCAGGATTAAATAGATAGATTCTTCTATGGAGTCAGATCAGTCTCAGTATTAATGAATGCACACAGAAATATCCACAAATGTGTTTTGTGATTTATATATGAATGACTCTGTCCACAAAAATATGTTTCTATTATATTAATATTTATAATATATTATACTATTATAACATTGTTAATTAGTATTATTGTTATTATTATTATTACTATATAACTATATATATACTGTATATGTGTGTGTGTTTGTGTGTAAATTTAAAACAAATACAAATTTAAGTAGTTATATAATATATATTATATTTATAATATAATATATATGAGCATATTTAATGTATTTTTTGTATATTTGTATTATTATTAAATCATTTTAATTATCATTTTTAAATTTATATTTTAACTCTTTCTGTGTATTGAAAAATATTTTTTGTAGAGTCATTTTTATATAAATAAGAAAAATCCATTTCTGAATCCTTCTGTGTGCATTCATTAACACTGAGATTGATCTGACTCCATATTGTTTTCTCACTGAGTAGAGACAGAAGTACTGATTGTCACAGAACTAAATCTGACTGAATACAGATCAACCTATATCATGATTTGGATCAATTTATCACAATTGAACATGTGCTTCTGCAGCCCAGTCAACATGATCTTTAAATGTATATAACGATGTATGAGATCATGATGGGGTGTTTTTGTGTAATATTGTGCAGTGTGTACAGCACAGCAGTGGTTCCCATCAGGTGTGGACGATATTGTGTCAGCTTTTACCAACATATATCTAAAAGTAGTATAGTGTTAAAATAGAGGTTACATCTGACAGTATTTGTTTGGCCCCCAGCAACAATCTTGGTTTCTCATGGCCACCCCTGCTTTAGAGGGAGGCCTGAGGGGACAGACTGTCAGTGTTTGCAGACTTGGCAAATTTCTGGCTAGATTTAGACACTTTTGGAGCTAGTTCGTAGCTATTGCTGCTAGCTGCATTCATTGGAAAAGAGTTGGAGACACTTGGCTCATTTTTTTTTCTGCTGGATCATTTTTAAAAATCCAGTGTAGTCTTGCTAGTTTCTCAAGATCACCACCCTGCCTTTAAATATTACAGGAAATACAAAGTTATTCTTTGAACCAGACTAAAACAAGCAGTTTTCTCCTGAGCTCTGCACCAACAGTCCCTCATTACTGTTTCCACAAGTCAGAACGGTGTAAACCTTTCGTCAGCATTTCAAATATGCCACACCAGCTTTAAAATCAAAACTTTAGACATCATCACAACATCCATGCATCATCAGATCACTCTCATCCTGTCATAATGTCTCAAATAACAGTACTGTACTATATTGCATATCACTTTTAGAGGTGACAGTAGCACTCTGTTTATTGGGGGCTTTTCTAAAAAGTGTCTGTGATGTTTCTGGTCAAAATGATTTTCCTGTTTTTGTCTGTTTTATGAAGGTGGAGAGTGTGACTTTTTAATGCTTTTTTCCTCCTCAGGTGGCTCCGTTTGGCTGGACTGGCTTCAGGAGGCTGAGCCTCAGGGAGGTAACGGTGAAGGTGACCCTTCTGGTCATCCTCCCGCTTTCACTCCTGCTGACCTTCCTGCTGACTTCTTTGGTTTTCCTTCTGATCCTTTTGTTGACCTTACTGTTGACACTGATGGTCTTCCTCCCGCTTTCCCTTTTGTTGACCCTTACATTTTTCCTCGTCCTTCCTCCCGCTTTCCCTTATGGTCTTCTTCTCGCTTCCCTGCTCCTGACTCTTGTGGTCTTCTTCTCACTTTCCCTCCTGCTGATCCTTTAGGTCTTCCTCCTGCTTTCACTCCTTCTGACCCTCCTGCTGACCTTCCTTCTGACTTCTTTGGTTTTCCTTCTGATCCTTTTGTTGACCTTACTGTTGACACTGATGGTCTTCCTCCCGCTTTCCCTTTTGTTGATCCTTACATTTTTCCTCGTCCTTTCTCCTGCTTTCCCTTATGGTCTTCTTCCCGCTTCCCTGCTCCTGACCCTTATGGTCTTCCTCCTGCTTTCACCTGCTGCTGACCCTTATGGTCATCTTACTTCTTTTCCTCCTGCTGACCTTTATGCTGGTTTTCGTGCTTTCCCTTCTGCTTATCCTCCTACTGACTCTTATAGTTTTCCTGCTGACCCTTGTGCTGACTCTCTTGGTGACCCTTATCGTGTTCTTCATGGTTTTCCACCTGCTGACCATCATGGTGGCCTTGAAGCCAACCCTGATAATGTATTCAATGCTGTTGAGTATTTTGTTGACAGGTCATCTGGACTCTGTATGTCCATCCTGGAAGAGGGAGCCCTCCTCTGATTTGACGTGGCTGATTGTGCTGAAGATCTCCCGTGGCTGATCCGACCCAACGACCTCTGCTTCTACATGGTCTGTGATGATGAGGATGAGGCGCCTAAGGTTGAGGAAGGTGAGTATATCCCTCCTCTTTCTTCTGATGATGAGGATGATGAGGATGTGAGAGGAGCAGCAGCAGGTCAGTGCTGAGAGGCCACTGAGGTTTTGAGAGTGGACCTCAGAGAGGCAGAAAGCTCTGGAGACCCAGTTCCATGGACTTCTGTCCTCAGCTCCTCTACAAAGAGGAGCAGCGAGGAGAACTGCAAGCAAGTTACAGCTCTTCTCATCACACTTTTAGCAATTCAATGATTATCCCACTCATTCTTTTTGTTTTTGAATTGTTCTGCTTTTTACTGAAGAAGACAGAGATGAGGCAATAATAATGATATTAACAGTTTTCTCCTGCAGTTATCTTCATCAGGTATTTAATAATTTGGTTCTCTGTTCTTTGACCTTGTGCTTCAGTTTTAGTAGATGGCTATCTGATAAAGTGCGGTTATAGTTATTAACATTAACAAGTGTTTTAATGAGTCTTGTACGTGTTAATGATCACTTATCGTACTCACTGTTGTTCTTTGAGTTGTTTTTTACATATGATAGAAAACTGAACCCCACAGAAGCAATAATTAATAACATTTTTTATCAGTTTAATATTTCTAATGATTACTGATATTGCTGACAATGTTGTACTTTTTCCTGCAGGATGTCCAGCAGTTTCCTTGATGACAGAGGAGAAGTTGGTCCTCCCGAACAGATGAGAAGGATGGCCAACCGCAAGACGAGCTGGAGAGCGATGGTCTCCTGTGATTTAGCCAACAAACTAAGTAAGTCCTCACTAAGACTACAAGACTAGCAAAGGTGACATTAAGTGGTTATAAGCTAAAGTTGAAATATGGCACAGATCAAAGTTGATTTATTTAGAGATTCATGAGTCTGCAGGAGAAATGTGGAAGAACATGGTGATGTCTGTCAACCCAAAGGAGGAAGTGTAGTGATAAAAGAAAAAATCCTGACTTGTTTTTGATATCACAGGGCAGGACTCTTCCTGTGTTTTTGGCATTCCTGGAGCATCTGAGAGTGGATGTGGACCAGCCGATCATCCCAGGACACCCGAGCACCGCAGCGGTCCACTGAACACACCGAACCACTGTCAGCAGCCTGCTAGCTTCAAGACCCCGAACATTATCTGAAGAGCCAGTGAGTCTGTCTGTCTGTCCTCTGCCCCGGCAATTCAGTTCAGTCCAAAGGGGCTTATTGACATGGGAAACATACATTTACATTACCAAAGCAACTGTGAACTAAAACCAACAATCTTGTCCTCTCCCTAGGTTACATGAAGGAGAGGAGGGTGTGTTGCTCAGGCTGCATCTGTTTAGTGACACCTGGAAGCTGCTTGACATCCTCCTGGATCCATCCCTCCATATGTGTTCACATTATACACATCCATTTAGTCATCTGGACTCTGTATGTCCATCCTGGAAGAGGGAGCCCTCCTCTGTTGCTCTTCGTGAGGTTTCTCCCAGTTTTTCCCTGTTAAAAGGGTTTTTGGGAGTTTTTACCTCACCACTATTTTTTACCACTTGACTCTTTTGGTGTTGAATTCAATAAAAGACAACATCAAACATCTAAAATGTGGTATGCGACTTCTTTTACTTTCATTGATGTTACCATAACGTGAAATAATCGATCATTTGCAGGTAGTGTGATACTTGTTTGATTGCATTTGATTTAACTTCCCTACACATTAATGACACCACAGTCCAAATGATGTTTATTGAGCCCTAAAACCTCACAGCTTTAGTTTGTTCTCCACTTTAATTTGGAAAAACAACAACCAGAGAAATCACCGATAATGTCTGATAATGTATTGAAATGGCCTTGAGATGATTAGTTATTAAATGTATCATGTTTTGTTTTTAAACTCAGCTCTAGTGATAGTAATATTTCTAATACCATTTTTAAACAAAAGCGTGAAGCAGCTCCAAAATTGATCCAACAACTATGATGATGACAATGAGAAGGGTCCCCTTCCCATTTAATTTTGAATATTTCTCTGGGACTAGGATCAAGCCCTTTCACATTTAGCCTTCAAATAGATTATACAAAACAATCTGCATTGGGAAGATTTAAGGATCGCTGTTGCTGTGTACCATGATTATTCAACACTGGGCTGTAATTTTAAAAGGTCGTAGTGATTATGGATGTGCATTTCCCAACAGTGAGCAGGGTAACATAACATAATAACAGCAGGCAGGCATCGGTCAGGTCTTCTCAAATGAACCAGAGCATCGTGTGTCCACCTTGTCATTATCTGTATGGAAAACACGTTTCATAAAGAGCATAAAAACCAGTGACACTGTACATCTGCTCCAATCTTTGGTTTTATCAGCCAGGAACACAGTTTTCAATGTAGTAAGTAAACGCAATGTGAGAGCATTTCCTCACTGTCAGTCCTTACTGAGTGCAGCTCAGCTAACACTCCTCAAGGAGAGACCCTGAATCCAGCTGCTTTTCTGTGGACTCTGACATTTTTACATTTTTGTATGGATTATGAATTACTTTTTTGAACAGCCAGCAACATGAAGGACACCCGTCCATGTCTTTGGATGGTGGGAGGAGGCTGGAAAACGTGGAGAAAACCCACACTTACACAGGGAGAAGATGCAAACTCCACACACGAGGGCCCCGAGCCGGATCCGACCTCGCTGTGAGGCCACAGTGCTAACCGCGGCACCGTGCAGCCCATTTTAAGGACATATGGAACATATTTTATGGACACTAGGAAAGCTGTCTGAATACTATTATAAAATGTGACTGAGAATCAACATTTTCCTTATTGAACATGGAGATTTATATTCAACATTTAGATTTAACATTTAGATTTAAATGGCCTGAAAAAATAAATAAATAAACCCAAACTACAATTTTAATATTGCAGATTATACAGTAATACTGCTTTTCCACAAATAACTTCTCTAAGAGACAATAAGGTGCAACTGCGATATGATACGTTCAAACTCACCTCCAAAGTGTGGAAACGTATAAAGGTGCAAAAAAATCGTGAAAAAGTTCAATATTGTTTGTCAGTTATTTAAGAAAGTGAAAAGTGAATATTATCTAAAATGTAAACTAAAATGTTTCAAGCTTTTTTTCATTGTAATCTTAATAATTACAGCCTACAGCTCAAAAATGAAAGAAAACGGCATCTCTGGAAAAAACGTTTACAAAACAGAAATGTCCAGCTTCTGAAAAGTCTGTGGGTTTTTTCATGCAATGCTTGGTCAGGTTTCCTTCAGCATGAATTACTGCATCAGTGAGGTGAGACATGAAGGCCATCAGCCTGTGGCTCTGCTGAGGTCTTATTGAAGCTCAGCTTGCTCTGATAGCAGCCTTCAGTTCATCTGGATTGTGGGTTGGGTGTTTCTCATCTTCCTCTTGACAACACCCCATAGATCCTCTGTGGGGTTCAGGCCAGGCCAGTTGGCTGGCCAGTCCAGCACAGTAGTGTGATGGTCAGCAGAGCAGTTAGTAGTAGCGTTGGCACTGTGGGCAGATGCTAAGTCCTGCTGGAACAGGAAACCAGCATCTCCATAAAGCCTGTCAGCAGACGGAAGCACAAAGTGCTCTAAAGTTTCCTGGTAGACGGCTGCGTTGACTTGGGACCTGATGAAACACAGTAGACCCACATCAGCAGATGACATGGCGCCCCCCAAATCATCACCCACTGTGGAAACTTCACACTGGACTTCAACCAACTTGGATTCTGGGCCTCCCCACTCTCCCTCCAGACTCTGGGACCTGGATTTCCAAATGAAATGCAACATTTACTTTCACCTGAATAGAGGACTGACTGCAGTGGTCCAGTTCTTCTCCTCCTTAGTCCAGGTATGAGGCTTCTGACATGGGGTCTGCTTCAGGAGAGGCTTGATACCACACAGTGTTGAAATTTCAGAGTTCAACGTTTCAGAGTTCAGATCAGCTCTGGGAGTGAGATTTGAACACATGATGAGTTAAACGGTGCTCAGTGTTGGAGTTATTTGAGAGACTTGATCACATCAGTGTCACTTTAACTCTGTAGAGAGATCATTTCAAAATGAAGCCCCTCCCACTGAGTCTCTGTAGTTCAGTTGGAGACATTGTGAGGACGTCTCCAGTTTTTTCCTCGTGTCACACAGTTTTGTCGTAGTTTTTACGTTTCCATCTTCATGTCTCAGTAAAAATGCTGGTCCAGGTTCAGTACAACCAACTACAGAAATATGTGAAGTTGGATGAGATTGGAGGACAGTATGACTTTATGCAATTTAATGACAACGGTATGTAATTTACTTCATGAGTGATGATTTTAACCAGGTTAAAAAAACTAAACTCACTGTGGACGCTCCTGAATGTCATGCAGACTTTCTTGAATGTGGATGTGTTTAACAGCTCCACTAATGCAACTTGTCATTTTTGAATTATCCAGTGGTTAACTAATGTGTAGTAATGTGCAGTGAGGAGAAAGGAGCAGTGACTTCAAATGTATATTCGGTTCCAGTCATTGAGAAGTTTTCAAGTCAGCAGGTAGAAAAGTTGTTTCCAAGGATGCTACAGGGACGGAGGTTGATGCAGAAATATTCAGTGACCTTGATGGACGAGGTGTAGCGTTATTGCATTGAGCAGATTAACACTTAATCATTAATTAATATCAAGCTTCATAGTCACAATTAATAATCCCAAATTATTAATTGTAAGACAAATTATCCTAAAATATGAAGGAAAGGGGTAACATTCAACTTAGATATTACCCACAGTTCACTTCAATATGAGGATTTAATCGGGGCACCACCCAGTTTTATAAAAACAGGGAAAAATAACTAAATTTGATATTAATCAGTTGCGTCTCATAATCTCATGGTTGCTACAGAGTTCTTGGCCTAGTGAACAGAGATTTGAATAGTTTATATACTGTGTATATACACAAAATCACCAAACCAAGTTCTTTATAAATGAAATGTTTATTGGACTAACTACTGGACTACACTACTAACAATATAATTGAATGAATGATAAAACAATGAGAGAATCGAATAAAGGATCATTAAAGGAATACAGCAAATACAATTGATGAACGTTCAGGGATCGAACAAATTAAAGATGACCAGGTCAATTCAGTGACTGATATCTCTCTGATTGGATTTAATAAAGAGCTTAAGAAGCACCAGGGAAGACTGAGAATCAGTTTCATGTTATAAATTTAGACCTGGTCTAATTCAGGTTTAGAGTTTGTGGATGGATTCCCTAATTCTTCCTGTGTCTAATATTAATTGTACAGTTTGAAACTGATCTTGGTTCTTAATTGACTATGGAGGGAAACAGGAGGGCAGGGAGTGACATGCTCTGAAACAAGAGGGAGAGTCAGACTACAAAATAAAACAGGAAATACATACAGCAACAACAACACACAACATCAATACAACTTAAGAGCTGACAGACGTGACAGAACCCCCCCTCCCAGGGACGGCACCTGACGTCCCAAAAGGGTTGGGGTGACGACGTTGGAAGTTGTGAATTAGTTCAGGGTCAAAAATGTTTTTAGTGGATACCCAAGTAGGCTGGGACCAGGCGGCTCTCCTTGACAGGTTTGACGCGGCTGACATGGAACGTGGGATGAACGCGCATTGATCTGGGAAGTTGAAGTTTGATAGACACCGGGTTAATGATCTTAGAAGTAGGGAAAGGACCAAATCTTGGAGCTAGTTTTCGAGACTCTATTCTTAGTGGGAGATCCTTAGTGGATAACCACACTGTCTGACCTGGGCGGTAGGAGGGGGCAGGTGTTCGGCGTCGGCCGGAAGCCCTCTTCCACCTGCTGGTGCTTCGCAGTAACATTTGGCGAGCTCCCCTCCAGACCCGGTGGCATCGACGGATGAGTGCGTGAGCAGAGGGGACCGTCACCTCCTTCTCTACCTCCGGGAAGAGAGGAGGCCAGTAACCGTAGTTACATTGAAAAGGGGAGAGACCTGAAGAAGAGCAGGGCAGAGTGTTGTGTGCATATTCAATCCAGATTAGTTGTTTACTCCAAGTAGCTGGATTTTGGGAAACGAGGCATCTGAGCCCCGTTTCCAACTCTTGGTTTAATCTTTCTGATTGCCCATTAGGTAACCGCAGGAGAGTCTTACGGTAGCGCCTATTAGGGTGCAAAACTCCCGCCAGAATCGGGATACAAACTGCAGGCCCCGGTCAGACACCACGTCCCTGGGGAAACCATGGAGACGGACAACGTGATGTAACAGGACCTCCGCCGTTTTCTTAGCGGAGGGCAATTTAGACAGGGGAATAAAATGGACCATCTTAGAAAACCGATCAACAACTGTTAGAATGGTGGTGTTACCTTCTGATGGGGGGAGTCCAGTGACAAAATCTAGGGAGATGTCTGACCAGGGCCAGCTTGGCACAGGGACTAGTTGAAGGAGACCCGAGGGGGCCTGATGTGACGACTTGCTGTCTGATGAAGGACGAGGTCCTCCTGATGCCCGGGTGACAGGTCGATCGAGACGTGTGATCCCAGTGAATGACCTGCGGACGGAGTGAAACTGGGACAAACAACCTGTTAGGGGGACACCCTTCGGATGTGGGACTGTCCTTTAAGGCCTCTTTCACCTTGTTCTCAATGCTCCAAGTGATGGCCCCAATTACACATGAAGGAGGAACAATAGGATGGTTCATCTGGAACTGGGTCTGGATTGTGTAAACGGGACAGGGATTCAGGTTTGACGTTCTTGGAGCCTGGGCGATACGACAGCGTGAAATGGAAGTGGTTGAAGAAGAGGGCCCACCTGGCTTGACGGGAGTTCAACCGCTTGGCCGACCTGATATATTCTAAGTTCTTATGGTCGGTCCAAACCACAAACGGTTGATCAGTCCCCTCAAGCCAGTGGCGCCACTCCTCCAACGTGGCCTTAACCGCTAGTAATTCACGGTTGCCTATGTCGTAGTTTTGTTCCGCTGAAGATAACTTCCTGGACAGGAAGGCACAAGGGTGCAGTTTGTTATCTTCAGCGGATCGCTGGGACAAAAGGGCCCCGACACCCGTGTTGGAGGCGTCGACCTCCACCACGAACTGTCGGTGCTGATCGGGGAGAGTCAAAATCGGAGCGGTGGAAAAACATTCCTTTAATTTACGGAACGCCTGGTCTGCCTGAGGCGTCCATTCAAATCTGGTCTGTGGGGAGGTTAGCGCATGGAGAGGTGCAGCAATGTTACTGAAGTTACGTATAAATCTCCGGTAAAAGTTGGCGAAACCCAGGAAGCGCTGTACCAATTTTCGGTTCGTGGGTGTAGGCCAATCGGCTACTGCGCTAACCTTAGCGGGATCCATTTGGATCCTGTCAGGGCCCACAATGAAACCGAGGAATGAGATGCTGGGGACGTGGAACTCACATTTTTCCGCTTTACAGCAGCTGATGTACTAGGAGTCCTTGTAAAATGTGGCGAACATGACGTTCGTGGGTCTGCTGGTCTGGTGAAAAAAATCAAGATGTCATCTAAATAGACAAAGACAAACTGATTGAGCATATCACGAAGTACATCATTAACAAGGGCTTGAAATACAGCAGGTGCATTAGTGAGTCCGAATGGCATTACCAAATACTCGTAGTGACCACTAGGAGTGTTGAAAGCTGTTTTCCATTCATCCCCCTCCCTTACACGTACCAGGTGGTACGCGTTCCTAAGGTCTAGTTTAGAAAAAACTTTAGCACCTTTTAACAACTCAAATGCAGAAGAAATGAGAGGGAGGGGGTACCTGTTCTTTATGGTGATTTCATTTAGTCAGTGCATGGTCGGAGGGATTTGTCCTTTTTATCCACAAAGAAGAAGCCCGCCCCAGCAGGGGACGAGGATGGACGGATGATCCCAGCTGCCAGGGAGGACTCGATGTATTCATCCATTGCCCTCCGCTCAGGGGCGGAGAGAGAGTAGAGACGACCCTTCGGAGGAGATGTGCCAGGAAGAAGGTCGGTGGCGCAGTCGTAGGGCCGGTGGCGAGGTAGAGAGGTGGCCTTAGCTTTATTGAACACCTCCAAAAGATCATGGTAACAGACCGGAACACCGGACAGGTCTGGGTGTTCGCTGGGAGAAGCAGGAGAGGAGTTTTGGAGTGAAGTAGTGGTGCCCACCATCACCGGTGGGGGCGCAGGTCGAGATTCAGGAAGCTCCGTGGGTGAGACAGATGAGGGACAGGTTAGTGTACATTCCCCTCCCCACCCCAAAATGTTACCTGAAGACCAATCAATGTAAGGTTTGTTTTTGATAAGCCAAGGCAAACCTAAAATCAGAGGGTGAAGAGGGGAATTAAACAAATGGAAGCTCAGAGTCTCAGTGTGGTTACCGGCCATAATCAGCTTCACTGGTTGAGTGCGGTGAGTAACTCGACCCAGGGGGCGCCCATCCAGGGCGTTGGCCTCCAGCACCTCAGGCAGGGGGGGTCTTCCATAAACCCTGTGTATTCACCAGCCTCCAGTCCATAAAGTTTTCATCGCCCCAGAGTCCACCAGGACCGGATAGTGCAGAGAATGAGACTGTGAAATCAGCTGAACATGAGTTAAAGGGCGAGAGGAATACTTAGAGGAGGAAGTTTGGCTCACCAGCGCCCTCTCTCTTACTGGCGAGCCTCATCTTTTGCCGGGCACGTAGACAGGAAATGTCCCAGCTGGCCGCAATAGATGCATCTCCCCTCTCGTAGGCGTCGCTGTCGCTCCTCCGGTGTCAGTTTGGCTCGAGCCACCTGCATTGGCTTCGCTGAGGCACTAAGGGGAGATGAGATGCCACTAACCTCAGCAGGAGGGGGAGGACGCCAGGCCGGGCGAAGTCGAGCAGATGGCCCCGTCAGGTCTGGAGGTGGAACGGCACCCTTACGTTTCTCCTTCTCCCTTTCCCATAACCGGTTATCAATTCGGATCGCAAGTGCGATGACCGAGTCCGGATCAGGGGGAAGGTCCAGGGGAGCCAACTGGCCCTTAACAGCGTCAGAGAGACCGTGAATGAATGTGTCTAGAAGGGAGGCATCGTTCCACCCGCTATCGGCGGCCAGCGTACGGAACTCGATCGCGTAGTCCGACACCCTCCGTCTCCCTTGTCGCAGGCTGACCAGCACTCTTGCAGACTCACGTCCCGGTGTGGTGTGATCGAAGATCTTCTGTAGTGTCTCTGTGAACAGTTTTAAAGAAGCACACACCAGCGAATTGCGCACCCACTCTGCCGTTGCCCAAGCCTCGGCTCTGCCCGATAAATGCATAATCATGAAAGCGATTTTGGATCTCTCAGTGGGGAACTGAGCTGCCTGTAGTTCAAAATGTAAACTGCATTCAAACAAAACAGGACGGCAGTTAGCTGACTCACCGGAAAAACGCTCAGGTTTGGCGAGGTGTGGAGAGGCGGAAAAAGCCGGCGGAAAAAGCCGGCGGAAAAAGCCGGCGGAAGCGGCGGCGCTGGAACAGGGGGAGCCGGCGGCTGCCGATCTCCCGACAGTGTCTCAATACGGCTCATCAGAGCCTGCATCTGGGCTCCGAGTTGATTTACCTGATCGCCGACTGTGTTGCGGAACTTCTCTTGATTGTCTGCGAGAAGCTGGACACTTGCGCAGACGGCGGAAAGTTGCTCCTCATGGTGGTGAATCCGCGCTCCATGAGCGTGGAGCGAGGACCGAACCTGATCCGGGTTGGCTGAGTCCATGTTTGGCCAGTTCGTACTGTGAGGCACGGTGTCAAACAATGTGTGGACTCAAAAGCACAACCAGGAGAGCAGGCAGGTAAGATCAAAAATGTCTTTACTGGACAAAAGAGTTCGATACATGGGAAGTCAGTCAGAATACAGGCAAACAAATCCAAATCTTTAGGCAGAGGCGTAATCAATAATTCAGGCAGGATAATCAAAACCACGAGGAGACTTACAAGAAAAGGACGCAACGACGCTTTCACTCTGGACTACAAAGACGAACTGGCACAGAAGGAAGAGGAAGCACAGCTTAAATACTAAAGAGGGGAGTGACTAACTATGGACAGGTGAACACAATCAGGGCGGGGGGAGGACGATCAGACGCAGGTGAGGGTGGATGGAAAGTAGGGCAGCGATCTCATTCATTCAAAACACGGAAGAACAGGAGGGCAGGAAGTGACGTGCTCTGAAACAAGAGGGAGAGTCAGACTACAAAATAAAACAGGAAATACATACAACAATGAACAAAACACAACATCAATACAACTTAAGAGCTGACAGACGTGACACATATTTACAGTGGTAACAATCTTCTTGTCTAACTGTTGGCTAGAATGTGAATATACATATTTCCGTCCGTCTTGTGGTCCGTCATCCATCTGACCTGGTCGGGAATCAGCATTTCTTCATTGTTGTAAAGGAGCCACTGAACTACAGCAACACTCAGTCTGAGTCTCTGTAAAAATACAAATAAATAATGGTGTTTTATATAACCTTCAACTGATTTACTACTGAAGAAGATTCATGTTAACCAACATCAGTATGAAACTGAACACAGGATCATTTTACATGGCTGAATTTATGTTTCTTTGACTGATATAAACATGAGATCAGTCCAGTGTGTAAAGTGTGGAGCAGAAGGTGGTTCAGTGTGTTGAGTGGACTGCTGTGGTGCTGGAGCTTCCTCACATCAGACTGGTTGTGTGATGCTGCTGGCTTGGTGTGGATCGGTTGTCGACCACTCTCCGGGAAGAGTCCTGTCCTGTGAGATCAGAAAAAAGTCAGGAATGTGGATCCTTCTCTTAGTCTGCTGTCAGTGTCTCCCAGACTTCAGCTATAATGATCAACTATGAAGACTAATTCATGTCGATTTAAATCTGCATTGATCAGTGGTGTCATAGTTTACATGAGTCTGGAAAACATGTGTAGGCTTCATCTTTGATAATACTGAAGCTGGCTGCAGCTACATATTTAAAGTGGTAAAAATCTTCTTGTCTAACTGTTGGCTAGAAAATCAATATGTATATTTCCTAAAACGACAAAATGTTCCTTTAATGTACAGCTTACTTACGTCGTCCACGAAAACACAGGCGTTTCCTTCCGTTCTGTTCGTCTTGTGGTCCGTCATCCATCTGACCTGGTCGGGAATCAGCATTTCTTCATTGTTGTAAAGGAGCCGCTGAACTACAGCAACACTCAGTCTGAGTCTCTGTAAACATACGAGTGCCTCGTGTACGAGCTTTCAATTTCTTGAAGGCCTCCTCTGCTTCAGAGGACCAACAGAATTTAACATGTGGTGAGGTTAAGGCATGGAGAGGAGCGGCAATGGAGCTGAAATTTCTGATAAATCGCCTATAAAAATTCTTTGGACCAATTTGCGAGAGGTAGGAGTGGGCCAATCTGCCACCACACTAACCTTAACGGGGTCCATCTGGATGGCGTCCGGAGAGACTACAAACCCCAGGAAGGAAACTGTCGGCACGTGAAATTCACATTTATCAGCTTTGACATAAAGCTGATTCTGCAGCAGCCTCTGGAGGACCTGGCGTTCACATGGTTCTGTTCGTCGGGGGAAAAAAATCAATATGTCATCTAGATATACAAATACAAAATGATTCAGCATATCTCTCAACACTTCATTCACCAATGCCTGGAACACTGCTGGGGCATTGGTTAAACCAAAAGGCATGAGCAGATATTCATAATGCCCGCTGGGCGTGTTAAATGCTGTCTTCCACTCATCTCCCTCTCTGATTCTGACCAGGTGATCGGCGTTTCTTAGGTCCAATTAAGAAAACACCTTGGCTCCCTTTAACTGCTCGAAAGTGGAGGAGATGAGTGGAAGAGGATAACGGTTTTTAACAGTGATCTTATTCAATCCACGATAATCAATACATGGGCGGAGAGTTTTATCCTTCTTTTCGACAAAGAAGAATCCCGCCCCTGCCGGAGAGGACGAGGGACGGATGATTCCTGCGGCTAGAGAGGTGTCTATATACTCCCTCATCGCTTCACGTTCAGGAGCCGAGAGAGAGTAAAGTCGCCCCTTGGGCGGAGAGGTACCAGGAAGGAAGTCAATTGCACAGACCTAAATCCATCAGCAAACTCTTGTCCATAAAGCTGGCATCGGAACCTGAGTCGACCAGAACCAGCTGCTGCAGGGACAGGGAAGGAGAGACTACTTTAACCTGCGTGAGGGAGCGAGAGTAAAGGTTAGTAGTAAATGTATGGCTCACCAGAGTCCTCCCTTTCACTGGTGAGCCCTTTCTTTTAACGGACAGGCTATCAGGAAGTGTCCGTGTTGACTGCAGTAGATACAGAGGCCCTCCCGCAGATGGCGCTGTCGCTCCTCTGGAATGAGCTTGGTGCTTCCAACCTGCATGGGCTCCTCTGTACCACCAGAGGGTGGTGGAGAACCCTCCGATGACGTAGACGGAAGAGGGCGCCAGGCGGGGCGTTGGGTCCACTGCTGCCTCGGCGGGACGGGAGATGGTACTGCGGGTCTCCGGCGTTCTCTCAACTTCTCTTTCTCTCTCTCTCCCACAGGCGATTGTCGATCCGGATGGCCATGGCGATGACCGCATCCGGGTCCCAAGGTAAGTCCAGCGGTGCCAACTGGTCCTTGACAGGATCCGAAAGTCCGTGCAGGAAGGTATCGAGGAGCGAGGCGTCGTTCCACCCGCTGTCGGCGGCCAAGGTGCGGAACTCGATTGCGTAATCAGCAACCCGTCTTCTCCCGTGGTGGAGACCCACCAGCGCTCGGGCGGCTTCTCTACCTGGCTTGGTATGATAAAAAAAATTTTGTAATGTCTCAGTGAAAAGTTTTAAAGAGGAACATACCGGGGAGTTTCGTGCCCATTCTGCCGTTGCCCAGGCTTAGGCTCTGAGGAGCCGGCGCGGCCTGGGCATCTGTGCTGGAAGACTGGTGAGTAGCAAACATAGTCATTAGCTGTTGCATTTGAACTCCTAATTGATTCACTTGCTCACCCATGGAAGCACGAAAGTTTTCCTGGTGGTCTGTCAGCTGCTTGACTCCATGACAGACGGCGGTGAGCTGCTCCTCGTGCTGGTGGAGCCGTTCACCGTAGGCACGGACCGTGGTCTGAACCTGGTCTGAGCTTGCTGAGTCCATGTTCGGCCAGATCGTTCTGTGACGAGTAAGGTGGCAGGCAGGCTTGGACTCAGATGCAATACTCAGAGCAGGCTATATCAAACAACGCTGGGTCTTTATTAACAGAAATGGGTCGGTACACGGGAAGACAAAACTCACAGACAGACAAATCCAGAGCGGTAGGCAAAAGGCAGAGTCGGTAAACAGGCAGAATGATCAGGCACGAGGAATCAAAGGACACTAGGAAAAAATGCTGGAACGCTGTAACACTAGATAACAAGACCATCTGGCACAGGAGGAAAGGGAGACGCTGCTTAAATACTGGTGAGGGAAGTAACTATGGACAGGTGGGAATGATCAGGGGCGACGATCAGACACAGGACCAGTCACCTGGTCCAGGTAACTAGGTCAGGAGGAGGTGCTCAAACGTGAAGGCGGGAAGCATGCAGGGCAGGGAGTGAAGTGAACTGCAACGAGAGGAGAGGTTAAACATGCCAAAATAAAACAGGATGTGCACCAAAATAAAAGCATGCAACACAGAACAAATAACCTAAATCCTGCGGGACGTTACAAGTGGTAACAATCTTCTTGTCGAACTGTTGGCTAGAAAATCAATATGCATATTTCCCAAAATGACAAAATGTTCCTTTAATGTGCAGCTTACTTACGTCGTCCACGAAAACACAGGCGTTTCCTTTCGTTCTGTCCGTCTTGTGGTCCATCATCCATCTGACCTGGATGAAATATTGTGAAGAAAGGTTATTGTTTTTGCATTTAAGTTATGAAGTTGTTTATTTCATTTGGATTGTGAAATAACTAACATTGTATTTTGTGTGTTTAAAGGTTATGAACCTGAGCTAGACTACTAAGCTACTAAGCTACACTACGCTACAACTGCAAATACAATAATAATAACTATAATAATAACCATAACCATAATTCTGTGAACCAAACTTGTGAAATAAAAGCAAAAGAAGAGCTGAGTTGCCAACAGCCTCCTCTGTGTCCACCTCCAAGCCCTTTTCAAGTTGTGGCAGAAACTGATGTCAAAGCCCAAAGAACTTGACAGTGCTGGAGTTTCCTCACATCAGACTGGTTGTGTGATGCTGCTGGCTTGGTGTGGTTCGGTTGTCGTCCACTCTCCGGGAAGAGTCCTGTCCTGTGAGATCAGAAACAAGTCAGGAATGTGGATCCTTCTCTTAGTCTGCTGTCAGTGTCTCAAAGAGAGTCAGCTATAATAATCAACTATGAAGACTAATTCATGTATAAGTAAATCTGCATTGATCAGTGGTGTCACAGGTTACATGAGTCAGAATAACATGTGTAGGCTTCATCTTTGACACTACTGAAGCTGGCTGCAGCTACATATTTACAGTGGGAACAATCTTCTTGTCTAACTGTTGGCTAGAAAATCAATATGCATATTTCCCAAAATGACAAAATGTTCCTTTAATGTGCAGCTTGAAAGGAATAGTTCAACAATTTGGGAAATTTATTTGCGTTCTTCTCTCATCTCACATCTGTACAGTACAGACATGACTCTACAGCCAGGAGCTAGTTAGCTTAGCTTAGCATGAGGACCAGAAACAGGGGCAAACAGCCAACTTGGCCCCCTCCAAAGGTAACTAAATCCACTTCCCAGCACCTCTAAAGCTCATTGATTAACACTTTATCTTGCTTGTTTAATCCATGTAAAATAGAAGTGTAAAAGCAAGAGTTGGCTTTTTTCCTGGGAGTTACACATGCAGGAGTGTTTTTTGGCTCTGAGCAATTGTCAGACAACAAGGAGGTGACACCAGGAGGTGACTGTGTCTTGCCAGGAAACAGTTTGGCACATAACACCCGTAAAATGGCTAAATATCAAGATATATTACGTGTTAATCAGTGAGCTTTAAGGCCCTGACACAGCAAGCCGATAGTCGTCTGTAAGACAGTGGGGCTGTTGGTGAGTGTCAGTCAGGTTTTGCAGTGTGTCCTGCACCGTGAGAGTGGTGTGAAAATGAGTGCCACCAACGGAAAAAACAAACAAACCTGCAACATAGCCAAGGAGACATGAGTTAAGGTACAGACCACAGGCACAAACTATTTATGAGAGGAGTGGCATATACTAACAGACAAGAAGCTATGGAGTTATATTTTAAGATCTAATAAATGGAGACCATTTCATTGTAAATGATGCCGATGGGTTTATCTGGGTAGCAGACATTTTCTCAAGCGAAATGTGTTCAATGAGGAGGTTCAGCCAATGGCTGATGTTGAGGGCTTTCTTATCCTTCCAGTTAACCAAAATAGTTTTCTTGGCAATGGCAAGAGCTGCAAGTGTGGGTTGCAATTGTGCGTCTGGTAGGGCTGTTATCGTTAGATCGCCAATTAAGCAAAGGTCTGGAGAATGTGGGATCCTGCAGTCCAAAGTAGAGGAGAGTTTCTCTGTGACTGAAAATAAGTGTCGGCCGTGTTTTGAGTGCAATGAGTACATATGTCATAATGTTATAAACTATCATTTCATTTAATTTGATTTTTAAGTTTAATTAGGGACTAATTACTAGTGTAGTAAAATAATCATCTTTTTCTCTCTGTCTCTCAGTTTTCTATTTGGACTTTTAATTTTTATTATGACCAAAAATATCTTCCATATTTTACCATGGCCTTTTGGTTGAGGAAGCTAAATATGCATTGATGAAATTAAAGACTGGAAGGCGTGTGTGTGTCCCTGTGCTTATTTCTGCATTTTCAGGGGGACATTTGCTCTTTTTGTAGAGAACAATAAATGTATCATTATTGTATTCATAAATTATTATGATTGCATTAAAATCAGTGCACTTTATTTGGGAAACTCTTTACTGGCCTATAAATTCATTAAGGAGTGACTTTTGACTCTTGTTTTTAATAATAATCCTTGAAACTTAACAACATAGGTGTCTTGATTAGTGTGAAGGGACGCTGTGCTTGATGATAAACTGCAGAGGAGTGAAGAGATAAGTGATGACTGATCTCTTCTTGGGGATGGCAGCAATTTTGTTTGCCAATGCGTTTGACACCTCCAAACTTTAAATACCTGCAGTTCTTTGTGATGACTGATCTTTGAATTAGGGTATCAAACCAGATTTCTAAATCCCATCAGCAGATTCAGGTGAAGGCACCATTACAGAGAGAGAAGCATGTGTTCCATCTGGTGACAGCAGCCAATCACAAGAAGGCAGAGGAAGAATTCCGTGTTCCGATTGTGCAGCTTTTAAAATTCTGATTTCAAATCCAAACTGCTACAGGAGCCAGTCAGTCACGTTCTGATCGCGCAGAGAGTCACACCGGTGTCTGCTTGCTGTCAATTATATTTTGTTGGAAGAGGATTTGAATTATGACAACATTTGCTGGTGAAGTGAGTACCTGACCTTCCATCTGTTCATACCTGAAAGTCTTTCACAGATGTAGACAGTCCAGTCGATTGCTCTAGAAACTTCTCTGGCATCTTGTGAAAGTTTTCTTAACTCTGAAACCTCTGATACAAGACAACAACTAGTGTTGTCTTTTTTAAGGGGGGTACAGAGGTACTTTAGGGGAGATAGCAGGTCAACAGTAGATGCCACATAGAAATGGTGAACAGCTGGGAACCTGAAGATAAATTTGAAATGCAGCTCAACACTGTGTGTCAAGTTGTAGTCATAATTCAGAAATAAACATGAAATAACTAATTACTTAATTAACTGAAATAAACTCTACAATGTATGAAGGATTCAAACATTGTGATAGAGATAAATGATGGTCATTCCCATGCTTATTTTAGTCTCATAAGTTGTAGCAGTTTTTGAGGTTGATATCATTTGTTACACAGATTTGGTGCTAAATTTAACCTGTAAAGGGGAGACTCGTGGGTATCCATAAAACCCATTTTCATTCGATATCTTGAGGTTAGAGGTCAAGGGACCCCTTTAAAAATGGCCATGCCATTTTTCTCCCCAAAATTTAGCTTTGGAGCATTGTTAAGCCTCCTTTCTGACAAACTATCATGACATGGTACCAATCAGTTCTTTAGGTTTTCCTGTTTTCATATGATATCTGTAACTGTTACGCCCCTGAATAAGGGGAGAAATAATCACGAGTGTGATCACAGTGGTGTTTCCTCAGTAACAACATTTACTGCAATGCAACAGAAAATATATACAGTACATATCAATTTCAACATAATATTAACACTATAGGTACAGGTCAAATGCCATAGCATACAGTACATATTCTTTTTCAGTCACAACAAAAATATATTTCTTAGAGATATAATTCATCATTTTTCACTGTCACTGGTACATAGCATGTAATTTTAGCTCAGAAAACTCACAATAGTCATCAAATAGACAACATAAACTGTGCAAAATACGCTGCTAATGCGCACATGCAAGTTCACAAAACATGCACTTGTTACTGTATTCGATAAAAACTTACTATAACTTACTCAAAGTCCGAATATAAACACTCAAAAACATTCTCAACATATTAGAAAATTATCACAACGCGGTTAGCAATGACATACCAGCAACATACCTGAATAAGGGGAGAAATAATCACGAGTGTGATCACAGTGGTGTTTCCTCAGTAACAACGTTTACTGCAGTGAGGAAATACCGCGAATCTCCTCGGCATGCAGATGGACACCTGAGTAATCGATCTCAGATGAGCGGATCAAGACCACACTATCAATCACTGATAACACTGTTATATCTTAATCCTTAACAATGAAATATGAAATAATGAATTAGAGACTTTTTAGTGTTTTACTTTTTTAAGCCTTTGCAAACACCATTTTTAATGTTTTTAACCCATTTTAAAACACACTTTATGAATTGTTTTTCATGACCATGTGATCATTAAACCTCATCACATCATTTTAATTTTATTACAAACCATGAAATTGCAATCCTTTTAACCTTATCAGCTTATTAGTATGCTATCATTTTAACTTGTCACATAACTTCAGTCTAGCTCTAAAACTGAACCTGCTACAGCCTCTGAAATATTGTAAAGTTGGTCAGGATCCTCGGGGGAGTCAAAGATCAACTCAACTGTATTTTCTTGTGCTTTTTCTCCACAGAAGATCAGCCCTCGTCTAGATGTTCCTTGCGTGTATGAGGAGGACATCGACAGAAACTGGAGGAGTCTGACAAGTTTGTACAAGGTGGACGAGGAGTCCTTCTGGCGCAAGGTGTATATTGGCGGTCAGATGGTTGCCCTTGCATGTGAGGCATACAGAGACGGGAGCCCAACTAGCTCTAGTAGACCTGTGTCCTGCCTCAGCTCTGTAGATTGTCAAACACCCCGTGAACTGAGGGACATTTGTCTGTTTGAGGACTCATTCAGACCAACTCCTCCTCCTCCTCCTCCTCCTCGAGCAGTTCCACTGTCCAGGAGGAGAGCATCTTGTCTGCCTGTGCTTGCTACCAGATACAGCAGAGCAGGTAAGTTCCCATAAAGATATAATGTTCAGTGGGGATGTCTGTCTGTTGTGGGAACCTCTGATGTTTCTTCTAGATTTTTAAGTGTAACATCTGCTTTGACATTTTCCCTTGAGTAAAAGTAGAGGAGAAATTTGAGTGACACCTATTTTGCCATTAATCTCAACAGTCAAGGAGGTAGCCGATGGATATAGGCTAGCCCCAGCCCCAGCGGTGCCCAAGAAAACCACTGCCGTGGCACCCAAAATGGCCCCTGCGGCCACATCCAAGAGGACCCCTGCAGCTGTGCCCAGGGCGGCCTCTGCAGCGGTGCCCAAGATGACTACTACAGTGGCACCCAAAATGGCCCCTGCGGCCACATCCAAGAGGACCCCTGCAGCTGTGCCCAGGGCAGCCTCTGCAGCGGTGCCCAAAATGACCACTGCAACCACGCCCAAGTGGACCCGTCAAGCCGGGCCCAAGGTGGCCCCTGCTGCTGCGCTCAAAAGGGACTCTGCAGCGGCGCCTAAGAGGGAAAAGGTTAAGCTGCACCCACTGGCCAACCCTGTGGAAAAATTGTCTGTCTGCCTTGAGCAGCTCTCCTCAGATGTTTGGTAAGAGGTCTCTTGTTTCTCTTGGTCTCTTGTATTGCGTAAAATTGCAGTTAATAAAATACATTTGAAGTTGGTAACATTTCCAGTATCAGTTTAAACTGCAGATGTGTTAGGTCTATTTCTGACTTACCATAATTCTTATCACATAAACTTACAGGACGAAGAAAATCGAAGGCATGAAGACAATACAAGCTCTTGCACAGCACCACCCAGAGACCCTAAAGACCAAACTAACTGAAGTTTGTCTGGCTGTCATTCTGGAGGTATTGTATACACTTTCTTCTTTGTCTCTTTGTTTCTATGTTTGTGTCTCTCACAGTTCTCATTTGCCTACATGTGCTGACAGTTTTGACTGATGATGTTCACTCTTACTATACAGGTGAATAACCTGCGCTCAGCAGTTGCCCGTGTAGCTCTGACCACCATGGCTGAGCTATATATCAACCTCAAGAAGGCCATGGACCTGGAGGTAGATAGAACAGGCCAAGTCCTGCTGCTGAAATTCGGACAGACAACAAATAGCGTACTTTGCGCGGAGGCCAATCACGCACTGGATGCCATGGTGGAAAACTGCAGCCATGGTCGTGTCCTGACCACTCTGTTGAAGACGGCAATGAAGTAGGAGAGGAGGCAGCATTCATTTTATTAGCAAAAGTGTTGAAATAAGGTGAAATGAAACATAGTCAGTGGATTTGTTTGTCTCATATTCCCTCTTTGTCCCTCCTCAGCCACCGTTGTGCTGCAGTAAGAAGCAACATGACCCAGCATCTGCACCAGCTGGCTGTCAGCGTCGGAGCAGCTCACATCTTGACAGCAGGAAGAAGCTTCACTGAAAACTTCCTGGTCGCTGTCTCTAAACTGTGTGTGGATAGCGCACCAGAAGCAAGGTGGGCTATCAAGTTATACTGTAGATTTAGTGTACAATTTTGCACAATCTTGTGATTTTTGGTTTTCACTGTTTTCATTTGATTTATCTAAACACTGAGCTTAATATAAAACATATTCCTCCATCAGGCAGCACAGCAGATTAATCCTCCAGGAGCTGGCTCAGCACAAAGACTTTCTGACCATGTGGAGAAAGATCATTCCAGAAAGCGACCGAAAATCACTGGACAATATCTTAAAGCAAGTCTGTAAATGAGGAGATCCGAGTACTGATTATTATTATTATTGTTGTTGTTTTATTGTTGTGGTAATATTAAGGCATTTTTCAATAAAAAAAACTAAAAATTGAAATGATTCAAGTAGAATTTGTGTGGAGTAACATTTTAAAGTGTGATATAGGTCGCATTGAAGCACAGATTATCCATCCATCCATCTTCAACCACTCATCCCGTTAGGGGTCGCGGGGGGGCTGGAGCCGATCCCAGCTGGTATTGGGCGAAGGCGGGGTTCACCCTGGACAGGTCGCCAGTCCATCGCAGGGCACATAGAGACAGACAACATAGAGACAGACAACCATTCACGCTCACCTCCACACCTACGGACAATTTAGAGCCATCAGTTAAACTAAACTGCCTGTCTTTGGACTGTGGGAGGAAGCCGGAGAACCCAGAGAAAACCCACGCTAACACGGGGAGAAGATGCAAACTCCACACAGAAGAGCCCCAAGCCGGATTTGAACCTTTGACCCTCTTGCTGTGAGGCAACAGCGCTAACCACTGCAGCCCTAAAGCCCTAAATCACATATTATTCAAAATGTAATGCAATGGCATGATGGCAGAAAAAGAAGAAAATCTTGTGAGGTCACATTCAAAGTATAAAGCCTGTACTTGAAAGTGTACTTTAATTAACTAAAAACTGGGCTACAACTTTATTACTATTAAACTATTAATTAGTATACCTATTGATTTCTAGAAAAGTTCATAGTATATTTGCAGTGCAAAGTATAATTCAGATGGAAACTAGTTGTATACTCAGAATTTACTATTCTTACTCTTAAAGTGTACTTAAAAGTACTTTTATAAACTAAAAAGTGGGCCAATTTAGTTCCAATAAGTATTGAAGTAGTACACTTACAAGTATATTAACAATACATTGATTTTCGTATACTGAATTGGCCGGAATATGCTCTTTTCACAGCAGCCATTTTGATGTGCTATAGCAGGGTAAACATGGATGTAATTGATAATATAAATTATGGCCCCGTTCTGTTTAGTGTATTACAGTCATTCCAGTAAGCCAGCATGAACAATACTGGGGCCCTGGCCCACCTAAATGGATCAGGGCCGTAATTAATGTTATTTATTACACGGTGTTCATCCTGGAATGACATGTCAAAATGGCCCTTGTGAAACAGGCCTATACTTCCTCCGTCACTGCCGTAACCTTAAGCCTTCACCCTTCACCTGTGTCTGCCTGTAAGCTTATGAATCTTCTGTTGTTCAGTAAATACCTAACCTCTCCCTGTCTGCCTGGAGTATCTGCATTTGACTGATACTATAGTTTTGTGAGAAAATCTTCTAAACAAATAAATTATACAAAATTCTGCAACATAATCAGCAATAAAAGCCATTAGATAAATGTTCTCGAGCAAAAAGTACAATATTTCACTTCGTTATGATGTATAACACATCTTTTACAGCGCCTGTTCTGGTGCCTCCAGTTCTGGCTGGGTCGACGCCACAGCCAGAGACTCAGACTGAGTGTTGCTGTAGTTCAGTGGCTCCTTTACACCAATGAAGAAATGCTGATTCCCGACCAGGTCAGATGGATGACGCACCACAAGACGGACAGAACGGAAGGAAACGTCTGTGTTTTTAAGTAAGTAGGCCCACTGATCAATGCAGATTTATTTAGACATGAATTAAGCTTCGTAGTTGATCATTATAGCTGAAGTCTGGGAGTCACTGACAGCAGACTAAGAGAAGGATCCACATTCCTGACTTGTTTCTGATCTTACAGGACAGGACTCTTCCCGGAGAGTGGACGTGAACCGAACCACACCAAGCCAGCAGCATCACACAACCAGTCTGATGTGAGGAAGCTCCAGCACCACAGCAGTCCACTCAACACACTGAACCGCCTCCAGCTCCACACTTTACACACTGGACTGATCTCATGTTTATATCAGTCAAAAAAACAAAAGCTCAGACATGTAACATGATCCTGTGTTCAGTCTCATTCTGATGTTGGTTAACATGAATCTTCTTCAGTAGTAAATCAGTTGAAGGTTATATAAAACACCATTATTTATTTGTATTTTTACATAGACTCAGACTGAGTGTTGCTGTAGTTCAGCGGCTCCTTTACAACAATGAAGAAATGCTGATTCCCGACCAGGTCAGATGGATGACGGACCACAAGACGGACAGAACGGAAGGAAACGCCTGTGTTTTCGTGGACGACGTAAGTAAGCTGCACTCTAAAGGAACATTTTTTCATTTTGGGAAATATGCATATTGATTTTCTAGCCAACACTTTGACAAGAAGATTGTTCCCACAGTAAATATGTAGCTGCAGCCAGCTTCAGTAGTGTCCAAGATGAAGCCTACACATGTTTTCCAGACTCATGTAATCTGTGACACCACTGATCAATGCAGATTTATTTCAACATGAATTAGTCTTCATAGTTGATCATTATAGCTGAAGTCTGGGAGACACTGACAGCAGACTAAGAGAAGGATCCACATTCCTGACTTGTTTCTGATCTTACAGGACAGGATTTTTCCGGAGAGTGGACGACAACCGAACCACACCAAGCCAGCAGCATCACACAACCAGTCTGATGTGAGGAAGCTCCAGCACCACAGCAGTCCACTCAACACACTGAACCACCTTCAGCTCCACACTTTACACACTGGACTGATCTCATGTTTATATCAGTCAAAAAAACATAAATTCAGCCATGTAACATGATCCTGTGTTCAGTCTCAGACTGATGTTGGTTAACATGAATCTTCTTCAGTAGTAAATTAATTGAAGGTTATATAAAACACCATTATTCATTTGTATTTTTACAGAGACTCAGACTGAGTGTTGCTGTAGTTCAGGAGCTCCTTTACACCTTTACAACAATGAAGAAATGCTGATTCCCGACCGGGTCAGATGGATGACGGACCACAAGACGGACAGAACGGAAGGAAATGCCTGTGTTTTCATGGACGACGTAAGTAAGCTGCACATTAAAGGAACATTTTGTCATTTTGGGAAATATGAATATTGATTTTCTAGCCAACAGTTAGACAAGAAGATTGTTACCACTGTAAATATGTAGCTGCAGCCAGCTTCAGTAGTATCAAAGATGAAGCCTACACATGTTTTCCAGACTCATATAACCTGTGACACCACTGATCAATGCAGATTTATTTCAACATGAATTAGTCTTCGTAGTTGATTATTATAGCTGACTCTCTTTGAGACACTGACAGCAGACTAAGAGAAGGATCCAGATTCCTGACTTGTTTCTGATCTCACAGGACAAGACTCTTCCCGGAGAGTGGACATGAACCGAACCACACCAAGCCAGCAGCATCACACAACCAGTCTGATGTGAGGAAGCTCCAGCACCACAGCAGTCCACTCAACACACTGAACCGCCTTCAGCTCCACACTTTACACACTGGACTGATATAATGTTCATTTCAGACAAAAAACACAAAAACTCAGCCATGTAACATGATCCTGTGTTCAGTCTCATACTGATGTTGGTTAACATGAATCTTCTTCAGTCGTAAATCAGTTGAAGGTTATATAAAACACCATTATTTACTTGTATTTTTACAGAGACTCAGACTGAGTGTTGCTCTAGTTCAGCGGCTCCTTTACAACAATGAAGAAATGCTGATTCCCGACCAGGTCAGATGGATGACGGACCACAAGACGGACAGAACGGAAGGAAACGCCTGTGTTTTCGTGGACTAAGTAAGTAAGCTGCACATTAAAGGAACATTTTGTCATTTTGGGAAATATGAATATTGATTTTCTCGCCAACAGTTAGACAGGAAGGTTGTTACCACTGTAAATATGTAGCTGCAGCCAGCTTCAGTTGTGTCCAAGATGAAGCCTACACATGTTTTCCAGACTCATGTAATCTGTGACACCACTGATCAATGCAGATTTATTTCAACATGATTTAGTCTTCATAGTTGATTATTATAGCTGAAGTCTGGGAGACACTGACAGCAGACTAAGAGAAGGATCCACATTCCTAACTTGTTTCTGATCTCACAGGACAGGACTCTTCCCGGAGAGTGGACGACAACAGAACCACACCAAGCCAGCAGCATCACACAACCAGTCTGATGTGAGAAAGCTCCAGCACCACAGCAGTCCACTCAACACACTGAACCACCTTCAGCTCCACACTTTACACACTGGACTGATGTAATGTTCATTTCAGACAAAAAACACAAAAACTCAGCCATGTAACATGATCCTGTGTTCAGTCTCATACTGATGTTGGTTAACATGAATCTTCTTCAGTCATAAATCAGTTGAAGGTTATATAAAACACCATTATTTATTTGTATTTTTACAGAGACTCAGACTGAGTGTTGCTCTAGTTCAGCGGCTCCTTTACAACAATGAAGAAATGCTGATTCCCGACCAGGTCAGATGGATGACGGACCTCAAGACGGACAGAACGGACGGAAACGCCTGTGTTTTCATGGACGACGTAAGTAAGCTGCACATTAAAGGAACATTTTTTCATTTTGGGAAATATGAATATTGATTTTATAGCCAACAGTTAGACAAGAAGGTTGGTACCACTGTAAATATGTAGCTGCAGCCAGCTTCAGTAGTGTCCAAGATGAAGCCTACACATGTTTTCCAGACTCATATAACCTGTGACACCACTGATCATCCATCCATCCATCCATCGTCAACCGCTTATCCCGTTAGGGGTCGCGGGGGGGGCTGGAGCCGATCCCAGCTGGCATAGGGCGAAGGCGGGGTACACCCTGGACAGGTCGCCAGTCCATCGCAGGGCACATAGAGACAGACAACATATAGACAGATAACCATTCACACTCACATCCACACCTACGGGCAATTTAGAGTCATCAATTAACCTAAACAGCATGTCTTTGGACGGTGGGAGGAAGCCGGAGTACCCGGAGAAAACCCACGCTTACACGGGGAGAACATGCAAACTCCACACAGAAGAGCTGCAAGCTGGAATCGAACCTGCGACCCTCTTGCTGTGAGGCGACAGCGCTAACCACTACACCACCGTGCAGCCCCACCACTGATCAATGCAGATTTATTTCAACATGAATTAGTCTTCATAGTTGATCATTATAGATGAAGTCTGGGAGACACTGACAGCAGACTAACAGAAGGATCCAGATTCCTGACTTGTTTCTGATCTCACAGGACAGGACTCTTCCCGGAGAGTGGACGACAACCGAACCACACCAAGCCAGCAGCATCACACAACCAGTCTGATGTGAGGAAGCTCCAGCACCACAGCAGTCCACTCAACACACTGAACCGCCTTCAGCACCACACTTTACACACTGGACTGATGTAATGTTTATATCAGTCAAAAAAACAACAACTCAGCCATGTAACATGATCCTGTGTTCAGTCTCATACTGATTTTGGTTAACATGAATCTTCTTCAGTAGTAAATCAGTTGAAGGTTATATAAAACACCATTATTTATTTGTATTTTTAAAGAGACTCAGACTGAGTGTTGCTGTAGTTCAGCGGCTCCTTTACAACAATGAAGAAATGCTGATTCCCGACCAGGTCAGATGGATGACGGACCACAAGACGGACAGAACGGACGGAAACGCCTGTGTTTTCGTGGACTAGGTAAGTAAGCTGCACTCTAAAGGAACATTTTGTCATTTTGGGAAATATGCATATTGATTTTCTAGCCAACAGTTAGAAAAGAAGATTGGTACCACTGTAAATATGTAGCTGCAGCCAGCTTCAGTAGTATCAAAGATGAAGCCTATACATGTTTTCCAGACTCATATAACCTGTGACACCACTGATCATCCATCCATCCATCCATCGTCAACCGCTTATCCCGTTAGGGGTCGCGGGGGGGCTGGAGCCGATCCCAGCTGGCATAGGGCGAAGGCGGGGTACACCCTGGACAGGTCGCCAGTCCATCGCAGGGCACATAGAGACAGACAACATATAGACAGATAACCATTCACACTCACATCCACACCTACGGGCAATTTAGAGTCATCAATTAACCTAAACAGCATGTCTTTGGACGGTGGGAGGAAGCCGGAGTACCCGGAGAACAGTTAGACAAGAAGATTGTTACCGCAGTAAATATTTAGCTGCAGCCAGCTTCAGTAGTGTCCAAGATGAAGTCTACACATGTTTTCCAGACTCATATAACCTGTGACACCACTGATCAATGCAGATTTATTTCAACATGAAGTAGTCTTCATAGTTGATTATTATAGCTGAATCTCTGGGAGTCACTGACAGCAGACTAAGAGACGGATCCAGATTCCTGACTTGTTTCTGATCTCACAGGACAGGACTCTTCCCGGAGAGTGGACGACAACCGAACCACACCAAGCCAGCAGCATCACACAACCAGTCTGATGTGAGGAAGTTCCAGCACCACAGCAGTCCACTCAACACACTGAACCACCTTCCGCTCTTCAGCTTTACACGCTGGACTGATCTCATGTTTATGTTAGTCAAAAAAACATAAATTCAGCCATGTACCATGATTCTGTGTCCAGTCTCAGACTGATTTTGGTTAACATGAATCTTCTTCAGTAGTAAATCAGTTGAAGGTTATATAAAACACCATTATTTATTTGTAGTTTTACAGAGACTCAGACTGAGTGTTGCTGTAGTTCAGGGGCTCCTTTACAACAATTAAGAAATGCTGATTCCCGACCAGGTCAGATGGATGACGGACCTCAAGACGGACAGAACGGACGGAAACGCCTGTGTTTTCATGGACGACGTAAGTAAGCTGCACTCTAAAGGAACATTTTGTCATTTTGGGAAATATGCATATTGATTTTCTAGCCAACAGTAAGACAAGAAGGTTTTTACCACTGTAAATATGTAGCTGCAGCCAGCTTGAGTAGTGTCAAAGAGGAAGCTTACACATGTTTTCCAGACTCATATAACCTGTGACACCACTGATCAATGCTGATTTATTTCTACATGAATTAGTCTTCGTAGTTGATTATTATAGCTGAAGTCTGTGAGACACTGACAGCAGACTAAGAGAAGGATCAAGATTACTGAGTTGTTTCTGATCTCACAGGACAGGACTCTTCCCGGAGAGTGGACGTGAACCGAACCACACCAAGCCAGCAGCATCACACAACCAGTCTGATGTGAGGAAGCTCGAGCACCACAGCAGTCCACTCAACACACTGAACCACCTTCAGCACCGCACTTTACACACTGGACTGATCTCATGTTCAATTTAGTCTAAAAAACAAAAACTCAGCCATGTAACATGATCCTGTGTTCAGTCTCATACTGATGTTGGTTAACATGAATCTTCCATCCATCCATCGTCAACCGCTTATCCCGTTAGGGGTCGCGAGGGGGCTGGAGCCGATCCCAGCTGGCATTGGGCTAAGGCGGAGTACACCCTGGACAGGTCGCCAGTCCATCACAGGGCACATAGAGACAGACAACATCTTGACAGACAACCATTCATCTCACATCCACACCTACTAGCAATTTAGAGTCATCAATTAACCTAAACAGCATGTCATTGGACTGTGGGAGGAAGGCGGAGTACCCGGAGAAAACCCACGCTAACACGGGGAGAACATGCAAACTCCACACAGAAGAGCCCCACGCCGGATTAGAACTTGTGACTCTCTTGCTGTGAGACAACAGCGCTAACCACTGCACCACCGTGCAGCCCACATGAATCTTCTTCAGTAGTAAATCAGTTGAAGGTTATATAAAACACCATTATTTATTTGTATTTTTACAGAGACTCAGACTGTGTTGCTGTAGTTCAGTGGCTCCTTTACAACAATGAAGAAATGCTGATTCCCGACCAGGTCAGATGGATGATGGACCACAAGACGGACAGAACGGACGGAAACGCCTGTATTTTCGTGGACGACGTAAGTAAGCTGCACATTAAAGGAACATTTTGTCATTTTGGGAAATATGAATATTGATTTTCTAGCCAACAGTTAGACAAGAAGTTTGTTACCACTGTAAATATGTAGCTGCAGCCAGCTTCAGTATGTTACCAGTGTCCTCTCCTTCACTGGTGAGCCTTCTCTTTTACCACACATGAGAGGAGGAAGTGTCCCCGCTGTCCACAGTAGATGCAGAGACCGTGCTGAAGGCGGCGCTGGCATTCCTCTGCCGACAGACGAGTTCTCCCCAGTTGCATGGGCTCCACCGGGGAGCTGGGGGGCGACGGAGAGACCTCTGGAGTGGCCGGAAGTGGAGTTCTCCATGTAGGGCGCTGAGGAGTATACTGCGTCATGGGGTGCGGCGGTGGAACTGCAGCCTTTCTCCTTTCTTTCTCCCTCTCCCACAGTCTGTTGTCTATTCAAATTGCCAGGGCGATGACAGCGTCGGGGTCCTGCGGGAGGTCTAGGGGAGCCAGTTGATCCTTCACAGGATCCGAGAGACCATGCACGAAGGTGTCCAGAATGGAGGCGTTGTTCCAACCACTGTCAGCCACCAGGGAGCGGAACTCAACAGCGTAGTCAGCAACCCGCCTCTTGCCCTGTCGCAGCCCCACCAGCACACGGGCAGCCTCTCTACCTGGAGTAGTGTGATCAAATATTTTGCTTAGTGTCTCAGTGAATAATGACAACGAGGAACATACCGGGGATTGGCGCGCCCACTCTGCCGTGGCCTAGGCCTCTGCTCTGCCAGAAAGGTGGGTGATGATAAAAGCCACCTTCGCCCGTTCCGATGGAAATTGAGTCGCTTGAAGCTCAAACTGGAGTCCGCATTGGACCAGGAAGGCGCGGCAATCTTCAGAGTCCACGGAGAATTGCTCCAGTTTGGCCAGGTGAGGAGAGCCTGACGGGGCTGGAGCTGGAGCCATCATGGGGTTCGCGACAGGAGCGACCTGGAAACTGGGCGTGGGCGCCGGCGAGGGACCCGCTTCTGCACCGGGAGGAGGGCGAGTTTCAAGCAAAGTCATTAGTGTCTGCATTTGTGCGCCGAGTTGATTAATCTACTCAGCCAAGCAGAAGTTCTCCTGGCGTTCTGTTAGCTGTTTAACCCCCTGGCATACGGCGGTAAGCTGCTCCTCGTATTGGTGGGCGCTTGCCCTGTGCGAGAATCGCACGAGGAACTTGATCCGAGTCTGCTGAGTCCATTACTGGCTAGTTCGTTCTGTTATGTCTGGCGACACTGACAGGCTGGACTCAAATGCAAAAACTCACAGATCAAGGGTAGAACAAAAATCGGCGTCTTTAATGGAGAAAAAGGTCGTTACACAGTTATCAGACTTCAGGCAGAGGTACAAAATCGCTGGGCTAAAGGCAGAGTCAAAAACTGGCGGAGAATCAAAAGCACACTGGGACTAACACTAGGAAATGCGGGTAAGCTTAACACTGTGGAAAAGACAAGACGAACGAGCGCAGGATGAATGGGGAGCACACATTAAATACCCGTGAGGGGAGTGATTGACTTTACACAGGTGGACACAATCAGGGCGGGGGATGACGATCAGCAGGTGAGTGGTGTAGAAACGAGGTCAGAGAGATGTGCTCTAACGTCAAGGCGGGAAGCATGCAGGCAGGAAGTGACGTGCTCTGAAATGAGAAGGGATATTAGAATACAAAATAAAACAGGCAGCACAAAACATCAACATGCAACCCAAATCCCCACACACTAAGATCTGATAACAGAAGGATCCACATTCCTGACTTGTTTCTGATCTCAGGACAGGACTCTTCCCGGAGAGTGGACGACAACCGAACCACACCAAGCCAGCAGCATCACACAACCAGTCTGATGTGAGGAAGCTCCAGCACCACAGCAGTCCACTCTACACACTGAACCGCCTTCAGCCCTTCAGCTTTACACACTGGACTGATGTCATGTTTATATCAGTCAAAAAAACATAAATTCAGCCATGTAACATGATCCTGTGTTCAGTCTCATACTGATGTTGGTTAACATGAATCTTCTTCAGTAGTAAATCAGTTGAAGGTTATATAAAACACCATTATTTATTTGCATTTTTATAGAGACTCAGACTGAGTGTTGCTGTAGTTCAGCGGCTCCTTTACACCTTTACAACAATGAAGAAATGCTGATTCCCGACCAGGTCAGATGGATGACGGACCACAAGACGGACAGAACGGAAGGAAACGCCTGTGTTTTCGTGGACTAAGTAAGTAAGCTGCACATTAAAGGAACATTTTGTCAGTTTGAGACATATGCATATTGATTTTCTAGCCAACACTTAGACAAGAAGATTGTTCCCACAGTAAATATGTGGTTGCAGCCAGCTTCAGTTGTGTCCAAGATGAAGCCTACACATGTTTTCCAGACTCATATAACATGTGACACCACTGATCAATGCAGATTTATTTCAACATGAATTAGTCTTCATAGTTGATCATTATAGCTGAAGTCTGGGAGTCACTGACAGCAGACTAAGAGAAGGATCCACATTCCTGACTTGTTTCTGATCTCACAGGACAGGACTCTTCCCGGAGAGTGGAAGACAACCGACCCACACCAAGCCAGCAGCATCACACAAGCAGTCTGATGTGAGGAAGCTCCAGCACCACAGCAGTCCACTCAACACACTGAACCACCTTCAGCTCCACACTTTACACACTGGACTGATCTCATGTTTATATCAGTCAAAAAAACATAAATTCAGCCATGTAACATGATCTTGTGTTCAGTCTCATACTGATGTTGGTTAACATGAATCTTCTTCAGTAGTAAATCAGTTGAAGTTTATATAAAACACCATTTTTTATTTGTATTTTTGCAGAGACTCAGACTGAGTGTTGCTGTAGTTCAACGGCTCCTTTACAACAATGAAGAAATGCTGATTCCCGACCAGGTCAGATGGATGACGGACCACAAGACGGACAGAACGGAAGGAAACGCCTGTGTTTTCGTGGACTAAGTAAGTAAGCTGCACATTAAAGGAACATTTTGTCATTTTGGGAAATATGAATATTGATTTTCTCGCCAACAGTTAGACAGGAAGGTTGTTACCACTGTAAATATGTAGCTGCAGCCAGCTTCAGTTGTGTCCAAGATGAAGCCTACACATGTTTTCCAGACTCATATAACCTGTGACACCACTGATCAATGCAGATTTATTTCAACATGAAGTAGTCTTCATAGTTTATTATTATAGCTGAATCTCTGGGAGACACTGACAGCAGACTAAGAGACGGATCCAGATTCCTGACTTGTTTCTGATCTCACACGACTGGACTCTTCCCGGAGAGTGGACGACAACCAGACCACACCAAGCCAGCAGCATCACACAACCAGTCTGATGTGAGGAAGCTCCAGCACCACAGCAGTCCACTCAACACACTGAACCACCTTCAGCTCCACACTTTACACACTGGACTGATGTAATGTTTATATCAGTCAAAAAAACAACAACTCAGCCATGTAACATGATCCTGTGTTCAGTCTCATACTGATTTTGGTTAACATGAATCTTCTTCAGTAGTAAATCAGTTGAAGGTTATATAAAACACCATTATTTATTTGTATTTTTAAAGAGACTCAGACTGAGTGTTGCTGTAGTTCAGCGGCTCCTTTACAACAATGAAGAAATGCTGATTCCCGACCAGGTCAGATGGATGACGGACCACAAGACGGACAGAACGGACGGAAACGCCTGTGTTTTCGTGGACTAGGTAAGTAAGCTGCACTCTAAAGGAACATTTTGTCATTTTGGGAAATATGCATATTGATTTTCTAGCCAACAGTTAGAAAAGAAGATTGGTACCACTGTAAATATGTAGCTGCAGCCAGCTTCAGTAGTATCAAAGATGAAGCCTATACATGTTTTCCAGACTCATGTAATCTGTGACACCACTGATCAATGCAGATTTATTTATACATGAATTAGTCTTCATAATTGATTATTACAGCTGACGTCTGGGAGACACTGACAGCAGACTAAGAGACGGATCCAGATTCCTGAATTGTTTCTGATATCACACGACAGGACTCTTCCCGGAGAGTGGACGACAACCGACCCACACCAAGCCAGCAGCATCACACAACCAGTCTGATGTGAGGAAGCTCCAGCACCACAGCAGTCCACTCAACACACTGAACCGCCTTCAGCACCACACTTTACACACTGGACTGATCTCATGTTTATATGAGTCAAAAAAACATAAATTCAGCCATGTAACATGATCCTGTGTTCAGTCTCAGACTGATGTTGGTTAACATGAATCTTCTTCAGTAGTAAATCAGTTGAAGGTTATATAAAACACCATTATTTATTTGTATTTTTACAGAGACTCAGACTGAGTGTTGCTGTAGTTCAGCGGCTCCTTTACAACAATGAAGAAATGCTGATTCCCGACCAGGTCAGATGGATGACGGACCACAAGACGGACAGAACGGACGGAAACGCCTGTGTTTTTATGGACGACGTAAGTAAGCTGCATTCGAAAGGAACATTTTGTCATTTTGGGAAATATGCATATTGACTTTCTAGCCAACAGTTAGACAAGAAGATTGTTACCGCAGTAAATATGTAGCTGCAGCCAGCTTCAGTAGTGTCCAAGATGAAGCCTACACATTATTTCCAGACTCATTTAATCTTTGACACCGCTAATTAATGCAGATATATTTCAACATGAATTAGTCTTCGTAGTTGATTATTATAGCTGACTCTCTTTGAGACACTGACAGCAGACTTAGAGAAGGATCCACATTCCTGACTTGTTTCTGATCTCACAGGACAGGACTCTTCCCGGAGAGTGGACGACAACCGAACCACACCAAGCCAGCAGCATCACACAACCAGTCTGATGTGAGGAAGCTCCAGCACCACAGCAGTCCACTCAACACACTGAACCGCCTTCAGCACCATACTTTACACACTGGACTGAGCTCCAGCACCACAGCAGTCCACTCAACACACTGAACCGCCTTCAGCTCCACACTTTACACACTGGACTGATCTCATGTTTATATGAGTCAAAAAAACATAAATTCAGCCATGTAACATGATCTTGTGTTCAGTCTCATACTGATGTTGGTTAACATGAATCTTCTTCAGTAGTAAATCAGTTGAAGGTTATATAAAACACCATTATTTATTAGTGTTTGTACAGAGACTCAGACTGAGTGTTGCTGTAGTTCAGCGGCTCCTTTACAACAATGAAGAAATGCTGATTCCCGACCAGGTCAGATGGATGACGGACCACAAGACGGACAGAACGGACGGAAACGCCTGTGTTTTTATGGACGACGTAAGTAAGCTGCTCTCTAAAGGAACATTTTGTCATTTTGGGAAATATGAATATTGATTTTATAGTCAACAGTTAGACAAGACGTTTGTTACCACTGTAAATATGTAGCTGCAGCCAGCTTCTGTAGTATCAAAGATGAAGCCTACACATGTTTTCCAGACTCATATAACCTATGACACCACTGATCAATGCAGATTTATTTCAACATGAATTAGTCTTCATAGTTGATTATTATAGCTGAAGTCTGGGAGACACTGACAGCAGACTAACAGAAGGATCCAGATTCCTGACTTGTTTCTGATCTCACAGGACAGGACTCTTCCCGGAGAGTGGACGACAACCGAACCACACCAAGCCAGCAGCATCACACAACCAGTCTGATGTGAGGAAGCTCCAGCACCACAGCAGTCCACTCAACACACTGAACCGCCATCAGCTCTTCAGCTTTACACGCTGGACTGATCTCATGTTTATATTAGTCAAAAAAACAAAAACTCAGCCATGTAACATGATCCTGTGTTCAGTCTCACACTGATGTTGGTTAACATGAATCTTCTTCAGTTGTAAATCAGTTGAAGGTTATATAAAACACCATTATTTATTTGTATTTTTACAGAGACTCAGACTGAGTGTTGCTGTAGTTCAGCGGCTCCTTTACAACAATGAAGAAATGCTGATTCCCGACCAGGTCAGATGAATGACAGACCACAAGATGGACAGAACGGACGGAAAAGCCCGTGTTTTTATGGACGACGTAAGTAAGCTGCACTCTAAAGGAACATTTTGTCATTTTGGAAAATATGAATATTGATTTTCTAGCCAACAGTTAGACAAGAAGATTGTTACCACTGTAAATATGTAGCTGCAGCCAGCTTCAGTAGTGTCCAAGATGAAGCCTACACATGTTTTCCAGACTCATATAACCTGTGACACCACTGATCAATGCAGATATATTTCAGCATGAATTAGTCTTCATCGTTGATCATTTTAGTTGAATCTCTGGGAGTCACTGACAGCACACTAAGAGAAGGATCCACATTCCTGACTTGTTTCTGATCTCACAGGACAGGACTCTTCCCGGAGAGTGGATGACAACCGACCCACACCAAGCCAGCAGCATCACACAACCAGTCTGATGTGAGGAAGCTCCAGCACCACAGCAGTCCACTCAACACACTGAACCGCCTTCAGCTCTTCAGCTTTACACGCTGGACTGATCTCATGTTTATATTAGTCAAAAAAACAACAACTCAGCCATGTAACATGATCCTCTGTTCAGTCTCATACTGATGTTTGTTAACATGAATCTTCCATCCATCCATCCATCGTCAACCGCTTATCCCGTTAGGGGTCGCGAGGGGGCTGGAGCCGATCCCAGCTGGCATTGGGCTAAGGCGGAGTACACCCTGGACAGGTCGCCAGTCCATCACAGGGCACATAGAGACAGACAACATATAGACAGACAACCATTCATACTCACATCCACACCTACGAGCAATTTAGAGTCATCAATTAACCTAAACAGTATGTCATTGGACTGTGGGAGGAAGCCGGAGTACCCGGAGAAAACCCACGCTAACACGGGGAGAACCTGCAAACTCCACAGAGAAGAGCCCCACGCCGGATTAGAACCTGCGACTCTCTTGCTGTGAGACAACAGCGCTAACCATTGCACCACCGTGCAGCCCACATGAATGTTCTTCAGTAGTAAATCAGTTGAAGGTTATATAAAACACCATTATTCATTTGTATTTTTACAGAGACTCAGACTGAGTGTTGCTGTAGTTCAGCGGCTCCTTTACAACAATGAAGAAATGCTGATTCCCGACCAGGTCAGATGGATGACGGACCACAAGACGGACAGAACGGACGGAAACGCCTGTGTTTTTATGGACGACGTAAGTAAGCTGCACTCTAAAGGAACATTTTTTCATTTTGGGAAATATGAATATTGATTTTCTAGCCAACAGTTAGACAAGAAGATTGTTACCACTGTAAATACGTAGCTGCAGCCAGCTTCAGTAGTGTCCAAGATGAAGCCTACACATGTTTTCCAGACTCATGTAATCTGTGACACCACTGATCAATGCAGATTTATTTATACATGAATTAGTCTTCATAGTTGATCATTATAGCTGAATCTCTGGGAGTCACTGACAGCAGACTAAGAGAAGGCTCCACATTCCTGACTTGTTTCTGATCTCACAGGACAGGACTCTTCCCGGAGAGTGGACGACAACCGACCCACACCAAGCCAGCAGCATCACACAACCAGTCTGATGTGAGGAAGCTCCAGCACCACAGCAGTCAACTCAACACACTGAACCACTTTCAGCTCCACACTTTACACACTGGACTGATGTCATGTTTATATCAGTCAAAAAAACATAAATTCAGCCATGTAACATGATCCTGTGTTCAGTCTCAGACTGATGTTGGTTAACATGAATCTTCTTCAGTAGTAAATCAGTTGAAGGTTATATAAAACACCATTTTTATTTGTATTTTTACAGAGACTCAGACTGAGTGTTGCTGTAGTTCAGCAGCTCCTTTACAACAATGAAGAAATGCTGATTCCCGACCAGGTCAGATGGATGACGGACCACAAGACGGACAGAACGGAAGGAAACGCCTGTGTTTTCGTGGACGACGTAAGTAAGCTGCACTCTAAAGGAACATTTTGTCATTTTGGGAAATATGAATATTGATTTCATAGCCAACAGTTAGACAAGAAGGTTGTTACCACTGTAAATATGTAGCTGCAGCCAGCTTCAGTAGTGTCAAAGATGAAGCCTACACATGTTTTCCAGACTCATGTAATCTGTGACACCGCTGATTAATGCAGATATATTTCGACATGAATTAGTCTTCGAAGTTGATTATTATAGCTGACTCTCTTTGAGACACTGACAGCAGACTAAGAGAAGGATCCAGATTCCTGACTTGTTTCTGATCTCACAGGACAGGACTCTTCCCGGAGAGTGGACGACAACCGACCCACACCAAGCCAGCAGCATCACACAACCAGTCTGATGTGAGGAAGCTCCAGCACCACAGCAGTCCACTCAACACACTGAACCACCTTCAGCTCTTCAGCTTTACACGCTGGACTGATCTCATGTTTATATCAGTCAAAAAAACAACAACTCAGCCATGTAACATGATCCTGTGTTCAGTCTCATACTGATGTTGGTTAACATGAAACTTCTTCAATTGTAAATCAGTTGAAGGTTATATAAAACACCATTATTCATTTGTATTTTTACAGAGACTCAGACTGAGTGTTGCTGTAGTTCAGCGGCTCCTTTACAACAATGAAGAAATGATGATTCCCGACCAGGTCAGATGGATGACGGACCACAAGACGGACAGAACGGACGGAAACGCCTGTGTTTTTATGGACGACGTAAGTAAGCTGCACTCTAAAGGAACATTTTGTCATTTTGGGAAATATGAATATTGATTTTATAGCCAACAGTTAGACACCAGAAGGTTGTTACCACTGTAAATATGTAGCTGCAGCCAGCTTCAGTAGTGTCCAAGATGAAGCCTACACATGTTTTCTAGACTCATGTAATCTGTGACACCGCTGATTAATGCAGATATATTTCAGCATGAATTAGTCTTCGTAGTTGATTATTATAGCTGAAGTCTGGGAGACACTGACAGCAGACTATGAGAAGGATCCAGATTCCTGACTTGTTTCTGATCTCACAGGACAGGACTCTTCCCGGAGAGTGGACGAAAAACCGAACCACACCAAGCCAGCAGCATCACAAAACCAGTCTGATGTGAGGAAGCTCCAGCACCACAGCAGTCCACTTAACACACTGAACCGCCTTCAGCTCCACACTTTACACACTGGACTGATCTCATGTTCAATTCAGTCAAAAAAAAAAAACAACAGCCATGTAACATGATCCTTTGTTCAGTTTCATACTTATGTTGGTTAACATGAATCTTCTTCAGGAGTAAATCACAGTGGCGGACCGTGCATTTCACACCTAGGCCTTCAGTAATGCTCCGTCTGAATCAATCCACCTCAATAACTATTTTATGGTTATAAAAGCCATCTTATAATGCAGAAATACGCAGAGATACAGTATAAAGAGCCGTTGATTCGCATATAGATAACTCCACAATAAATGCCTTTACTGAATAAGCAAACCAGGGGTGAACAAGTTTCCTTCTACTGCAGCTACAGCAGCGACACACATAAAAACCATCAATAATAACCTCATAAGCTTGCAATATTATTTAGGAAAATGGCAACATTTTACTCACCAAAGATTTGGATCATTTGTAGACAAAATCCATCCTCCTCTCTTTCCTCAAAAACACCTCAATTACTCTGTCGTGCAGATTATCCGTGCGCTTCAGTTCCATCAGGAGGTCCTTTTCTATTGCCATCGAAGCTAATGCCGAAAGTCGAGCCTGCCCTGTCGTATTTCTGGCATAAGTTTTAATACGCTTTAGGGCTGAAAATGTTCGCTCGACAGAAGCAGTGGACACGGGAATGGTAACCGCCAAACATACAAATGTGTACAGCTGCCCCATGCTCTCACTCAGATTTTTCTGATGAAGGAAGTCAAGGAGATCAGTGGGAGATTTTCCTGCAAAATCATTCATGGCATACATTACAGTCAGTTCTGTTTTCAGCCGTGACAGATCAAAAAGTGCACCGTGGCTCTGCGTTAAGCTGGAGAAGGCTGCATGCGGGAAATGTTTCTTGTATTCCTGAAACTACTGGGGGTCGAGGAGGGTGACAAACTTCAGTTTTTCGTGGTCTTGAAATCTGGTCTGTGTCTGGCAAATAATATTGTCCAGAATCCTGCCATGGAGTTGGCGGTAGTACACGCGAGGATCTTGCGCTTGACCTCTCCGTGCGCTCGGAGCGCCTGCGGTGCGTTCAGTATCCTCGTAGAGTTCCTCATATCGGCTTCTCTGTCGCTCAACGGTGTCACAGAACTCCTTCACCCTGGCCAGACAAAACTGTACATCCAGTTTTTTGTCCTGTAGTATTGAAAAGAGCACATCTAAATACTCAAAAATACCATTAAATGTGTCAAGCAAAAAACAAAACTCAAAATCATCCAGACGTGCTTTGAATCCATCAGCGCAGCGCACTGAGTCCTCATCATATTCCTCATGATGCTCCAGAATGTGATCAAACAGTTCCTTTAGAGCATCTCTCTTCTCACAGACTGTATTGACCACTCTGGATGTGTACTGCCACCGTGTTGGTGCCACACGAGGGAGACGCCGCTGGCAGATTTCGTCCAGTAGTTGCGTGCGCCGAGGCGATCTAGAAAAAAATGCAGCAAGGCCATTGAGGTGGGCGAAAAAAATCTTGCATTCTTTAAGCTTTGAGGCCCCTTGAGTCAGTACTAAATTGAGCCGATGTGCATAGCAGTGTATGAATAAAGCCAAAGGTGCTCTCTCTTTAACTTTAGCCTGCACCCCATTTAATCCAGAAGACATGACCGCTGCGCCGTCAAAACACTGGGCCACAACTTTACCCAGACATTCATTTTCCAACAAAAATCCAATGATAAGAGCTGCTATGTCATCGGCTCGCTTCCCACTGGTTACATCTTCAAATCTGACAAATCGCTCCTTGACACCCGTGCCCGTTACGTAACGCAGGACCAGTGCGAGCTGCGCTGTGTTACTCGCGTCTGTCGTCTCATCCACCGTAACAGAGACAAACTGTGCTTTTTTAACTTCACTTTTTATCTCTTCTCCCATTACTTCAGCAATAGCAGTGATCAGGTCGTTTTGTATTTTACCCGACGTTCCACTAAACACTTTATTAGTGGACAGGTGGTAATGTAAATCCGTGTTGCTTTCAGCAATGAGAGAAAGAAGCTCCACATAGTTTCCTCTGTTGTTGGATCCAGCGCTTTCATCGTGTCCCCGAAATGACAGTTCCTGCTTTCCCAAAAAAATTACACAGTCTATCAGTCTTTTTAAGATTTCCCTGTTTTTCTTCACCTTTTCGTTGTGGAGCTCCGTTTCCCTGCGCACTTGCTCGTTCAGCTGTAGATCCACTCTGGTTTCCCCAAAAGTTTTGGAGAGCACCGTTGCTTGTAAGTGTCCGGCAGTGCTTTGGTGTCTCGTTGCTGCCTTGGTTAGGCAAGTCAAATTTCCAAACCCACTGTGGCTCCAAACACCATGTCATCAGTGGCAAATAACAAGCACTCCCAGCAATATAATTTGCAGTGTTCCTCGGACCCTGTGAGCCAGGGGTACCGCTCGTAGTTGGTAACCTGAAAGTGGCGCACAAATCCTTTTCCTGGTTGTGACAGGCTAGCTAGCTCCGGAGTTGTCCGACCTTTCCTAACAATGTCCAGCTTTTCATGAAAAGCCCGTCTTGAAAATGGCCTTGACAGTAAATCTGCCACCAAATCTATTTCTTCTCCTCCTTCAGCCATTGTGGGCTGACAAAATAGCTATGACGCCAACAAAACAATATTTCGATTCGCGCAGCTCGCTACAGATGCAGTTTGCTAGCTTTGGCTGGTACGCTCTCTGACTATCCAATCAACGGCTCTGAATACGGTGACGTTACCGTACGCCAGCTGGAAGGCCCTGGTAATACCAACTCAAAATCTGATTGGTTAAAGCAAAAGTGTCATCGACATTTATTTTTGTGTTAGATGGCCTGCAGAACGGATTGTGAAGGCCTCCAGGCGGATTTATTTGACTTTGACCCTGCCTGGCAACAAATGATAGCTGAAATGTGATTGGTTAAATGCTTTACTATGAAAATGCACATCTGGAAGCAGACAGACTATTTAGACTTATTTAATAAGTATTCATGGACAAAATATAATTAACATCAGCCTGTGATTCAGATATTTTTTAGGCCAGCAGAGAAGGCTTTGCAGGCCCTGACGGCCCACCACTGGTAAATCAGTTGAAAGTTATATAAAACACCATTATTTATTTGTATTTTTACAGAGACTCAGACTGAGTGTTGCTGTAGTTCAGCGGCTCCTTTACAACAATGAAGAAATGCTGATTCCCGACCAGGTCAGAAGGATGACGGACCACAAGACGGACAGAACGGAAGGAAACGCCTGTGTTTTTATGGACGACGTAAGTAAGCTGCACTCTAAAGGAACATTTTGGAAAATATGAATATTGATTTTCTAGTCAACAGTTAGACAAGAAGGTTGTTACCACTGTAAATATGTAGCTGCAGCCAGCTTCAGTAGTGTCCAAGATGAAGCCTACACATGTTTTCCAGACTCATGTAATCTGTGACACCACTGATCAATGCAGATTTATTTCAACATGAATTAGTCTTCATAGTTGATCATTATAGCTGAAGTCTGGGAGTCACTGACAGCAGACTAAGAGAAGGATCCAGATTCCTGACTTGTTTCTGATGTCACAGGACAGGACTCTTCCTGGAGAGTGGACGACAACAGAACCACACCAAGCCAGCAGCATCACACAACCAGTCTGATGTGAGGAAGCTCCAGCACCACAGCAGTCCACTCAACACACTGAACCGCCTTCAGCTCTTCAGCTTTACACACTGAACTGATCTCAAGTTCAGTTCAGTCAACAAAACAAAAACTCAGCCATGTAACATGATCCTGTGTTCAGTCTCATACTGATGTTGGTTAACATGAATCTTCTTCAGTAGTAAATCAGTTGAAAGTTATATAAAACACCATTATTTCTTTGTATTTTTACAGAGACTCAGACTGAGTGTTGCTGTAGTTCAGCGGCTCCTTTACAACATTGAAGAAATGCTGATTCCCGACCAGGTCAGATGGATGACGGACCACAAGACGGACAGAATGGACGGAAACGCCTGTGTTTTTATGGACGACGTAAGTAAGCTGCACATTAAAGGAACATTTTGTCATTTTGGAAAATATGAATATTGATTTTCTAGCCAACAGTTAGACAAGAAGGTTGTTGGTAATGACCTGGCCGGTGATCTTGTCTGGCCTGTAGCATTTGCCCCTACAGAGAAACTGGTGGAAGGTATGGAGTCTCCTAAGGACTCTGCTGGAGTAGAAGAAGAAGAAGAAGAAGAAGATCAACCTTTATTAGTCCCACAGTGGGGAAATTCAATTTACACTCTGTTGGTTTTTTTTGTTGGTACTTTCCACCTGTGCAGTGACTCGTGCTATGAACCGTGCTAGTGCACGTTCTGGTCTTGATAGTCCAGTTAAAAAAAAGTGTGTCTGTATTTCCTGTTCCTGTTTTTCCCTTGCATGTGTCTCGCAGTGACCTCGTGAAAGAGCAGAGAGACGACCCCACACTTCAGGCTTTGTACAGTCAGGTTATCCAAGCTGATGATGTGGAGAGCACAGCATGTGGTTATTTCCTTCAAAATGGTCTTTTGGTGAGAAAATGGGTTCCTCAGGGGGAATGTTTTGTGGGGGATGAAGTTGTGCAGATTGTTCTACCTTCCACATTAAGGCCCACAGTACTTAAGACTGCACATGATGGCATTGCATGTCATTTAGGGGTACGAAAAACCTATGACAGAGTGCTAAAATATTTCTACTGGCCTCGTTTGAAGCGGGACATTTCTGCATTTATTAAAACCTGCCACACTTGTCAGCTGACTGGTAAACCAAACCAGGTGATTAAGCCTGCTCCTTTGTATCCCATCCCAGTTGCTGAGCATCCATTTGAACACCTGATTATTGATTGTGTAGGTGCCTTGCCACGCTCCAAGGCTGGTAGCAATTTTTTGCTAACCGTGATGTGCCAAGCCACACGTTATCCTGCTGCCTATCCCCTCAGAAACATCACTACCAAGTCAGTAGTTAAAGCTCTGACACAGTTCATGTCCATCTTTGGTATCCCAAAGGTCATTCAGACTGATCAGGGGTCTGACTTCTGTTCAAAGTTGTTTGCAGAAGTGTTACAGGAGTTGAACATCAAACATTCTCAGTCCAGCGCATACCACGCTCAGAGCCAGGGGGCGCTAGAAAGGTTTCACCAAACACTGAAATCTCTTCTCCGTGCATATTGCACTGAGTTGGACTGTGACTGGGAAGAGGGGTTACCATGGCTGTTGCTAGCTGCCAGAGAGGTGTCCCAGGAGAGTCTGGGGTTCAGTCCTAATGACTTGGTTTTTGGCCACAAGGTCAGAGGCCCTTTAGCCTCTTTACACAGAGACTGGCAGGCTGAGGAGCCCCCAGGAAACTTGATTGATTACATAAATGGTTTCAAACATCGGCTGTACAGGGCAAATAAATTGGCAAAAGAAAATCTACAAGCAGCTCAGAGAAAAATGAAACGTCTTTATGATCGGCGTTGTGAACGTCGTGAATTTAGTCCTGGAGATAAAGTTCTTGCACTTCTGCCTGTAGTTGGCTCTACTTTTCAGGCTAAGTTTTCAGGTCCGTATACAGTTGTCCGTAAATTGTCAGAGGTAAACTATGTAATCTCAACTCCTGACCGGAAGAAGTCTGTGCAGTTGTGTCACATTAATCTGTTAAAACCGTATTTTGCTCGTTGTCCTGCACCAGATCCTGTTGCTCCAGTTAACTCTGCTGCTGCAGGAGTTTCAGTGGGTCAACCCCCACCTCCTGACCTGGCAGGAGTATTGGAGGAAGAGGTGTATACGCCAGATGATGGGATTTTGAGAGGGTGTCTAAAGAACTCTGAGTCATTGGCTAACCTGGAAGAAATGTTGAAACATTTACCTGAACCAAACAGATCACAGTTGGTAAATCTAATTAAAAGTTATCCCTGTCTGTTTGCAGATACACCATCTCGCACTCATGTTATTGAGCATGACATTGATGTGGGTGAGGCCAAGCCAGTCAGACAACGGTATTATCGTATGTCTCCAGACAAGCGTGAACATTTGGAAGCAGAGGTCAGATACATGTTGGAAAATAACATTGCTGAACCTTGTTCATCTAGCTGGTCATCGCCATGCTTGCTTGTAAAGAAGCCTGATGATACGTTCAGACCATGTACAGACCTCCGAAAAGTGAACCAACTCACAAAACCTGACTCCTTTCCACTTCCACGTTTGGAAGACTGTGTAGATCAGGTTGGATCTGCCAAGTTTGTTAGTAAATTTGATTTACTTAAAGGTTACTGGCAGGTTCCTTTAACACCTAGAGCTAGGGAGATTGCTGCTTTCATTACGCCAAATGGTTTGTATTCATATACTGTTATGCCATTTGGGTTACGTAATGCTCCAGCCACTTTCCAGCGCCTAATGAACAAGGTGGTGTCAGGCCTGGAGGGATGTGCTGTTTTTTGGATGATGTGGTGATATACAGTGACACCTGGGAGGAACATCTTAAACGCGTTCAGAGTTTGTTTGACCGTTTAGCCTGGGCATCTTTGACCATTAACTTGGCAAAATGTGAGTTTGCCAAGGCCACTGTCACCTATTTGGGTAAAGTGGTTGGCCATGGGCAGGTGCGCCCAGTGAGAGCAAAGGTGTTGGCAGTGGACAAATTTCCTGTTCCAACTACCAAGAAAGAGCTTTCTCGGTTCTTGGGGATGGTCGGGTACTACCGTGGGTTTTGTAAAAATTTCTCCACAGTAGTTGCTCCACTTACTTCTCTTCTTAGCCCAAAGGTGAAGTTTGAATGGTCTCTTCCATGTCAGGAAGCATTTGAATCTGTGAAGTCTTTATTGTGTTCGGCTCCTGTTTTAGCAGCTCCACAGATGGATAAACCGTTCTCCCTGTATGTGGATGCTAGCAAAGTGGGAGCTGGTGCTGTGCTCATGCAGGCTAACCAAAGTGGTGTTGATTGCCCGGTGAGTTACTTTTCTAAAAAGTTCAACTCACACCAATTGAACTATTCTATCATTGAAAAAGAAGCACTGGCACTCATCTGGGCATTGCAACACTTTGAGGTTTATATTGGGAGTGGAGTTAGACCTTTAGTGGTATACACAGACCATAATCCACTAACCTTTCTCCACTCACTCCAAAACCCAAATCAGCGGCTTATGCGTTGGTGTCTTTTCCTGCAGCCGTTTCATTTAGACATACGTCACATAAAGGGAACTGAAAATACAGTGGCTGATGCCATGTCCAGAGCTATAGCTGTTTAAATTAATGTGTTTTCCTCCCTGCAGTTTCTCTCTCTGCCCATTCGGGTTTCTCCTCTCTTAAACTGCTTCCTAGGTACCAAGGTTGCTGGGAGGATGACCTGGATGCTTAGGAGATGGGAGCTTGCAGATTGGATGGACATTGACACATTAAAATCAGTTATTTGCCAGAGTATTTGGATTATGTTATAACCTTAATTATTTTGATTGTAGGTAGTATTTGGAAGTAATTGTAGCAGTAGTTGATTTGTGAATCCTAGTGAGGATCCCCATTTTTAAGGGAGGGGGTGTGACGACCCTCTCTCTCACTCTTCCTGTTTGACTGCTGTGCTGCTGCCTTTACAGGTCTAGGGCGTGGCTGACTGGTGTGGCTGGGCGGGTCGTCTGTTTGGTTCTGCCCATCTGGGCTGGGCTGTAGTGAAGGCTTAAAAGGCCTGCCTTCTGTTAGTCTCTCTCTCTCTCTCAGCTGGGCCTGCTGCGGCCACTTCATCCTCCTGCCTTGGTTTTGGTTTGATGCACCATCCAACATGCATTACACTATATTTTCACACATACACACCCTAACATGACTGATTTATCACTTACTTCCACATCCCATCATTTGTGTTTAGTTTGCTTAAGTTGAGTTAAATAAATTAATATAAATTTGGTATCTGTGTGTGGCCTCCCTTCTTGTTGCCAGCCTTGAGCCAGTTGGTAACAAGACCCCATGTCAGAAGCCTCATACCTGGACTAAGGAGGAGAAGAACTGGACCACTGCAGTCAGTCCTCTATTCAGGTGAAAGTAAATGTTGCATTTCATTTGGAAATCCAGGTCCCAGAGTCTGGAGGGAGAGTGGGGAGGCCCAGAATCCAAGTTGGTTGAAGTCCAGTGTGAAGTTTCCACAGTGGGTGATGATTTGGGGGGGCGCCATGTCATCTGCTGATGTGGGTCTACTGTGTTTCATCAGGTCCCAAGTCAACGCAGCCGTCTACCAGGAAACTTTAGAGCACTTTGTGCTTCCGTCTGCTGACAGGCTTTATGGAGATGCTGGTTTCCTGTTCCAGCAGGACTTAGCATCTGCCCACAGTGCCAACGCTACTACTAACTGCTCTGCTGACCATCACACTACTGTGCTGGACTGGCCAGCCAACTGGCCTGGCCTGAACCCCACAGAGGATCTATGGGGTGTTGTCAAGAGGAAGATGAGAAACACCCAACCCACAATCCAGATGAGCTGAAGGCTGCTATCAGAGCAAGCTGAGCTTCAATAAGACCTCAGCAGAGCCACAGGCTGATGGCCTTCATGTCTCACCTCACTGATGCAGTAATTCATGCTGAAGGAAACCTGACCAAGCATTGCATGAAAAAACCCACAGACTTTTCAGAAGCTGGACATTTCTGTTTTGTAAACCTTTTTTTCCAGAGATGCCGTTTTCTTTCATTTTTGAGCTGCAGGCTGTAATTATTAAGATTACAATGAAAAAAAGCTTGAAACATTTTAGTTTACATTTTAGATAATATTCACTTTTCACTTTCTTAAATAACTGACAAACAATATTGAACTTTTTCACGATTTTTTTGCACCTTTATACGTTTCCACACTTTGGAGGTGAGTTTGAACGTATCATATCGCAGTCGCACCTTATTGTCTCTTAGAGAAGTTATTTGTGGAAAAGCAGTATTACTGTATAATCTGCAATATTAAAATTGTAGTTTGGGTTTATTTATTTATTTTTTCAGGCCATTTAAATCTAAATGTTCAATTGAATATAAATCTCCATGTTCAATAAGGGAAATGTTGATTCTCAGTTACATTTTATAATAGTATTCAGACAGCTTTCCTAGTGTCCATAAAATATGTTCCATATGTCCTTAAAATGGGCTGCACGGTGCCGCGGTTAGCACTGTGGCCTCACAGCGAGGTCGGATCCGGCTCGGGGCCCTCGTGTGTGGAGTTTGCATCTTCTCCCTGTGTAAGTGTGGGTTTTTTCCACGTTCTCCAGCCTCCTCCCACCATCCAAAGACATGGACGGGTGTCCTTCATGTTGCTGGCTGTTCAAAAAAGTAATTCATAATCCATACAAAAATGTAAAAATGTCAGAGTCCACAGAAAAGCAGCTGGATTCAGGGTCTCTCCTTGAGGAGTGTTAGCTGAGCTGCACTCAGTAAGGACTGACAGTGAGGAAATGCTCTCACATTGCGTTTACTTACTACATTGAAAACTGTGTTCCTGGCTGATAAAACCAAAGATTGGAGCAGATGTACAGTGTCACTGGTTTTTATGCTCTTTATGAAACGTGTTTTCCATACAGATAATGACAAGGTGGACACACGATGCTCTGGTTCATTTGAGAAGACCTGACCGATGCCTGCCTGCTGTTATTATGTTATGTTACCCTGCTCACTGTTGGGAAGTGCACATCCATAATCACTACGACCTTTTAAAATTACAGCCCAGTGTTGAATAATCATGGTACACAGCAACAGCGATCCTTAAATCTTCCCAATGCAGATTGTTTTGTATAATCTATTTGAAGGCTAAATGTGAAAGGGCTTGATCCTAGTCCCAGAGAAAATTAAATGGGAAGGGGACCCTTCTCATTGTCATCATCATAGTTGTTAGATCAATTTTGGAGCTGCTTCACGCTTTTGTTTAAAAATGGTATTAGAAATATTACTATTACTAGAGCTGAGTTTAAAAACAAAACATGATACATTTAATAACTAATCATCTCAAGGCCATTTCAATACATTATCAGACATTATCGGTGATTTCTCTGGTTGTTGTTTTTCCAAATTAAAGTGGAGAACAAACTAAAGCTGTGAGGTTTTAGGGCTCAATAAACATCATTTGGACTGTGGTGTCATTAATGTGTAGGGAAGTTAAATCAAATGCAATCAAACAAGTATCACACTACCTGCAAATGATCGATTATTTCACGTTATGGTAACATCAATGAAAGTAAAAGAAGTCGCATACCACATTTTAGATGTTTGATGTTGTCTTTTATTGAATTCAACACCAAAAGAGTCAAGTGGTAAAAAATAGTGGTGAGGTAAAAACTCCCAAAAACCCTTTTAACAGGGAAAAACTGGGAGAAACCTCACGAAGAGCAACAGAGGAGGGCTCCCTCTTCCAGGATGGACATACAGAGTCCAGATGACTAAATGGATGTGTATAATGTGAACACATATGGAGGGATGGATCCAGGAGGATGTCAAGCAGCTTCCAGGTGTCACTAAACAGATGCAGCCTGAGCAACACACCCTCCTCTCCTTCATGTAACCTAGGGAGAGGACAAGATTGTTGGTTTTAGTTCACTGTTGCTTTGGTAATGTAAATGTATGTTTCCCATGTCAATAAGCCCCTTTGGACTGAACTGAATTGCCGGGGCAGAGGACAGACAGACAGACTCACTGGCTCTTCAGATAATGTTCGGGGTCTTGAAGCTAGCAGGCTGCTGACAGTGGTTCGGTGTGTTCAGTGGACCGCTGCGGTGCTCGGGTGTCCTGGGATGATCGGCTGGTCCACATCCACTCTCAGATGCTCCAGGAATGCCAAAAACACAGGAAGAGTCCTGCCCTGTGATATCAAAAACAAGTCAGGATTTTTTTCTTTTATCACTACACTTCCTCCTTTGGGTTGACAGACATCACCATGTTCTTCCACATTTCTCCTGCAGACTCATGAATCTCTAAATAAATCAACTTTGATCTGTGCCATATTTCAACTTTAGCTTATAACCACTTAATGTCACCTTTGCTAGTCTTGTAGTCTTAGTGAGGACTTACTTAGTTTGTTGGCTAAATCACAGGAGACCATCGCTCTCCAGCTCGTCTTGCGGTCGGCCATCCTTCTCATCTGTTCGGGAGGACCAACTTCTCCTCTGTCATCAAGGAAACTGCTGGACATCCTGCAGGAAAAAGTACAACATTGTCAGCAATATCAGTAATCATTAGAAATATTAAACTGATAAAAAATGTTATTAATTATTGCTTCTGTGGGGTTCAGTTTTCTATCATATGTAAAAAACAACTCAAAGAACAACAGTGAGTACGATAAGTGGTCATTAACACGTACAAGACTCATTAAAACACTTGTTAATGTTAATAACTATAACCAGTCCATGGAACTGGGTCTCCAGAGGGTCTCCAGAGCTTTCTGCCTCTCTGAGGTCCACTCTCAAAACCTCAGTGGCCTCTCAGCACTGACCTGCTGCTGCTCCTCTCACATCCTCATCATCCTCATCATCAGAAGAAAGAGGAGGGATATACTCACCTTCCTCAACCTTAGGCGCCTCATCCTCATCATCACAGACCATGTAGAAGCAGAGGTCGTTGGGTCGGATCAGCCACGGGAGATCTTCAGCACAATCAGCCACGTCAAATCAGAGGAGGGCTCCCTCTTCCAGGATGGACATACAGAGTCCAGATGACCTGTCAACAAAATACTCAACAGCATTGAATACATTATCAGGGTTGGCTTCAAGGCCACCATGATGGTCAGCAGGTGGAAAACCATGAGGAACACGATAAGGGTCACCAAGAGAGTCAGCACAAGGGTCAGCAGGAAAACTATAAGAGTCAGTAGGAGGATCAGCAGAAGGGAAAGCACGAAAACCAGCATAAAGGTCAGCAGGAGGAAAAGAAGTAAGATGACCATAAGGGTCAGCAGCAGATGAAAGCAGGAGGAAGACCATAAGGGTCAGCAGGAGGGAAAGCATGAAAACCAGCATAAAGGTCAGCAGGAGGAAAAGAAGTAAGATGACCATAAGGGTCAGCAGCAGGTGAAAGCAGGAGGAAGACCATAAGGGTCAGGAGCAGGGAAGCGGGAAGAAGACCATAAGGGAAAGCAGGAGAAAGGACGAGGAAAAATGTAAGGATCAACAAAAGGGAAAGCGGGAGGAAGACCATCAGTGTCAACAGTAAGGTCAACAAAAGGATCAGAAGGAAAACCAAAGAAGTCAGAAGGAAGGTCAGCAGGAGGGTCAGAAGGAGTGAAAGCAGGAGGAAGACCTAAAGGATCAGCAGGAGGGAAAGTGAGAAGAAGACCACAAGAGTCAGGAGCAGGGAAGCGAGAAGAAGACCATAAGGGAAAGCGGGAGGAAGGACGAGGAAAAATGTAAGGGTCAACAAAAGGGAAAGCGGGAGGAAGACCATCAGTGTCAACAGTAAGGTCAACAAAAGGATCAGAAGGAAAACCAAAGAAGTCAGCAGGAAGGTCAGCAGGAGTGAAAGCGGGAGGATGACCAGAAGGGTCACCTTCACCGTTACCTCCCTGAGGCTCAGCCTCCTGAAGCCAGTCGAGCCAAACGGAGCCACCTGAGGAGGAAAAAAAAGCATTAAAAAGTCACACTCTCCACCTTCATAAAACAGACAAAAACAGGAAAATCATTTTGACCAGAAACATCACAGACACTTTGTAGAAAAGCCCCCAATAAACAGAGTGCTACTGTCACCTCTAAAAGTGATATGCAATATAGTACAGTACTGTTATTTGAGACATTATGACAGGATGAGAGTGATCTGATGATGCATGGATGTTGTGATGATGTCTAAAGTTTTGATTTTAAAGCTGTTGTGGCATATTTGAAATGCTGACAAAAGGTTTACACCGTTCTGACTTGTGGAAACAGTAATGAGGGACTGTTGGTGCAGAGCTCAGGAGAAAACTGCTTGTTTTAGTCTGGTTCAAAGAATAACTTTGTATTTCCTGTAATATTTAAAGGCAGGGTGGTGATCTTGAGAAACTAGCAAGACTACACTGGATTTTTTAAAATGATCCAGCAGAAAAAAAATGAGCCAAGTGTCTCCAACTCTTTTCCAATGAATGCAGCTAGCAGCAATAGCTACGAACTAGCTCCAAAAGTGTCTAAATCTAGCCAGAAATTTGCCAAGTCTGCAAACACTGACAGTCTGTCCCCTCAGGCCTCCCTCTAAAGCAGGGGTGGCCATGAGAAACCAAGATTGTTGCTGGGGGCCAAACAAATACTGTCAGATGTAACCTCTATTTTAACACTATACTACTTTTAGATATATGTTGGTAAAAGCTGACACAATATCGTCCACACCTGATGGGAACCACTGCTGTGCTGTACACACTGCACAATATTACACAAAAACACCCCATCATGATCTCATACATCGTTATATACATTTAAAGATCATGTTGACTGGGCTGCAGAAGCACATGTTCAATTGTGATAAATTGATCCAAATCATGATATAGGTTGATCTGTATTCAGTCAGATTTAGTTCTGTGACAATCAGTACTTCTGTCTCTACTCAGTGAGAAAACAATATGGAGTCAAATCAATCTCAGTGTTAATGAATGCACACAGAAGGATTCAGAAATGGATTTTTCTTATTTATATAAAAATGACTCTACAAAAAATATTTTTCAATACACAGAAAGAGTTAAAATATAAATTTAAAAATGATAATTAAAATGATTTAATAATAATACAAATATACAAAAAATACATTAAATATGCTCATATATTATATTATATATATAATATATATTATATAACTACTTAAATTTGTATTTGTTTTAAATTTACACACAAACACACACACACATATACAGTATATATATAGTTATATAGTAATAATAATAATAACAATAATACTAATTAACAATGTTATAATAGTATAATATATTATAAATATTAATATAATAGAAACATATTTTTGTGGACAGGTCATTCATATATAAATCACAAAACACATTTGTGGATATTTCTGTGTGCATTCATTAATACTGAGACTGATCTGACTCCATAGAAGAATCTATCTATTTAATCCTCGTTTATATAACACAAGTTCACACAACAACCCTGTTCACATTCCTGTTTTTGCCTCTGAATACATATCTTGTTTCTTATAATCTCAACAAAGGTCAAACGAGTATAACATTATTCAGAACAACAGGCTGTAATTCTGTCATGTTGCATCAGATTTCAGTCATGTTAAAATGGTGGAAACAGCTGGTTCTGACTCTATTCAGTGATGTCGCGAGAAAAGATGGTTGTTCACGGCACTGAGCTTTTTTAAGAGGATGCTGCTGCCTCCAAGGTTCCCAATATGCTGTGAAAAACACTGAGACAGCGAAAAAAGTATGATGCGCACAGACCCTCGTGCGTAATTACGCACGCTTAAACATGGGGACCTTCATTAATTCACGCGCACTTAAGGACAGGGCTTCTCCAGAAATAACCGCACCAAAATATATGTGCAAAATAATCGATTATATTTAGTTACTGTCCTAAGTTGTAAATCACGCTGCGTGGAGGAGACGGCGGCATCTTTGGACGCAGGACGCGCACAGTCACTGCATGAGAAACCGCTCTCATCTCTTCCCTTCATCAGAAAACACCACATGAACTAGTAAAACATATTATAATATGATGACAGTACTATCATGTCAAGTAGAAGCTCTGAGTGATGACTGAGCATCTTTGATTTTAGGTCCAATAACTGTCAGACACTTTAGTTCACTTCATTCAGGCTCATAACAATATCGATCTGTTAGTGCACTTTGAGAAAACCTAAAAATGACTTCATAAATGTGATAAACGTGGACTTGAAAAGGACCCGACAACATGTCCAGATACATTTTAAGAAGTAATCTCAACTGTCCACATGGAGGAAGGTGTGCTGTGTTTACAACTCTGACTTCAACACCTTTGCTCCTAGACGTTACGTCGTTTCCATGACGCACAAATCAGCTTGTTGTTTGGGCATTATTCAAAAAATGGCTGAGTCGCCATTTTGTTTCCTAAATGACTCAACGGAAATTTTGGAAAATATGTTGCCCTCAAACAAAAATAAGTATTTTCAAATCACTATCGTTGTTAACATTCTGTACAATACTCCCGCCACACTTCACATTACACGTGTTACCAGATAATTATTATTTTTCACCCAGAAAACATCAAGTTTCATCACAATCAGTGTTTCCCTAACAGGCCGACTAACAGTCTACTAATCACTTAACTATAAATTCAACAACTGAACATAATTTAAATATTAAAAGATGTCTTACCTCCAAAAGAGGCGGTGGCCGGCAGGCCGTACACACGGGGTCCAAAAAACACCATCTCCTAGAGGGGGGTAGATTTCAGCTGCGATCCGGTATCAAAGATAACCAGTCACCAAGTTTTCACAAGAGGTCAGCTCGTGTCCGAGTCCAAGTGTGAAAGGGGCTCCTAGAGAGGTCCGCAGCCCTTATATAACCTCGGTACCATGTCAACAATCCGTTTCCATGACTTCGACGCACGAGCGTGAGCGAGTCCCATACAGTAACAGATGATATCATGTTCATGATTTGGCCTCTTTATTCTGTTACAGTAGGTGTTGCCATCAATAATTATTGTGTACACACTTCACACCATCTTGACCCATCTAGATACAAAATAATATTAAATGATAGTGATAATAAATGTGAATCAATGCATGTTTCCGTCTACATCATGAAAAGATTGCATAATTAATTAATGTCCAAATTATAGCCTATATCATGGCATTTCATTTCTCCTTAAGAGGTCTTGATTGTTTTTTCATGTCTTACATCTATTTATGCAAAATTCTTTTAATTTTGTTTCTTTTCTCTTCGTATTTATTTATTTATTTATTTATTTATTTATATATGTATTTATATCAGCAAGATCAGCAACCAAACCAACTCGTGCAGGCATGTGCCCGCGGGCCAAATACGGCCCGTGTTCAAATTTCCACCGGCCCACAGTCTTTGTCATAAAATCAACAATATGCGGCCCCACAATGTCGGTGCGCAGTTGAGGAGGTATGCAGCAGACACCTCATCTCTGGCTGAGGAGTTTTAACGCCGCTTTCGGGATTTTGCAGCTGTTGAAAAGGAGATCAGGCTTTTTAACTCTCCTTTCTCCGTTGGCGCTCCAGACCTCCTCCAGCTGGACCTCGTTGAGCTGCAGTGTGATGCGGAGAGTCGCGGTCGGCAGCAGCAGCTCCCTTTGTCAACTTTTACCGCCAGCTGGATGAAGGCAGGTTCCCAGAGATTCAAACATTTGCTAAGAAAATGCTGAGCTGGTTTAGCTCGACATACATGCGAGAGGACATCCAAGAACCGCCTGAGGACGAGATTAAGAGACTCTGACCTGCGTGACATCTGCGCATCAGAACCACTGCTTTAGAGCCAGACCTGGTCTACTGACTGTAGTCCAGATCTCACAGCCACCCTTCACATTAGTGCAGACAAGTTCTATGTTTAGTCTTCTGAGGTAAATCACTTCTATTTTTTTTTCTTTTTTAATGAATATGCTCTGAGTCTTTTCAATCCAGGGATCATTTGTTCTTGTTTTTCAACTGACAATCAAACTGGGTCTTGTTACTAAATAGTGTTCATATTTATTGATAACAAATATTAGGGTCTTAAGAAACAAATATACAAATACTCAACATTAAATATTAAAATCAAATTTGGTCCAGCACTCATTTTTCCATTTCAAGTCTAAAAGTTACATAAATTTCGTGTTTGATATCTGATTCTAAATCAAATAACATATTTTGTTTTTTTCATTTTTGATGTTCAGTTGAAAAATGAAAGAAGGGGTGATACACAGATTGATATGGCCCTGGAATAAGATAACTGTTATTCTGTTATCATGTTAATGGTTCAAAGAGTGTCAGGCTGAATGGTCGGCCCCCCACACATTTAACCTCACCAAATCTGGCCCTCTTTGCACAAAGGTTGGACAGCCCTGAACCAGAGGACAGGAGGCTCAGTGAGCTCCTCTGGTAGAGCAGGGGGCCGGGGGTTCAGGTCTGACTCCTGGACCTTTTCTCCTCGTCATCCTCTCTCTCCCATAACTGTCACAGTTTCTGTCAAATCAAAGTCAAAACAGCCAAAAAGTAAAGAAAACATAGATGAACAAAAATGTAGAAACTGAATAGCATTTAAATTCATATGTCCTGTTTAATTATCAGCTTTAATTTATTTATTTCAATATTTATTCATTTACTTCCATATATATTTCAACATTTATTTATTTTTATTTTGTTATTTTTTCCATGAATTTATTCTGTATTCATTCACTTATTCTTGTACTTATACATTTATTTATACAATTTTTTTCTGCAGAAAATGTAGGGAACAACTAAAAGCAAATGTCCTGTCTATCAATTTTTATTAAATTATTTCAATATTTATTAATTTCTTTACATGTATGCATTTCTGTATTTATTAATTTATTCTTCTATTATTTATTCTTCTATTTATCTATTCTTCTATTTATACAATTATTTATGCAATTTTCTTTTATTTATTTATTCATTTATTTATTTATTTACTTATTTATTTACTTATTTATTTACTTATTTATCAGATCAAGCCCCCACAGCTCCTAATGGGATAAGCGGTTGAAGATGGATTGATGGATGGATTTATTTATGTATCATCAACATAAGAAAAGAAAAAAAAAGGAAAATGTGCTGAGTCACCTCACCTGGTAGAACAGGTGCCCCATGCATCGAGGATTAGCTCAGCAGCTGGAGGTTCAAATCCAACCTGTGGACCTTTTTTATCAGCAGAAAATGTAGGTGAACAATAATAAATATAGACAAATTGATTTTTTTTATTTCAATTTTCAATTTAATTTTCAACTTTTATTTATTTAATTCAATATTTATTCAATTATTTACATTTACATTTAAGCATTTATTTATTCTTTTATTTATTTTTCCATGTATTTATGTCTGTACTTTTTCATTTATCCTTGTATTTTATTATACATTTATTTATGTAATTTTCTTTTTTATTTATTTATTCATTTATTTACTTATCTATGCAGCATCAATATCAGCAACAAAACCAGCATGACGCGAGGACGCTCAATTGTATATGTATATTTATTAATTTAGTCATTTATTTATTTATATGTTTAATCGTGCAATTTTCTTTTATTTTTTCTTTATCTATTTATTTATTTAGTGATTTCAGCAGCATCATCATCAGCCACAACACCAACAAACAGGACTCTCTCTCTCCCACCACCGTCACTGCCTCTGTCAAACCAACATCAGCTCTGTCCGGCCAGCACTGGATGTATTCCTCTATTCCACCATCGTCCTCTGACAACACGTCACCTCGTCAGATTTCACAATGAGGCTTGTCCTTGAGAAACACTCCTTCCATCAGGATGTGAGGTTAGAGGTAAAGATAAGTAAATCAACATTGGGGGAACAGGAACGGAGCCTGATTTAAAATCTGTTGCTTTAAGTTATATAATTCTCATTATGTTTATCAGGAGACAGGCTAGTTGAGATTGTCACATATTTTTTTAAGCGCCACTTGGCCTCAACAAGTAATATGTTTTATTTATTTACAGTATATAACACCTGTTCCGATGCCTCCAGTTCTGGCTGGGTCGACGCCACAGCCAGAGACTCAGACTGAGTGTTGCTGTAGTTCATTTTCCCCCTATCAAAAGACCTTGTTTTTTTTTTCTTTTTTTTTTTTTTGGATATTATTTTTTTTTTTTTATTTTTAAAAAAATTTTTCCCTTTTATTTTTTTTTCCTTTTTTTTATAATTCTTTTTTTTCTCACCCCTATTTTTTTTTTTTTTTTATTTTTTTTTTTTTTTTTTTTTTTTTTTTATGTTTGGACCAAAGAAAGAATTCTTTTCTTTTCTTTTTTTTTTTTCAACCTTCCCCCCCGGGAACCCACCACCCACCCCACCCCCCCCCCCCCTCCCCCCCCCCCCCTCCCCTTTCTTTTTTTTTTTTTTTTTTTTTTAAATAAAAAAAAAAAAAAATCTTTTTTTCTTTTTTTTTTTTTTTTTTTTTTTTTTTTTTTTTTTTTTATTTTTTTTTTTTTTTTTTTATTAGTACCTTTTTTTTTTTTTTTTTTTTTATTATTTTTTTTTTTTTATTAAAAAAAAAAAATTTATTTCCCTTTTTTATTTTTTTTTTTTTTTTTTTTTTTTTTTTATTAATTATATTTTTATAATAAAAAAAATTTTATTTAATTTTTTTATTATTTAAATTAATTTAATTTATTTAAAATAAAATAATTAATTTTAAAATTTTTTTTTTTCTTTTTTTTTTTTTTTTTTTTTTTTTTTTTTTTTTATTTTTTTTTTTTCTTTATTTTTTTTTTTTTTTTTTTTCTTTTTTTTTTTTTTTTTTTTTTTTTTTTTTCTTTTTTCTTTTTTTTGTTTATTTTATTTATTTATTTTGTTTTTAGATTTTTTTTTGTTTTTTTTTTTCCTTCTTTTCATTAGTTTTTTTTTTTTTTTTTTTTTTTTAAAAAAAAGAAGAAATTTTTTTTATTAAATAAAGAAAAGTCATCCTTTTTTTTTTTTTAAATATTAAAAAAAAAAAACATCTTTTTTTTTTTTTTTTTTTTTACAGAAAAGAAACCAACCTTAAAGTAAATAAAATTTTCATATAAATTTATTGGAGTAAAAAGTACAGTATTTTCCTCTAATTATAAATAGAAGTATGTATACATATATATTTATATATATGGCTTAGACCTATCATTACCATCTCATATTTTCTTGGTCAGGTTACAAAAAACATGAACAAGTGTTATTATATATAACTTGTGAGTTTCAGGCGAAGCTACATGCATCATATGAAACAACAAAAACCTAAGGATTCCTACCAACCATGTCACACCTACGTGTCGCAAATGAGGTTAAAGAGCGCTCCAAACTTGCACTAAATGTTGGCAAGGAAAAGCTGTCATGGCCATTTTCAGACGTGTCCCGTGACCTCTGACCTCAAGATATGGAAATGAAAATGGGTTCTATGGGTACCCACGAGACTGTTGAGCTTGAGTTTGCCATGTTATGATTTGAGCATATTTTTTTATGCTAAATGCAGTACTTAAAACGGCATAATTGTCCACTCCCATTTTGAAAAGAGTTTTAAATGGGCAATCGTGACTGATTGCGATTGAATCTTTTTATCGATCGACATTCTTAATAATAATATAGCAATAAAACCACAGCTGATTATGTCCGACACTGTAACAGGCTTCATGAAGAAATAGGAAGGCGTTGCCAGAGATTACTGATACCGGCCGGCACACGTGCCAACATGTGAAAAAAAAGTACTGGCATTTATTTTTTTCCACTTCAAGCACTGTTGACAGTGTAATGAATACATGAGTGAGGGAGTTAGTAAATTTGTTCTCCCTGCGTATGGTTCAGGGCGTTCGTCTCTGAGAGAATCCAGTGATACAGAGGTCATATTGTTGCTGCAGCCGTCTTATACATGGCAAATTCTTCTAGTGGCCATAAGGCCTTCATTCATCCATCTCTCAGGCTGAAGAAGGTACCACAACTCTGGAAGACCTCCTGCATCGTCCCAGTGCCCAAGAAAGGACTCCCTAGCACCCCCAATGACTACAGGCCAGTCGCTCTGACGTCACACGTCATGAAGATCCTGGAGAGACTGGTCCTGCAGTTTATCGACGCCATCATCTACATGCTCCACAGAGCCTACACGCACCCGGAGAAGCCGCAGAGCACAGTGAGAATCATGTTCTTCGACTTCTCCAGTGCATTCAACACAGTCCAACCGCACCGGCTAGCTGAGAAGCTCTCAGCTATGCAGGTAGACCACGACCTGGTGGACTGGATTACGGACTACCTCACCAGCAGACCACAGTATGTCAGACTGCAGGGCAGCCTGTCTGACGTGCTGGTGAGCAACACCGGTGCTCCCCAGGGAACTGTGCTGTCACCGTTCCTGTTAACCACGATGCTTTGCTATGCATATGCAATACCCACCCATCTGCTGCACTTTACTTATTACTGTTTTACTTATCTTATTTATTTTATTGGCAATTTCGTTCATTGCACCTTCTTTTCCTTCATTGCACCTTCTCCTTTACTTTTTACTTATTGTATTCATCTGTACTGTTGTTGCTGCTGCGGTGACACCCGCATTTCCCTCCGGGGATTAATAAAGGTTCATCTTATCTTAATTTATCTTGTCTTACTCCTTCAATTTTACACATGAGAGAAGGGCTCACAGCTGATTTTACCACATGACCCCCCCCAGCCAGATAGAGAAAGCCACAATAACAGCACAGGAAGAAATATGGTGATTTCAAAATAAAGATTTTTTTTTTAATTATTATTATCAGTTGTTTCAGCACAAATGACAGCCAAGTGTTTTTAAAATATCCAGAGAGGATGTGTAAGTACAAAAATTCTGACTTTTAACGCTGTTTAAGTGTGTAAGCGGCAGTTGTTGTATCTGAAAGTATAGATACAGATACAATAAAGATATTGAGAGTACATCTACAGCCTACAGTGTTTATGCAAAAGGATTTACAATCTTACTCCCACTTTCCTATTCACACACTGGTTATTGTAAATAACTATTTGTTTAACAGTGTAACAGGTGTTGTGTTGAGTACTGTTTCCCTTCGATGTGTTTCACCCTACCTCAACCTGAACCTACCCTGTTTTATGTCAGTGCAACCCTTTAACCCTGACAGATGCTGCAAGGATGACCGATTTTTGTAGGCCAACCAGGAGGTTAGCATCACCCTGATTCCCTCAACAAACAATCTCTGCGGCAAACAAATGTTTGTGAAACTTGTACATTTCATTCAGCAAAGATAATCTTCCCAAATGAACACCACTTTTATGATTTTTGAAGTTTGAAAAAGCTAATGTTACGCTATAAACGAACTACAAGTCGGTGTGATAACGTTTTGTAGTCTCTTTTAGCCACTACCGATGTATTTTATATCGTAAAAAAATAAATCTCTTAAATTTCTAAGAAATCTCTAACCCCCCCCCCATTCAAAAACCGGAAACGGAAGTGCTAAATGCCAACTCATTTCCTGTTGCTCTCCAGTATATATATATATATATATATATATATATATATATATATATATATATATATATATATATATATATATACAAGGAGCTCCATCTCCCTGTAAAATTGAGGGGTTCGCTCCAAACTAAACTCGTTAGCTAACGTGGTCCTGTACAGTTAGGTAAGTCTGTCAGTCTGTGCTTAGCTCTGTTAAAATAGTGCAATAATTCGTTTTTTTGCCGGTAAAAACTGTGTATGTTGTACGTTAAAGGGTAACGTTACCACAGCAAATGCTTCTGTGACAATACTGACCGCGAGTAATGTGTTAACTTGTTTAGCACACGATAGCTAATGTTAGCTAGCTAATGTTTTAGCTTGTTTCTGCTTCCTTTTCATGAGGATTCTCCGTGGTGTAACGTTAGCCTGCTCGCTAACCAATTGTTAGTTTGTACTTTTACACCACAGTAATTATAAAAACGCATTTTAAAATTATTTTCTGTCCAATTTCAGTGGCAAAACAGGAATTAGCGCAATACATCGACAAATAATGCAACCTTTATTTTGAAGTCAGTAACCGGAAATGGCTTTCTTTCTTTCTAAACTGACTTAACAGCTGTCCCCTCCTCTCCAGCATCACACACCGCCTCCCAGCTTTCCGTAGAGCCGAGCAGGAGTGCACCGCCGCGGGGAAGATGGCCTCAGTTTCTAGTAGTAGTCCGAGCAGAGTGCGGTGGTGAATCCTGGCGGGTTTCGGGTTTCCTCCCAGTGTTTTCCTCCCTGAGCATGAGAAGACAGCCCGCAGCAGCGGTCGCTCTCAGACTACTACAGGACAGACTGCACTGCGTGATGCAGACCAGAGTCCAAGAGTTGACATCCTGCTGCCAGGAGGTGATGGTCTCCTCCTCGCTCCCCTGCTCACCTGTTGCTCTGTCGTGCCTCACCAAATGTCACCATGTTCACAGTTGATTCATTTGCTTTTCGTGCAACTCTGTGCGTCAAACTGCGCATTCACCGTGGCTGTTGCGTGTTTGTTTTTATCTTACAGGACATCTAACGCTGGGACTGTTTGTATTTAATCCCCAGAGCAGTTCAGCTGTAACAATGCAACAATGATCTGACGGCTGTAAAGTGAGACAAACATTAGTAGAAGTCACCTGGCGTCGCCATCTAACTGGCTGTCTGCGCTGCTCATGATGGCCAATAACAACGAGCTACAAGTGAGTTTCTCAACTTTTACATTTGTCATTATTTACTGCGTTAATGCTGCTGTGTTAATGTGTATACAAGATCTAAATGTGGTGAAACATCTGGAGAGGAGATCTTTTCAATTGACTCTTGTTGATGGTTGTAGTGGTGGGAGGAGGTCTGTGGTGGAAATACTCTGATGAGGGATAGTCTTCTCTAAAGGGCTATTTTGTGTGATTTAATATTGCATTTCTATACGGTAAGACAGCTTCAAACTGAAGCTGCCGAGGCCAAGGCAGCCTGACTTTTGTAATAATTTCGTCATGATACTGGAATGTCTAACCTCAATACAAGACCTTGAAAAAAATGACAGCATAAAAGTTGTGACTTTTATTAAAGGATAAATAGCAGAATGTGTGTCAACGCGTTGTCGGAGAGAAGAGAGAGTAGAAAGGGTACCTGAGTATTGATACTGGGGAAAATGAGAATTGAAACCGCTCAGTATTGATATGTCTCGGTACTTTGATATTTTTGGCAACACAACAAGTAACTACTCAAATAAATAGAATGGCGATAAAGTACAGAAAACCATCCGTCGTCAACCGCTTATCCCGTTAGGGGTCGCGGGGGGGCTGGAGCAGATCCCAGCTGGCATTGGACTAAGGCGGAGGACACCCTGGACAGGTCGCCAGTCCATCGCAGGGCACATAGAGACAGACAACATATAGACAGACAACCATTCATACTCACATCCACACCTACGGGCAATTTAGAGTAATCAATTAACCTAAACAGCATGTCTTTGGATGGTGGGAGGAAGCCGGGTACTCCGGTTTCCTCCCACCATCCACGCTTACACGGGGAGAACATGCAAACTCCACACAGAAGAGCAGCAAGCTGGAATCAATCCTGCGACCCTCTTGCTGTGAGGTGACAGCGCTAACCACTACACCACCGTGCAGCCCTACAGCCCTTTATTATGAATGTAAATGTGAAGCACAATAATATTAAAGTAAAAAAGGAGGAGTGCTGCCAGCTCCTCTAAATGTGTGCACTCCCAATCAGACTGAAGTCAGATGGATGACGGACCACAAGATGGACAGAACGGATGGAAACGCCTGTGTTTTTATGGACGACGTAAGTAAGCTGCACTCGAAAGGAACATTTTGTCATTTTGGGAAATATGCATATTGATTTTCTAGCCAACAGTTAGACAAGAAGATTGTTACCGCAGTAAATATGTAGGTGCAGCCAGCTTCAGTAGTGTCAAAGATGAAGCCTACACATGTTTTCCAGACTCATATAACCTATGACACCACTGATCAATGCAGATTTATTTCAACATGAATTAGTCTTCATAGTTGATTATTATAGCTGAAGTCTGGGAGACACTGACAGCAGACTAAGAGAAGGATCCAGATTTCTGACTTGTTTCTGATCTCACAGGACAGGACTCTTCCCGGAGAGTGGACGACAACCGAACCACACCAAGCCAGCAGCATCACACAACCAGTCTGATGTGAGGAAGCTCCAGCACCACAGCAGTCCACTCAACACACTGAACCACCTTCAGCTCCACACTTTACACACTGGACTGATCTCATGTTTATATGAGTCAAAAAAACATAAATTCAGCCATGTAACATGATCCTGTGTTCAGTCTCATACTGATGTTGGTTAACATGAATCTTCTTCAGTAGTAAATCAGTTGAAGGTTATATAAAACACCATTATTTATTTGTATTTTTACAGAGACTCAGACTGAGTGTTGCTGTAGTTCAGCGGCTCCTTTACAACAATGAAGAAATGCTGATTCCCGACCAGGTCAGATGGATGACGGACCACAAGACTGACAGAACGGACGGAAACGCCTGTGTTTTCATGGACGACGTAAGTAAGCTGCACTCGAAAGGAACATTTTATCATTTTGGGAAATATGCATATTGATTTTCTAGCCAACAGTTAGACAAGAAGATTGTTACCGCAGTAAATATGTAGCTGCAGCCAGCTTCAGTAGTGTCCAAGATGAAGCCTACACATGTTTTCCAGACTCATGTAATCTGTGACACCACTGAGCAATGCAGATTTATTTCAACGTGAATTAGTCTTCATAGTTGATCATTATAGCTGAATCTCTGGGAGTCACTGACAGCAGACTAAGAGAAGGATCCAGATTCCTGACTTGTTTCTGATCTCACAGGACAGGACTCTTCCTGCAGAGTGGACATGAACCGAACCACACCAAGCCAGCAGCATCACACAACCAGTCTGATGTGAGGAAGCTCCAGCACCACAGCAGTCCACTCAACACACTGAACCACCTTCAGCTCCACACTTTACACACTGGACTGATGTCATGTTTATATCAGTCAAAAAAACATAAATTCAGCCATGTAACATGATCCTGTGTTCAGTCTCATACTGATGTTGGTTAAAATGAATCTTCTTCAGTAGTAAATCAGTTGAAGGTTATATAAAACACCATTATTTATTTGTATTTTTACAGAGACTCAGACTGAGTGTTGCTGTAGTTCAGTGGCTCCTTTACATCTTTACAACAATGAAGAAATGCTGATTCCCGACCAGGTCAGATGGATGACGGACCACAAGACGGACAGAACGGATGGAAACGCCTGTGTTTTTATGGACGACGTAAGTAAGCTGCATTCGAAAGGAACATTTTGTCATTTTGGGAAATATGCATATTGATTTTCTAGCCAACAGTTAGACAAGAAGATTGTTACCGCAGTAAATATGTAGCTGCAGCCAGCTTCAGTAGTGTCCAAGATGAAGCCTACACATGTTTTCCAGACTCATATAACCTGTGACACCACTGATCAATGCAGATTTATTTCAACATGAATTAGTCTTCATAGTTGATTATTATAGCTGAAGTCTGGGAGACACTGACAGCAGACTAACAGAAGGATCCAGATTCCTGACTTGTTTCTGATCTCACAGGACAGGACTCTTCCCGGAGAGTGGACGACAACCGAACCACACCAAGCCAGCAGCATCACACAACCAGTCTGATGTGAGGAAGCTCCAGCACCACAGCAGTCCACTCAACACACTGAACCGCCTTCAGCACCATACTTTACACACTGGACTGAGCTCCAGCACCACAGCAGTCCACTCAACACACTGAACCGCATTCAGCTCCACACTTTACACACTGGACTGATCTCATGTTTATATGAGTCAAAAAAACATAAATTCAGCCATGTAACATGATCCTGTGTTCAGTCTCATACTGATGTTGGTTAACATGAATCTTCTTCAGTAGTAAATCAGTTGAAGGTTATATAAAACACCATTATTTATTTGTATTTTTACAGAGACTCAGACTGAGTGTTGCTGTAGTTCAGCGGCTCCTTTACAACAATGAAGAAATGATGATTCCCGACCAGGTCAGATGGATGACGGACCACAAGACGGACAGAACGGACGGAAACGCCTGTGTTTTCATGGACGACGTAAGTAAGCTGCACTCGAAAGGAACATTTTATCATTTTGGGAAATATGCATATTGATTTTCTAGCCAACAGTTAGACAAGAAGATTGTTACCGCAGTAAATATGTAGCTGCAGCCAGCTTCAGTAGTGTCCAAGATGAAGCCTACACATGTTTTCCAGACTCATGTAATCTTTGACACCGCTGATTAATGCAGATTTATTTCAACATGAATTAGTCTTCGTAGTTGATTATTATAGCTGACTCTCTTTGAGACACTGACAGCAGACTTAGAGAAGGATCCACATTCCTGACTTGTTTCTGATCTCACAGGACAGGACTCTTCCCGGAGAGTGGACATGAACCGAACCACACCAAGCCAGCAGCATCACACAACCAGTCTGATGTGAGGAAGCTCCAGCACCACAGCAGTCCACTCAACACACTGAACCGCCTTCAGCTCCACACTTTACACACTGGACTGATCTCATGTTTATATGAGTCAAAAAAACATAAATTCAGCCATGTAACATGATCCTGTGTTCAGTCTCATACTGATTTTGGTTAACATGAATCTTCTTCAGTAGTAAATCAGTTGAAGGTTATATAAAACCCCATTATTTATTTGTATTTTTACAGAGACTCAGACTGAGTGTTGCTGTAGTTCAGCGGCTCCTTTACAACAATGAAGAAATGCTGATTCCCGACCAGGTCAGATGGATGACGGACCACAAGATGGACAGAACGGACGGAAACGCCTGTGTTTTTATGGACGACGTAAGTAAGCTGCATTCGAAAGGAACAGTTTGTCATTTTGGGAAATATGCATATTGATTTTCTAGCCAACAGTTAGACAAGAAGATTGTTACCGCAGTAAATATGTAGCTGCAGCCAGCTTCAGTAGTATCAAAGATGAAGCCTACACATGTTTTCCAGACTCATATAACCTGTGACACCACTGATCAATGCAGATTTATTTCAACATGAAGTAGTCTTCATAGTTGATTATTATAGCTGAATCTCTGGGAGACACTGACAGCAGACTAAGAGACGGATCCAGATTCCTGACTTGTTTCTGATCTCACACGACAGGACTCTTCCCGGAGAGTGGACGACAACCGAACCACACCAAGCCAGCAGCATCACACAACCAGTCTGATGTGAGGAAGTTCCAGCACCACAGCAGTCCACTCAACACACTGAACCGCCTTCAGCACCATACTTTACACACTGGACTGAGCTCCAGCACCACAGCAGTCCACTCAACACACTGAACCGCCTTCAGCACCACACTTTACACACTGGACTGATCTCATGTTTACATTAGTCAAAAAAACAACAACTCAGCCATGTAACATGATCCTGTGTTCAGTCTCATACTGATGTTGGTTAAAATGAATCTTCTTCAGTAGTAAATCAGTTGAAGTTTATATAAAACACCATTATTTATTAGTGTTTGTACAGAGACTCAGACTGAGTGTTGCTATAGTTCAGCGGCTCCTTTACAACAATGAAGAAATGCTGATTCCCGACCAGGTCAGATGGATGACGGACCACAAGACGGACAGAACGGACGGAAACGCCTGTGTTTTCATGGACGACGTAAGTAAGCTGCACTCGAAAGGAACATTTTGTCATTTTGGGAAATATGCATATTGATTTTCTAGCCAACAGTTAGACAAGAAGATTGTTACCGCAGTAAATATGTAGCTGCAGCCAGCTTCAGTAGTGTCCAAGATGAAGCCTACACATGTTTTCCAGACTCATATAACCTGTGACACCACTGATCAATGCAGATTTATTTCAACATGAATTAGTCTTCGTAGTTGATTATTATAGCTGACTCTCTTTGAGACACTGACAGCAGACTTAGAGAAGGATCCACATTCCTGACTTGTTTCTGATCTCACAGGACAGGACTCTTCCCGGAGAGTGGACATGAACCGAACCACACCAAGCCAGCAGCATCACACAACCAGTCTGATGTGAGGAAGCTCCAGCACCACAGCAGTCCACTCAACACACTGAACCGCCTTCAGCTCCACACTTTACACACTGGACTGATCTCATGTTTATATGAGTCAAAAAAACATAAATTCAGCCATGTAACATGATCCTGTGTTCAGTCTCATACTGATTTTGGTTAACATGAATCTTCTTCAGTAGTAAATCAGTTGAAGGTTATATAAAACCCCATTATTTATTTGTATTTTTACAGAGACTCAGACTGAGTGTTGCTGTAGTTCAGCGGCTCCTTTACAACAATGAAGAAATGCTGATTCCCGACCAGGTCAGATGGATGACGGACCACAAGACGGACAGAACGGACGGAAACGCCTGTGTTTTCATGGACGACGTAAGTAAGCTGCACTCGAAAGGAACATTTTGTCATTTTGGGAAATATGCATATTGATTTTCTAGCCAACAGTTAGACAAGAAGATTGTTACCGCAGTAAATATGTAGCTGCAGCCAGCTTCAGTAGTGTCCAAGATGAAGCCTACACATGTTTTCCAGACTCATATAACCTGTGACACCACTGATCAATGCAGATTTATTTCAACATGAATTAGTCTTCATAGTTGATCATTATAGCTGAAGTCTGGGAGTCACTGACAGCAGACTAAGAGAAGGATCCACTTTCCTGACTTGTTTCTGATCTCACAGGACAGGACTCTTCCCGGAGAGTGGACGACAACCGAACCACACCAAGCCAGCAGCATCACACAACCAGTCTGATGTGAGGAAGCTCCAGCACCACAGCAGTCCACTCAACACACTGAACCGCCTTCAGGTCTTCAGCTTTACACGCTGGACTGATCTCATGTTTATATTAGTGAAAAAAACAAAAACTCAGCCATGTAACATGATCCTGTGTTCTGTCTCATACTGATGTTGGTTAACATGAATCTTCTTCAGTCATAAATCAGTTGAAGGTTATATAAAACACCATTATTTATTTGTATTTTTACAGAGACTCAGACTGAGTGTTGCTGTAGTTCAGCGGCTCCTTTACAACAATGAAGAAATGCTGATTCCCGACCAGGTCAGATGGATGACGGACCACAAGACTGACAGAACGGACGGAAACGCCTGTGTTTTTATGGACGACGTAAGTAAGCTGCTCTCTAAAGGAACATTTTGTCATTTTGGGAAATATGAATATTGATTTTATAGCCAACAGTTAGACAAGACGTTTGTTACCACTGTAAATATGTAGCTGCAGCCAGCTTCAGTATTGTCAAAGATGAAGCCTACACATGTTTTCCAGACTCATATAACCTATGACACCACTGATCAATGCAGATTTATTTCAACATGAATTAGTCTTCATAGTTGATTATTATAGCTGAAGTCTGGGAGACACTGACAGCAGACTAAGAGAAGGATCCAGATTTCTGACTTGTTTCTGATCTCACAGGACAGGACTCTTCCCGGAGAGTGGACATGAACCGAACCACACCAAGCCAGCAGCATCACACAACCAGTCTGATGTGAGGAAGCTCCAGCACCACAGCAGTCCACTCAACACACTGAACCGCCTTCAGCTCCACACTTTACACACTGGACTGATCTCATGTTTATATGAGTCAAAAAAACATAAATTCAGCCATGTAACATGATCCTGTGTTCAGTCTCATACTGATGTTGGTTAACATGAATCTTCTTCAGTAGTAAATCAGTTGAAGGTTATATAAAACACCATTATTTATTTGTATTTTTACAGAGACTCAGACTGAGTGTTGCTGTAGTTCAGCGGCTCCTTTACAACAATGAAGAAATGCTGATTCCCGACCAGGTCAGATGGATGACGGACCACAAGACGGACAGAACGGACGGAAACGCCTGTGTTTTCATGGACGACGTAAGTAAGCTGCACTCGAAAGGAACATTTTGTCATTTTGGGAAATATGCATATTGATTTTCTAGCCAACAGTTAGACAAGAAGATTGTTACCGCGATAAATATGTAGCTGCAGCCAGCTTCAGTAGTGTCCAAGATGAAGCCTACACATGTTTTCCAGACTCATGTAATCTTTGACACCGCTGATTAATGCAGATTTATTTCAACATGAATTAGTCTTCGTAGTTGATTATTATAGCTGACTCTCTTTGAGACACTGACAGCAGACTTAGAGAAGGATCCACATTCCTGACTTGTTTCTGATCTCACAGGACAGGACTCTTCCCGGAGAGTGGACGACAACAGAACCACACCAAGCCAGCAGCATCACACAACCAGTCTGATGTGAGGAAGCTCCAGCACCACAGCAGTCCACTCAACACACTGAACCGCCTTCGGCACCACACTTTACACACTGGACTGATCTCATGTTTATATCAGTCAAAAAAACATAAATTCAGCCATGTAACATGATCCTGTGTTCAGTCTCATACTGATGTTGGTTGACATGAATCTTCTTCAGTAGTAAATCAGTTGAAGGTTATATAAAACACCATTATTTATTTGTATTTTTACTGAGACTCAGACTGAGTGTTGCTGTAGTTCAGGAGCTCCTTTACACCTTTGCAACAATGAAGAAATGCTGATTCCCGACCAGGTCAGATGGATGACGGACCACAAGACGGACAGAACGGACGGAAACGCCTGTGTTTTTATGGACGACGTAAGTAAGCTGCATTCGAAAGGAACAGTTTGTCATTTTGGGAAATATGCATATTGATTTTCTAGCCAACAGTTAGACAAGAAGATTGTTACCGCAGTAAATATGTAGCTGCAGCCAGCTTCAGTAGTGTCCAAGATGAAGCCTACACATGTTTTCCAGACTCATGTAATCTTTGACACCGCTAATTAATGCAGATATATTTCAACATGAATTAGTCTTCGTAGTTGATTATTATAGTTGACTCTCTTTGAGACACTGACAGCAGACTTAGAGAAGGATCCACATTCCTGACTTGTTTCTGATCTCACAGGACAGGACTCTTCCCGGAGAGTGGACATGAACCGAACCACACCAAGCCAGCAGCATCACACAAACACTCTGATGTGAGGAAGTTCCAGCACCACAGCAGTCCACTCAACACACTGAACCACCTTCAGCTCCACACTTTACACACTGGACTGATCTCATGTTTACATTAGTCAAAAAAACAAAAACTCAGCCATGTAACATGATCCTGTGTTCAGTCTCATACTGATGTTTGTTAACATGAATCTTCTTCAGTCATAAATCAGTTGAAGGTTATATAAAACACCATTATTTATTTGTATTTTTACAGAGACTCAGACTGAGTGTTACTGGAGTTCAGCGGCTCCTTTACAACAATGAAGAAATGCTGATTCCCGACCAAGTCAGATGGATGACGGACCACAAGACGGACAGAACGGACGGAAACGCCTGTGTTTTTATGGACGACGTAAGTAAGCTGCTCTCTAAGGGAACATTTTGTCATTTTGGGAAATATGAATATTGATTTTATAGCCAACAGTTAGACAAGACGTTTGTTACCACTGTAAATATGTAGCTGCAGCCAGCTTCAGTAGTGTCAAAGATGAAGCCTACACATGTTTTCCAGACTCATATAACCTATGACACCACTGATCAATGCAGATTTATTTCAACATGAATTAGTCTTCATAGTTGATTATTATAGCTGAAGTCTGGGAGACACTGACAGCAGACTAACAGAAGGATCCAGATTCCTGACTTGTTTCTGATCTCACAGGACAGGACTCTTCCCGGAGAGTGGACGACAACCGAACCACACCAAGCCAACAGCATCACACAACCAGTCTGATGTGAGGAAGCTCCAGCACCACAGCAGTCCACTCAACACACTGAACCGCCTTCAGCACCACACTTTACACACTGGACTGATCTCATGTTTATATCAGTCAAAAAAACATAAATTCAGCCATGTAACATGATCCTGTGTTCACTCTCATACTGATGTTGGTTAACATGAATCTTCTTCAGTAGTAAATCAGTTGAAGTTTATATAAAACACCATTATTTATTAGTGTTTGTACAGAGACTCAGACTGAGTGTTGCTGTAGTTCAGCGGCTCCTTTACAACAATGAAGAAATGCTGATTCCCGACCAGGTCAGATGGATGACGGACCACAAGACGGACAGAACGGACGGAAACGCCTGTGTTTTTATGGACGACGTAAGTAAGCTGCTCTCTAAAGGAACATTTTTTCATTTTGGGAAATATGAATATTGATTTTATAGTCAACAGTTAGACAAGACGTTTGTTACAACTGTAAATATGTAGCTGCAGCCAGCTTCTGTAGTATCTAAGATGAAGCCTACACATGTTTTCCAGACTCATATAACCTATGACACCACTGATCAATGCAGATTTATTTCAACATAAATTAGTCTTCATAGTTGATTATTATAGCTGAAGTCTGGGAGACACTGACAGCAGACTAAGAGAAGGATCCAGATTTCTGACTTGTTTCTGATCTCACAGGACAGGACTCTTCCCGGAGAGTGGACATGAACCGAACCACACCAAGCCAGCAGCATCACACAACCAGTCTGATGTGAGGAAGCTCCAGCACCACAGCAGTCCACTCAACACACTGAACCGCCTTCAGCTCCACACTTTACACACTGGACTGATCTCAAGTTTATATGAGTCAAAAAAACATAAATTCAGCCATGTAACATGATCCTGTGTTCAGTCTCAGACTGATTTTGGTTAACATGAATCTTCTTCAGTAGTAAATCAGTTGAAGGTTATATAAAACACCATTATTTATTTGTATTTTTACAGAGACTCAGACTGAGTGTTGCTGTAGTTCAGCGGCTCCTTTACAACAATGAAGAAATGCTGATTCCCGACCAGGTCAGATGGATGACGGACCTCAAGACGGACAGAACGGACGGAAACGCCTGTGTTTTCATGGACGACGTAAGTAAGCTGTACATTAAAGGAACATTTTGTCATTTTGGGAAATATGAATATTGATTTTCTAGCCAACAGTTAGACAACAAGGTTGGTACCACTGTAAATATGTAGCTGCAGCCAGCTTCAGTAGTGTCCAATCTGAAGCCTACACATGTTTTCCAGACTCATATAACCTGTGACACCACTGATCAATGCAGATTTATTTCAACATGAATTAGTCTTCATAGTTGATCATTATAGCTGAAGTCTGGGAGTCACTGACAGCAGACTAAGAGAAGGATCCACTTTCCTGACTTGTTTCTGATCTCACAGGACAGGACTCTTCCCGGAGAGTGGACGACAACCGAACCACACCAAGCCAGTAGCATCACACAACCAGTCTGATGTGAGGAAGCTCCAGCACCACAGCAGTCCACTCAACACACTGAACCGCCTTCAGGTCTTCAGCTTTACACGCTGGACTGATCTCATGTTTATATTTGTCAAAAAAACAAAAACTCAGCCATGGAACATGATCCTGTGTTCTGTCTCATACTGATGTTGGTTAACATGAATCTTCTTCAGTCATAAATCAGTTGAAGGTTATATAAAACACCATTATTTATTTGTATTTTTACAGAGACTCAGACTGAGTGTTGCTGTAGTTCAGCGACTCCTTTACATCTTTACAACAATGAAGAAATGCTGATTCCCGACCAGGTCAGATGGATGACGGACCACAAGACGGACAGAACGGACACAAACGCCTGTGTTTTCGTGGACGACGTAAGTAAGCTGCACTCTAAAGGAAAATTTTGTCATTTTGGGAAATATGCATATTGAATTTCTAGCCAACACTTAGACAAGAAGATTGTTCCCACAGTAAATATGTAGCTGCAGCCAGCTTCAGTAGTGTCCAAGATGAAGCCTACACATGTTTTCCAGACTCATGTAATCTGTGACACCACTGATCAATGCAGATTTATTTCAACATGAATTAGTCTTCATAGTTGATCATTATAGCTGAATCTCTGGGAGTCACTGACAGCAGACTAAGAGAAGGATCCACATTCCTGACTTGTTTCTGATCTCACAGGACAGGACTCTTCCCGGAGAGTGGACGACAACCGACCCACACCAAGCCAGCAGCATCACACAACCAGTCTGATGTGAGGAAGCTCCAGCACCACAGCAGTCCACTCAACACACTGAACCGCCTTCAGCTCTTCAGCTTTACACGCTGGACTGATCTCATGTTTATATTAGTGAAAAAAACAAAAACTCAGCCATGTAACATGATCCTGTGTTCAGTCTCACACTGATGTTGGTTAACATGAATCTTCTTCAGTAGTCAATCAGTTGAAGGTTATATAAAACACCATTTTTTATTTGTATTTTTACAGAGACTCAGACTGAGTGTTGCTGTAGTTCAGCGGCTCTTTTACACCTTTACAACAATGAAGAAATGCGGATTCCCGACCAGGTCAGATTGATGACGGACCACAAGACGGACAGAACGGACGGAAACGCCTGTGTTTTTATGGACGACGTAAGTAAGCTGCACTCTAAAGGAATATTTTGTCGTTTTGGAAAATATGAATATTGATTTTCTAGCCAACAGTTAGAAAAGAAGATTGTTACCACTGTAAATATGTAGCTGCAGCCAGCTTCAGTAGTGTCCAAGATGAAGCCTACACATGTTTTCCAGACTCATATAACCTGTGACACCACTGATCAATGCAGATTTATTTCAACATGATTTAGTCTTCATAGTTGATTATTATAGCTGAAGTCTGGGAGACACTGACAGCAGACTAAGAGAAGGATCCACATTCCTAACTTGTTTCTGATCTCACAGGACAGGACTCTTCCCGGAGAGTGGACGACAACAGAACCACACCAAGCCAGCAGCATCACACAACCAGTCTGATGTGAGGAAGCTCCAGCACCACAGCAGTCCACTCAACACACTGAACCGCCTTCAGCTCCACACTTTACACACTGGACTGATGTAATGTTCATTTCAGACAAAAAACACAAAAACTCAGCCATGTAACATGATCCTGTGTTCAGTCTCATACTGATGTTGGTTAACATGAATCTTCTTCAGTCATAAATCAGTTGAAGGTTATATAAAACACCATTATTTATTTGTATTTTTACAGAGACTCAGACTGAGTGTTGCTCTAGTTCAGCGGCTCCTTTACAACAATGAAGAAATGCTGATTCCCGACCAGGTCAGATGGATGACGGACCTCAAGACGGACAGAACGGACGGAAACGCCTGTGTTTTCATGGACGACGTAAGTAAGCTGCACATTAAAGGAACATTTTTTCATTTTGGGAAATATGAATATTGATTTTATAGCCAACAGTTAGACAAGAAGGTTGGTACCACTGTAAATATGTAGCTGCAGCCAGCTTCAGTAGTGTCCAAGATGAAGCCTACACATGTTTTCCAGACTCATATAACCTGTGACACCACTGATCATCCATCCATCGTCAACCGCTTATCCCGTTAGGGGTCGCGGGGGGGCTGGAGCCGATCCCAGCTGGCATAGGGCGAAGGCGGGGTACACCCTGGACAGGTCGCCAGTCCATCGCAGGGCACATAGAGACAGACAACATATAGACAGATAACCATTCACACTCACATCCACACCTACGGGCAATTTAGAGTCATCAATTAACCTAAACAGCATGTCTTTGGACGGTGGGAGGAAGCCGGAGTACCCGGAGAAAACCCACGCTTACACGGGGAGAACATGCAAACTCCACACAGAAGAGCCGCAAGCTGGAATCGAACCTGCGACCCTCTTGCTGTGAGGCGACAGCGCTAACCACTACACCACCGTGCAGCCCCACCACTGATCAATGCAGATTTATTTCAACATGAATTAGTCTTCATAGTTGATCATTATAGATGAAGTCTGGGAGACACTGACAGCAGACTAACAGAAGGATCCAGATTCCTGACTTGTTTCTGATCTCACAGGACAGGACTCTTCCCGGAGAGTGGACGACAACCGAACCACACCAAGCCAGCAGCATCACACAACCAGTCTGATGTGAGGAAGCTCCAGCACCACAGCAGTCCACTCAACACACTGAACCACCTTCAGCTCCACACTTTACACACTGGACTGATCTCATGTTTATATCAGTCAAAAAAACATAAATTCAGCCATGTAACATGATCCTGTCTTCAGTCTCATACTGATGTTGGTTAACATGAATCTTCTTCAGTAGTAAATCAGTTGAAGGTTATATAAAACACCATTATTTATTTGTATTTTTACTGAGACTCAGACTGAGTGTTGCTGTAGTTCAGGAGCTCCTTTACACCTTTGCAACAATGAAGAAATGCTGATTCCCGACCAGGTCAGATGGATGACGGACCACAAGACGGACAGAACGGACGGAAACGCCTGTGTTTTCGTGGATGACGTAAGTAAGGTGCACATTAAAGGAACATTTTGTCATTTTGGGAAATATGCATATTGATTTTCTAGCCAACAGTTAGACAAGAAGATTGTTACCGCAGTAAATATGTAGCTGCAGCCAGCTTCAGTAGTGTCCAAGATGAAGTCTACACATGTTTTCCAGACTCATATAACCTGTGACACCACTGATCAATGCAGATTTATTTCAACATGAAGTAGTCTTCATAGTTGATTATTATAGCTGAATCTCTGGGAGACACTGACAGCAGACTAAGAGACGGATCCAGATTCCTGACTTGTTTCTGATCTCACAGGACAGGACTCTTCCCGGAGAGTGGACGACAACCGAACCACACCAAGCCAGCAGCATCACACAACCAGTCTGATGTGAGGAAGTTCCAGCACCACAGCAGTCCACTCAACACACTGAACCACCTTCCGCTCTTCAGCTTTACACGCTGGACTGATCTCATGTTTATGTTAGTCAAAAAAACATAAATTCAGCCATGTACCATGATTCTGTGTCCAGTCTCAGACTGATTTTGGTTAACATGAATCTTCTTCAGTAGTAAATCAGTTGAAGGTTATATAAAACACCATTATTTATTTGTAGTTTTACAGAGACTCAGACTGAGTGTTGCTGTAGTTCAGGGGCTCCTTTACAACAATTAAGAAATGCTGATTCCCGACCAGGTCAGATGGATGACGGACCTCAAGACGGACAGAACGGACGGAAACGCCTGTGTTTTCATGGACGACGTAAGTAAGCTGCACTCTAAAGGAACATTTTGTCATTTTGGGAAATATGCATATTGATTTTCTAGCCAACAGTAAGACAAGAAGGTTTTTACCACTGTAAATATGTAGCTGCAGCCAGCTTGAGTAGTGTCAAAGAGGAAGCTTACACATGTTTTCCAGACTCATATAACCTGTGACACCACTGATCAATGCTGATTTATTTCTACATGAATTAGTCTTCGTAGTTGATTATTATAGCTGAAGTCTGTGAGACACTGACAGCAGACTAAGAGAAGGATCAAGATTACTGAGTTGTTTCTGATCTCACAGGACAGGACTCTTCCCGGAGAGTGGACGTGAACCGAACCACACCAAGCCAGCAGCATCACACAACCAGTCTGATGTGAGGAAGCTCGAGCACCACAGCAGTCCACTCAACACACTGAACCACCTTCAGCACCGCACTTTACACACTGGACTGATCTCATGTTCAATTTAGTCTAAAAAACAAAAACTCAGCCATGTAACATGATCCTGTGTTCAGTCTCATACTGATGTTGGTTAACATGAATCTTCCATCCATCCATCGTCAACCGCTTATCCCGTTAGGGGTCGCGAGGGGGCTGGAGCCGATCCCAGCTGGCATTGGGCTAAGGCGGAGTACACCCTGGACAGGTCGCCAGTCCATCACAGGGCACATAGAGACAGACAACATCTTGACAGACAACCATTCATCTCACATCCACACCTACGAGCAATTTAGAGTCATCAATTAACCTAAACAGCATGTCATTGGACTGTGGGAGGAAGGCGGAGTACCCGGAGAAAACCCACGCTAACACGGGAAGAACATGCAAACTCCACACAGAAGAGCCCCACGCCGGATTAGAACTTGTGACTCTCTTGCTGTGAGACAACAGCGCTAACCACTGCACCACCGTGCAGCCCACATGAATCTTCTTCAGTAGTAAATCAGTTGAAGGTTATATAAAACACCATTATTTATTTGTATTTTTACAGAGACTCAGACTGTGTTGCTGTAGTTCAGTGGCTCCTTTACAACAATGAAGAAATGCTGATTCCCGACCAGGTCAGATGGATGATGGACCACAAGACGGACAGAACGGACGGAAACGCCTGTATTTTCGTGGACGACGTAAGTAAGCTGCACATTAAAGGAACATTTTGTCATTTTGGGAAATATGAATATTGATTTTCTAGCCAACAGTTAGACAAGAAGTTTGTTACCACTGTAAATATGTAGCTGCAGCCAGCTTCAGTATGTTACCAGTGTCCTCTCCTTCACTGGTGAGCCTTCTCTTTTACCACACATGAGAGGAGGAAGTGTCCCCGCTGTCCACAGTAGATGCAGAGACCGTGCTGAAGGCGGCGCTGGCATTCCTCTGCCGACAGACGAGTTCTCCCCAGTTGCATGGGCTCCACCGGGGAGCTGGGGGGCGACGGAGAGACCTCTGGAGTGGCCGGAAGTGGAGTTCTCCATGTAGGGCGCTGAGGAGTATACTGCGTCATGGGGTGCGGCGGTGGAACTGCAGCCTTTCTCCTTTCTTTCTCCCTCTCCCACAGTCTGTTGTCTATTCAAATTGCCAGGGCGATGACAGCGTCGGGGTCCTGCGGGAGGTCTAGGGGAGCCAGTTGATCCTTCACAGGATCCGAGAGACCATGCACGAAGGTGTCCAGAATGGAGGCGTTGTTCCAACCACTGTCAGCCACCAGGGAGCGGAACTCAACAGCGTAGTCAGCAACCCGCCTCTTGCCCTGTCGCAGCCCCACCAGCACACGGGCAGCCTCTCTACCTGGAGTAGTGTGATCAAATATTTTGCTTAGTGTCTCAGTGAATAATGACAACGAGGAACATACCGGGGATTGGCGCGCCCACTCTGCCGTGGCCTAGGCCTCTGCTCTGCCAGAAAGCTGGGTGATGATAAAAGCCACCTTCGCCCGTTCCGATGGAAATTGAGTCGCTTGAAGCTCAAACTGGAGTCCGCATTGGACCAGGAAGGCGCGGCAATCTTCAGAGTCCACGGAGAATTGCTCCAGTTTGGCCAGGTGAGGAGAGCCTGACGGGGCTGGAGCTGGAGCCATCATGGGGTTCGCGACAGGAGCGACCTGGAAACTGGGCGTGGGCGCCGGCGAGGGACCCGCTTCTGCACCGGGAGGAGGGCGAGTTTCAAGCAAAGTCATTAGTGTCTGCATTTGTGCGCCGAGTTGATTAATCTACTCAGCCAAGCAGAAGTTCTCCTGGCGTTCTGTTAGCTGTTTAACCCCCTGGCATACGGCGGTAAGCTGCTCCTCGTATTGGTGGGCGCTTGCCCTGTGCGAGAATCGCACGAGGAACTTGATCCGAGTCTGCTGAGTCCATTACTGGCTAGTTCGTACTGTTATGTCTGGCGACACTGACAGGCTGGACTCAAATGCAAAAACTCACAGATCAAGGGTAGAACAAAAATCGGCGTCTTTAATGGAGAAAAAGGTCGTTACACAGTTATCAGACTTCAGGCAGAGGTACAAAATCGCTGGGCTAAAGGCAGAGTCAAAAACTGGCGGAGAATCAAAAGCACACTGGGACTAACACTAGGAAATGCGGGTAAGCTTAACACTGTGGAAAAGACAAGACGAACGAGCGCAGGATGAATGGGGAGCACACATTAAATACCCGTGAGGGGAGTGATTGACTTTACACAGGTGGACACAATCAGGGCGGGGGATGACGATCGGCAGGTGAGTGGTGTAGAAACGAGGTCAGAGAGATGTGCTCTAACGTCAAGGCGGGAAGCATGCAGGCAGGAAGTGACGTGCTCTGAAATGAGAAGGGATATTAGAATACAAAATAAAACAGGCAGCACAAAACATCAACATGCAACCCAAATCCCCACACACTAAGATCTGATAACAGAAGGATCCACATTCCTGACTTGTTTCTGATCTCAGGACAGGACTCTTCCCGGAGAGTGGACGACAACCGAACCACACCAAGCCAGCAGCATCACACAACCAGTCTGATGTGAGGAAGCTCCAGCACCACAGCAGTCCACTCTACACACTGAACCGCCTTCAGCCCTTCAGCTTTACACACTGGACTGATGTCATGTTTATATCAGTCAAAAAAACATAAATTCAGCCATGTAACATGATCCTGTGTTCAGTCTCATACTGATGTTGGTTAACATGAATCTTCTTCAGTAGTAAATCAGTTGAAGGTTATATAAAACACCATTATTTATTTGCATTTTTATAGAGACTCAGACTGAGTGTTGCTGTAGTTCAGCGGCTCCTTTACACCTTTACAACAATGAAGAAATGCTGATTCCCGACCAGGTCAGATGGATGACGGACCACAAGACGGACAGAACGGAAGGAAACGCCTGTGTTTTCGTGGACTAAGTAAGTAAGCTGCACATTAAAGGAACATTTTGTCAGTTTGAGACATATGCATATTGATTTTCTAGCCAACACTTAGACAAGAAGATTGTTCCCACAGTAAATATGTGGTTGCAGCCAGCTTCAGTTGTGTCCAAGATGAAGCCTACACATGTTTTCCAGACTCATATAACCTGTGACACCACTGATCAATGCAGATTTATTTCAACATGAATTAGTCTTCATAGTTGATCATTATAGCTAAGTCTGGGAGCACTGACAGCGACTAAGAGAAGGATCCACATTCCTGACTTGTCTGATCCACAGGACAGGACCTTCCCGGAGAGTGGATGACAACCGACCCACACCAAGCCAGCAGCATCACACAAGCAGTCTGATGTGAGGAAGCTCCAGCACCACAGCAGTCCACTCAACACACTGAACCACCTTCAGCTCCACACTTTACACACTGGACTGATCTCATGATTATATCAGTCAAAAAAACATAAATTCAGCCATGTAACATGATCTTGTGTTCAGTCTCATACTGATGTTGGTTAACATGAATCTTCTTCAGTAGTAAATCAGTTGAAGTTTATATAAAACACCATTTTTTATTTGTATTTTTGCAGAGACTCAGACTGAGTGTTGCTGTAGTTCAACGGCTCCTTTACAACAATGAAGAAATGCTGATTCCCGACCAGGTCAGATGGATGACGGACCACAAGACGGACAGAACGGAAGGAAACGCCTGTGTTTTCGTGGACTAAGTAAGTAAGCTGCACATTAAAGGAACATTTTGTCATTTTGGGAAATATGAATATTGATTTTCTCGCCAACAGTTAGACAGGAAGGTTGTTACCACTGTAAATATGTAGCTGCAGCCAGCTTCAGTTGTGTCCAAGATGAAGCCTACACATGTTTTCCAGACTCATATAACCTGTGACACCACTGATCAATGCAGATTTATTTCAACATGAAGTAGTCTTCATAGTTTATTATTATAGCTGAATCTCTGGGAGACACTGACAGCAGACTAAGAGACGGATCCAGATTCCTGACTTGTTTCTGATCTCACACGACTGGACTCTTCCCGGAGAGTGGACGACAACCAGACCACACCAAGCCAGCAGCATCACACAACCAGTCTGATGTGAGGAAGCTCCAGCACCACAGCAGTCCACTCAACACACTGAACCACCTTCAGCTCCACACTTTACACACTGGACTGATGTAATGTTTATATCAGTCAAAAAAACAACAACTCAGCCATGTAACATGATCCTGTGTTCAGTCTCATACTGATTTTGGTTAACATGAATCTTCTTCAGTAGTAAATCAGTTGAAGGTTATATAAAACACCATTATTTATTTGTATTTTTAAAGAGACTCAGACTGAGTGTTGCTGTAGTTCAGCGGCTCCTTTACAACAATGAAGAAATGCTGATTCCCGACCAGGTCAGATGGATGACGGACCACAAGACGGACAGAACGGACGGAAACGCCTGTGTTTTCGTGGACTAGGTAAGTAAGCTGCACTCTAAAGGAACATTTTGTCATTTTGGGAAATATGCATATTGATTTTCTAGCCAACAGTTAGAAAAGAAGATTGGTACCACTGTAAATATGTAGCTGCAGCCAGCTTCAGTAGTATCAAAGATGAAGCCTATACATGTTTTCCAGACTCATGTAATCTGTGACACCACTGATCAATGCAGATTTATTTATACATGAATTAGTCTTCATAATTGATTATTACAGCTGACGTCTGGGAGACACTGACAGCAGACTAAGAGACGGATCCAGATTCCTGAATTGTTTCTGATCTCACACGACAGGACTCTTCCCGGAGAGTGGACGACAACCGACCCACACCAAGCCAGCAGCATCACACAACCAGTCTGATGTGAGGAAGCTCCAGCACCACAGCAGTCCACTCAACACACTGAACCGCCTTCAGCACCACACTTTACACACTGGACTGATCTCATGTTTATATGAGTCAAAAAAACATAAATTCAGCCATGTAACATGATCCTGTGTTCAGTCTCAGACTGATGTTGGTTAACATGAATCTTCTTCAGTAGTAAATCAGTTGAAGGTTATATAAAACACCATTATTTATTTGTATTTTTACAGAGACTCAGACTGAGTGTTGCTGTAGTTCAGCGGCTCCTTTACAACAATGAAGAAATGCTGATTCCCGACCAGGTCAGATGGATGACGGACCACAAGACGGACAGAACGGACGGAAACGCCTGTGTTTTTATGGACGACGTAAGTAAGCTGCATTCGAAAGGAACATTTTGTCATTTTGGGAAATATGCATATTGACTTTCTAGCCAACAGTTAGACAAGAAGATTGTTACCGCAGTAAATATGTAGCTGCAGCCAGCTTCAGTAGTGTCCAAGATGAAGCCTACACATTATTTCCAGACTCATTTAATCTTTGACACCGCTAATTAATGCAGATATATTTCAACATGAATTAGTCTTCGTAGTTGATTATTATAGCTGACTCTCTTTGAGACACTGACAGCAGACTTAGAGAAGGATCCACATTCCTGACTTGTTTCTGATCTCACAGGACAGGACTCTTCCCGGAGAGTGGACGACAACCGAACCACACCAAGCCAGCAGCATCACACAACCAGTCTGATGTGAGGAAGCTCCAGCACCACAGCAGTCCACTCAACACACTGAACCGCCTTCAGCACCATACTTTACACACTGGACTGAGCTCCAGCACCACAGCAGTCCACTCAACACACTGAACCGCCTTCAGCTCCACACTTTACACACTGGACTGATCTCATGTTTATATGAGTCAAAAAAACATAAATTCAGCCATGTAACATGATCTTGTGTTCAGTCTCATACTGATGTTGGTTAACATGAATCTTCTTCAGTAGTAAATCAGTTGAAGGTTATATAAAACACCATTATTTATTAGTGTTTGTACAGAGACTCAGACTGAGTGTTGCTGTAGTTCAGCGGCTCCTTTACAACAATGAAGAAATGCTGATTCCCGACCAGGTCAGATGGATGACGGACCACAAGACGGACAGAACGGACGGAAACGCCTGTGTTTTTATGGACGACGTAAGTAAGCTGCTCTCTAAAGGAACATTTTGTCATTTTGGGAAATATGAATATTGATTTTATAGTCAACAGTTAGACAAGACGTTTGTTACCACTGTAAATATGTAGCTGCAGCCAGCTTCTGTAGTATCAAAGATGAAGCCTACACATGTTTTCCAGACTCATATAACCTATGACACCACTGATCAATGCAGATTTATTTCAACATGAATTAGTCTTCATAGTTGATTATTATAGCTGAAGTCTGGGAGACACTGACAGCAGACTAACAGAAGGATCCAGATTCCTGACTTGTTTCTGATCTCACAGGACAGGACTCTTCCCGGAGAGTGGACGACAACCGAACCACACCAAGCCAGCAGCATCACACAACCAGTCTGATGTGAGGAAGCTCCAGCACCACAGCAGTCCACTCAACACACTGAACCGCCTTCAGCTCTTCAGCTTTACACGCTGGACTGATCTCATGTTTATATTAGTCAAAAAAACAAAAACTCAGCCATGTAACATGATCCTGTGTTCAGTCTCACACTGATGTTGGTTAACATGAATCTTCTTCAGTTGTAAATCAGTTGAAGGTTATATAAAACACCATTATTTATTTGTATTTTTACAGAGACTCAGACTGAGTGTTGCTGTAGTTCAGCGGCTCCTTTACAACAATGAAGAAATGCTGATTCCCGACCAGGTCAGATGAATGACAGACCACAAGATGGACAGAACGGACGGAAAAGCCCGTGTTTTTATGGACGACGTAAGTAAGCTGCACTCTAAAGGAACATTTTGTCATTTTGGAAAATATGAATATTGATTTTCTAGCCAACAGTTAGACAAGAAGATTGTTACCACTGTAAATATGTAGCTGCAGCCAGCTTCAGTAGTGTCCAAGATGAAGCCTACACATGTTTTCCAGACTCATATAACCTGTGACACCACTGATCAATGCAGATATATTTCAGCATGAATTAGTCTTCATCGTTGATCATTTTAGTTGAATCTCTGGGAGTCACTGACAGCACACTAAGAGAAGGATCCACATTCCTGACTTGTTTCTGATCTCACAGGACAGGACTCTTCCCGGAGAGTGGATGACAACCGACCCACACCAAGCCAGCAGCATCACACAACCAGTCTGATGTGAGGAAGCTCCAGCACCACAGCAGTCCACTCAACACACTGAACCGCCTTCAGCTCTTCAGCTTTACACGCTGGACTGATCTCATGTTTATATTAGTCAAAAAAACAACAACTCAGCCATGTAACATGATCCTCTGTTCAGTCTCATACTGATGTTTGTTAACATGAATCTTCCATCCATCCATCCATCGTCAACCGCTTATCCCGTTAGGGGTCGCGAGGGGCTGGAGCCGATCCCAGCTGGCATTGGGCTAAGGCGGAGTACACCCTGGACAGGTCGCCAGTCCATCACAGGGCACATAGAGACAGACAACATATAGACAGACAACCATTCATACTCACATCCACACCTACGAGCAATTTAGAGTCATCAATTAACCTAAACAGTATGTCATTGGACTGTGGGAGGAAGCCGGAGTACCCGGAGAAAACCCACGCTAACACGGGGAGAACCTGCAAACTCCACAGAGAAGAGCCCCACGCCGGATTAGAACCTGCACTCTCTTGCTGTGAGACAACAGCCTAACCATTGCACCACCGTCAGCCCACATGAATTTCTTCAGTAGTAAATCAGTTGAAGGTTATATAAAACACCATTATTTATTTGTATTTTTACAGAGACTCAGACTGAGTGTTGCTGTAGTTCAGCGGCTCCTTTACAACAATGAAGAAATGCTGATTCCCGACCAGGTCAGATGGATGACGGACCACAAGACGGACAGAACGGACGGAAACGCCTGTGTTTTTATGGACGACGTAAGTAAGCTGCACTCTAAAGGAACATTTTTTCATTTTGGGAAATATGAATATTGATTTTCTAGCCAACAGTTAGACAAGAAGATTGTTACCACTGTAAATATGTAGCTGCAGCCAGCTTCAGTAGTGTCCAAGATGAAGCCTACACATGTTTTCCAGACTCATGTAATCTGTGACACCACTGATCAATGCAGATTTATTTATACATGAATTAGTCTTCATAGTTGATCATTATAGCTGAATCTCTGGGAGTCACTGACAGCAGACTAAGAGAAGGCTCCACATTCCTGACTTGTTTCTGATCTCACAGGACAGGACTCTTCCCGGAGAGTGGACGACAACCGACCCACACCAAGCCAGCAGCATCACACAACCAGTCTGATGTGAGGAAGCTCCAGCACCACAGCAGTCAACTCAACACACTGAACCACCTTCAGCTCCACACTTTACACACTGGACTGATGTCATGTTTATATCAGTCAAAAAAACATAAATTCAGCCATGTAACATGATCCTGTGTTCAGTCTCAGACTGATGTTGGTTAACATGAATCTTCTTCAGTAGTAAATCAGTTGAAGGTTATATAAAACACCATTTTTATTTGTATTTTTACAGAGACTCAGACTGAGTGTTGCTGTAGTTCAGCGGCTCCTTTACAACAATGAAGAAATGCTGATTCCCGACCAGGTCAGATGGATGACGGACCACAAGACGGACAGAACGGAAGGAAACGCCTGTGTTTTCGTGGACGACGTAAGCTGCACTCTAAAGGAACATTTTGTACATTATTTATTGCAAAGAGGAACTACACATGTTTTCCAGACTCATTAATCTGTGACACCGCTGATTAATGCGATATATTTCGACATGATTAGCTCGAATTGATTATTTAGCTGCTCTCTTTGACCTGACAACAGCTTAGACAAAGACCAGCCGACTTGTTTTCTGATCCCACAGGACAACACCCCTCCCCGAGAGTGGACGACAACCGACCCACACCAAGCCAGCAGCATCACACAACCAGTCTGATGTGAGGAAGCTCCAGCACCACAGCAGTCCACTCAACACACTGAACCACCTTCAGCTCTTCAGCTTTACACGCTGGACTGATCTCATGTTTATATTAGTCAAAAAAACAACAACTCAGCCATGTAACATGATCCTGTGTTCAGTCTCATACTGATGTTGGTTAACATGAAACTTCTTCAATTGTAAATCAGTTGAAGGTTATATAAAACACCATTATTCATTTGTATTTTTACAGAGACTCAGACTGAGTGTTGCTGTAGTTCAGCGGCTCCTTTACAACAATGAAGAAATGATGATTCCCGACCAGGTCAGATGGATGACGGACCACAAGACGGACAGAACGGACGGAAACGCCTGTGTTTTTATGGACGACGTAAGTAAGCTGCACTCTAAATTAAAGGAACATTTTGTCATTTTGGGAAATATGAATATTGATTTTATAGCCAACAGTTAGACACCAGAAGGTTGTTACCACTGTAAATATGTAGCTGCAGCCAGCTTCAGTAGTGTCCAAGATGAAGCCTACACATGTTTTCTAGACTCATGTAATCTGTGACACCGCTGATTAATGCAGATATATTTCAGCATGAATTAGTCTTCATAGTTGATTATTATAGCTGAAGTCTGGGAGACACTGACAGCAGACTAAGAGAAGGATCCAGATTCCTGACTTGTTTCTGATCTCCCAGGACAGGACTCTTCCCGGAGAGTGGACGAAAAACCGAACCACACCAAGCCAGCAGCATCACAAAACCAGTCTGATGTGAGGAAGCTCCAGCACCACAGCAGTCCACTTAACACACTGAACCACCTTCAGCTCCACGCTTTACACACTGGACTGATCTCATGTTCAATTCAGTCAAAAAAATTTAAAAAAACAAAATTCAGCCATGTAACATGATCCTTTGTTCAGTTTCATACTTATGTTGGTTAACATGAATCTTCTTCAGGAGTAAATCACAGTGGCGGACCGTGCATTTCACACCTAGGCCTTCAGTAATGCTCCGTCTGAATCAATCCACCTCAATAACTATTTTATGGTTATAAAAGCCATCTTATAATGCAGAAATACGCAGAGATACAGTATAAAGAGCCGTTGATTCGCATATAGATAACTCCACAATAAATGCCTTTACTGAATAAGCAAACCAGAGGTGAACAAGTTTCCTTCTACTGCAGCTACAGCAGCGACACACATAAAAACCATCAATAATAACCTCATAAGCTTGCAATATTATTTAGGAAAATGGCAACATTTTACTCACCAAAGATTTGGATCATTTGTAGACAAAATCCATCCTCCTCTCTTTCCTCAAAAACACCTCAATTACTCTGTCGTGCAGATTATCCGTGCGCTTCAGTTCCATCAGGAGGTCCTTTTCTATTGCCATCGAAGCTAATGCCGAAAGTCGAGCCTGCCCTGTCGTATTTCTGGCATAAGTTTTAATACGCTTTAGGGCTGAAAATGTTCGCTCGACAGAAGCAGTGGACACGGGAATGGTAACCGCCAAACATACAAATGTGTACAGCTGCCCCATGCTCTCACTCAGATTTTTCTGATGAAGGAAGTCAAGGAGATCAGTGGGAGATTTTCCTGCAAAATCATTCATGGCATACATTACAGTCAGTTCTGTTTTCAGCCGTGACAGATCAAAAAGTGCACCGTGGCTCTGCGTTAAGCTGGAGAAGGCTGCATGCGGGAAATGTTTCTTGTATTCCTGAAACTACTGGGGGTCGAGGAGGGTGACAAACTTCAGTTTTTCGTGGTCTTGAAATCTGGTCTGTGTCTGGCAAATAATATTGTCCAGAATCCTGCCATGGAGTTGGCGGTAGTACACGCGAGGATCTTGCGCTTGACCTCTCCGTGCGCTCGGAGCGCCTGCGGTGCGTTCAGTATCCTCGTAGAGTTCCTCATATCGGCTTCTCTGTCGCTCAACGGTGTCACAGAACTCCTTCACCCTGGCCAGACAAAACTGTACATCCAGTTTTTTGTCCTGTAGTATTGAAAAGAGCACATCTGAATACTCAAAAATACCATTAAATGTGTGAAGCAAAAAACAAAACTCAAAATCATCCAGACGTGCTTTGAATCCATCAGCGCAGCGCACTGAGTCCTCATCATATTCCTCATGATGCTCCAGAATGTGATCAAACAGTTCCTTTAGAGCATCTCTCTTCTCACAGACTGTATTGACCACTCTGGATGTGTACTGCCACCGTGTTGGTGCCACACGAGGGAGACGCCGCTGGCAGATTTCGTCCAGTAGTTGCGTGCGCCGAGGCGATCTAGAAAAAAATGCAGCAAGGCCATTGAGGTGGGCGAAAAAAATCTTGCATTCTTTAAGCTTTGAGGCCCCTTGAGTCAGTACTAAATTGAGCCGATGTGCATAGCAGTGTATGAATAAAGCCAAAGGTGCTCTCTCTTTAACTTTAGCCTGCACCCCATTTAATCCAGAAGACATGACCGCTGCGCCGTCAAAACACTGGGCCACAACTTTACCCAGACATTCATTTTCCAACAAAAATCCAATGATAAGAGCTGCTATGTCATCGGCTCGCTTCCCACTGGTTACATCTTCAAATCTGACAAATCGCTCCTTGACACCCGTGCCCGTTACGTAACGCAGGACCAGTGCGAGCTGCGCTGTGTTACTCGCGTCTGTCGTCTCATCCACCGTAACAGAGACAAACTGTGCTTTTTTAACTTCACTTTTTATCTCTTCTCCCATTACTTCAGCAATAGCAGTGATCAGGTCGTTTTGTATTTTACCCGACGTTCCACTAAACACTTTATTAGTGGACAGGTGGTAATGTAAATCCGTGTTGCTTTCAGCAATGAGAGAAAGAAGCTCCACATAGTTTCCTCTGTTGTTGGATCCAGCGCTTTCATCGTGTCCCCGAAATGACAGTTCCTGCTTTCCCAAAAAAATTACACAGTCTATCAGTCTTTTTAAGATTTCCCTGTTTTTCTTCACCTTTTCGTTGTGGAGCTCCGTTTCCCTGCGCACTTGCTCGTTCAGCTGTAGATCCACTCTGGTTTCCCCAAAAGTTTTGGAGAGCACCGTTGCTTGTAAGTGTCCGGCAGTGCTTTGGTGTCTCGTTGCTGCCTTGGTTAGGCAAGTCAAATTTCCAAACCCACTGTGGCTCCAAACACCATGTCATCAGTGGCAAATAACAAGCACTCCCAGCAATATAATTTGCAGTGTTCCTCGGACCCTGTGAGCCAGGGGTACCGCTCGTAGTTGGTAACCTGAAAGTGGCGCACAAATCCTTTTCCTGGTTGTGACAGGCTAGCTAGCTCCGGAGTTGTCCGACCTTTCCTAACAATGTCCAGCTTTTCATGAAAAGCCCGTCTTGAAAATGGCCTTGACAGTAAATCTGCCACCAAATCTATTTCTTCTCCTCCTTCAGCCATTGTGGGCTGACAAAATAGCTATGACGCCAACAAAACAATATTTCGATTCGCGCAGCTCGCTACAGATGCAGTTTGCTAGCTTTGGCTGGTACGCTCTCTGACTATCCAATCAACGGCTCTGAATACGGTGACGTTACCGTACGCCAGCTGGAAGGCCCTGGTAATACCAACTCAAAATCTGATTGGTTAAAGCAAAAGTGTCATCGACATTTATTTTTGTGTTAGATGGCCTGCAGAACGGATTGTGAAGGCCTCCAGGCGGATTTATTTGACTTTGACCCTGCCTGGCAACAAATGATAGCTGAAATGTGATTGGTTAAATGCTTTACTATGAAAATGCACATCTGGAAGCAGACAGACTATTTAGACTTATTTAATAAGTATTCATGGACAAAATATAATTAACATCAGCCTGTGATTTAGATATTTTTTAGGCCAGCAGAGAAGGCTTTGCAGGCCCTGACGGCCCACCACTGGTAAATCAGTTGAAAGTTATATAAAACACCATTATTTATTTGTATTTTTACAGAGACTCAGACTGAGTGTTGCTGTAGTTCAGCGGCTCCTTTACAACAATGAAGAAATGCTGATTCCCGACCAGGTCAGAAGGATGACGGACCACAAGACGGACAGAACGGAAGGAAACGCCTGTGTTTTTATGGACGACGTAAGTAAGCTGCACTCTAAAGGAACATTTTGGAAAATATGAATATTGATTTTCTAGTCAACAGTTAGACAAGAAGGTTGTTACCACTGTAAATATGTAGCTGCAGCCAGCTTCAGTAGTGTCCAAGATGAAGCCTACACATGTTTTCCAGACTCATGTAATCTGTGACACCACTGATCAATGCAGATTTATTTCAACATGAATTAGTCTTCATAGTTGATCATTATAGCTGAAGTCTGGGAGTCACTGACAGCAGACTAAGAGAAGGATCCAGATTCCTGACTTGTTTCTGATGTCACAGGACAGGACTCTTCCTGGAGAGTGGACGACAACAGAACCACACCAAGCCAGCAGCATCACACAACCAGTCTGATATGAGGAAGCTCCAGCACCACAGCAGTCCACTCAACACACTGAACCGCCTTCAGGTCTTCAGCTTTACATGCTGGACTGATCTCATGTTTATATTAGTCAAAAAAACAAAAACTCAGCCATGTAACATGATCCTGTGTTCAGTCTCATGCTGATGTTGGTTAACATGAATCTTCTTCAGTAGTAAATCAGTTGAAGGTTATATAAAACACCATTATTTATTTGTATTTTTACAGAGACTCAGACTGAGTGTTGCTGTAGTTCACTGGCTCCTTTACAACAATGAAGAAATGCTGATTCCCGACTAGGTCAGATGGATGACGGACCACAAGACGGACAGAACGGACCGAAACGCCTGTGTTTACGTGGACGACGTAAGTAAGCTGCACTCTAAAGGAAAATTTTGTCATTTTGGGAAATATGAATATTGATTTTCTAGCCAACACTTAGACAAGAAGATTGTTCCCACAGTAAATATGTGGCTGCAGCCAGCTTCAGTAGTGTCCAAGATGAAGCCTACACATGTTTTCCAGACTCATGTAATCTGTGACACCGCTGATTAATGCAGATATATTTCAACATGAATTAGTCTTCATAGTTGATCATTATAGCTGACTCTCTTTGAGACACTGACAGCAGACTAAGAGAAGGATCCACATTCCTGACTTGTTTCTGATCTCACAGGACAGGACTCTTCCCGGAGAGTGGACGACAACAGAACCACACCAAGCCAGCAGCATCACACAACCAGTCTGATGTGAGGAAGCTCCAGCACCACAGCAGTCCACTCAACACACTGAACCGCCTTCAGCTCTTCAGCTTTACACACTGAACTGATCTCAAGTTCAGTTCAGTCAACAAAACAAAAACTCAGCCATGTAACATGATCCTGTGTTCAGTCTCATACTGATGTTGGTTAACATGAATCTTCTTCAGTAGTAAATCAGTTGAAAGTTATATAAAACACCATTATTTCTTTGTATTTTTACAGAGACTCAGACTGAGTGTTGCTGTAGTTCAGCGGCTCCTTTACAACATTGAAGAAATGCTGATTCCCGACCAGGTCAGATGGATGACGGACCACAAGACGGACAGAATGGACGGAAACGCCTGTGTTTTTATGGACGACGTAAGTAAGCTGCACATTAAAGGAACATTTTGTCATTTTGGAAAATATGAATATTGATTTTCTAGCCAACAGTTAGACAAGAAGGTTGTTGGTAATGACCTGGCCGGTGATCTTGTCTGGCCTGTAGCATTTGCCCCTACAGAGAAACTGGTGGAAGGTATGGAGTCTCCTAAGGACTCTGCTGGAGGAGAAGAAGAAGAAGAAGAAGAAGATCAACCTTTATTAGTCCCACAGTGGGGAAATTCAATTTACACTCTGTTGGTTTTTTTTGTTGGTACTTTCCACCTGTGCAGTGACTCGTGCTATGAACCGTGCTAGTGCACGTTCTGGTCTTGATAGTCCAGTTAAAAAAAGTGTGTCTGTATTTCCTGTTCCTGTTTTTCCCTTGCATGTGTCTCGCAGTGACCTCGTGAAAGAGCAGAGAGACGACCCCACACTTCAGGCTTTGTACAGTCAGGTTATCCAAGCTGATGATGTGGAGAGCACAGCATGTGGTTATTTCCTTCAAAATGGTCTTTTGGTGAGAAAATGGGTTCCTCAGGGGGAATGTTTTGTGGGGGATGAAGTTGTGCAGATTGTTCTACCTTCCACATTAAGGCCCACAGTACTTAAGACTGCACATGATGGCATTGCATGTCATTTAGGGGTACGAAAAACCTATGACAGAGTGCTAAAATATTTCTACTGGCCTCGTTTGAAGCGGGACATTTCTGCATTTATTAAAACCTGCCACACTTGTCAGCTGACTGGTAAACCAAACCAGGTGATTAAGCCTGCTCCTTTGTATCCCATCCCAGTTGCTGAGCATCCATTTGAACACCTGATTATTGATTGTGTAGGTGCCTTGCCACGCTCCAAGGCTGGTAGCAATTTTTTGCTAACCGTGATGTGCCAAGCCACACGTTATCCTGCTGCCTATCCCCTCAGAAACATCACTACCAAGTCAGTAGTTAAAGCTCTGACACAGTTCATGTCCATCTTTGGTATCCCAAAGGTCATTCAGACTGATCAGGGGTCTAACTTCTGTTCAAAGTTGTTTGCAGAAGTGTTACAGGAGTTGAACATCAAACATTCTCAGTCCAGCGCATACCACGCTCAGAGCCAGGGGGCGCTAGAAAGGTTTCACCAAACACTGAAATCTCTTCTCCGTGCATATTGCACTGAGTTGGACTGTGACTGGGAAGAGGGGTTACCATGGCTGTTGCTAGCTGCCAGAGAGGTGTCCCAGGAGAGTCTGGGGTTCAGTCCTAATGACTTGGTTTTTGGCCACAAGGTCAGAGGCCCTTTAGCCTCTTTACACAGAGACTGGCAGGCTGAGGAGCCCCCAGGAAACTTGATTGATTACATAAATGGTTTCAAACATCGGCTGTACAGGGCAAATAAATTGGCAAAAGAAAATCTACAAGCAGCTCAGAGAAAAATGAAACGTCTTTATGATCGGCGTTGTGAACGTCGTGAATTTAGTCCTGGAGATAAAGTTCTTGCACTTCTGCCTGTAGTTGGCTCTACTTTTCAGGCTAAGTTTTCAGGTCCGTATACAGTTGTCCGTAAATTGTCAGAGGTAAACTATGTAATCTCAACTCCTGACCGGAAGAAGTCTGTGCAGTTGTGTCACATTAATCTGTTAAAACCGTATTTTGCTCGTTGTCCTGCACCAGATCCTGTTGCTCCAGTTAACTCTGCTGCTGCAGGAGTTTCAGTGGGTCAACCCCCACCTCCTGACCTGGCAGGAGTATTGGAGGAAGAGGTGTATACGCCAGATGATGGGATTTTGAGAGGGTGTCTAAAGAACTCTGAGTCATTGGCTAACCTGGAAGAAATGTTGAAACATTTACCTGAACCAAACAGATCACAGTTGGTAAATCTAATTAAAAGTTATCCCTGTCTGTTTGCAGATACACCATCTCGCACTCATGTTATTGAGCATGACATTGATGTGGGTGAGGCCAAGCCAGTCAGACAACGGTATTATCGTATGTCTCCAGACAAGCGTGAACATTTGGAAGCAGAGGTCAGATACATGTTGGAAAATAACATTGCTGAACCTTGTTCATCTAGCTGGTCATCGCCATGCTTGCTTGTAAAGAAGCCTGATGATACGTTCAGACCATGTACAGACCTCCGAAAAGTGAACCAACTCACAAAACCTGACTCCTTTCCACTTCCACGTTTGGAAGACTGTGTAGATCAGGTTGGATCTGCCAAGTTTGTTAGTAAATTTGATTTACTTAAAGGTTACTGGCAGGTTCCTTTAACACCTAGAGCTAGGGAGATTGCTGCTTTCATTACGCCAAATGGTTTGTATTCATATACTGTTATGCCATTTGGGTTACGTAATGCTCCAGCCACTTTCCAGCGCCTAATGAACAAGGTGGTGTCAGGCCTGGAGGGATGTGCTGTTTTTTGGATGATGTGGTGATATACAGTGACACCTGGGAGGAACATCTTAAACGCGTTCAGAGTTTGTTTGACCGTTTAGCCTGGGCATCTTTGACCATTAACTTGGCAAAATGTGAGTTTGCCAAGGCCACTGTCACCTATTTGGGTAAAGTGGTTGGCCATGGGCAGGTGCGCCCAGTGAGAGCAAAGGTGTTGGCAGTGGACAAATTTCCTGTTCCAACTACCAAGAAAGAGCTTTCTCGGTTCTTGGGGATGGTCGGGTACTACCGTGGGTTTTGTAAAAATTTCTCCACAGTAGTTGCTCCACTTACTTCTCTTCTTAGCCCAAAGGTGAAGTTTGAATGGTCTCTTCCATGTCAGGAAGCATTTGAATCTGTGAAGTCTTTATTGTGTTCGGCTCCTGTTTTAGCAGCTCCACAGATGGATAAACCGTTCTCCCTGTATGTGGATGCTAGCAAAGTGGGAGCTGGTGCTGTGCTCATGCAGGCTAACCAAAGTGGTGTTGATTGCCCGGTGAGTTACTTTTCTAAAAAGTTCAACTCACACCAATTGAACTATTCTATCATTGAAAAAGAAGCACTGGCACTCATCTGGGCATTGCAACACTTTGAGGTTTATATTGGGAGTGGAGTTAGACCTTTAGTGGTATACACAGACCATAATCCACTAACCTTTCTCCACTCACTCCAAAACCCAAATCAGCGGCTTATGCGTTGGTGTCTTTTCCTGCAGCCGTTTCATTTAGACATACGTCACATAAAGGGAACTGAAAATACAGTGGCTGATGCCATGTCCAGAGCTATAGCTGTTTAAATTAATGTGTTTTCCTCCCTGCAGTTTCTCTCTCTGCCCATTCGGGTTTCTCCTCTCTTAAACTGCTTCCTAGGTACCAAGGTTGCTGGGAGGATGACCTGGATGCTTAGGAGATGGGAGCTTGCAGATTGGATGGACATTGACACATTAAAATCAGTTATTTGCCAGAGTATTTGGATTATGTTATAACCTTAATTATTTTGATTGTAGGTAGTATTTGGAAGTAATTGTAGCAGTAGTTGATTTGTGAATCCTAGTGAGGATCCCCATTTTTAAGGGAGGGGGTGTGACGACCCTCTCTCTCACTCTTCCTGTTTGACTGCTGTGCTGCTGCCTTTACAGGTCTAGGGCGTGGCTGACTGGTGTGGCTGGGCGGGTCGTCTGTTTGGTTCTGCCCATCTGGGCTGGGCTGTAGTGAAGGCTTAAAAGGCCTGCCTTCTGTTAGTCTCTCTCTCTCTCTCAGCTGGGCCTGCTGCGGCCACTTCATCCTCCTGCCTTGGTTTTGGTTTGATGCACCATCCAACATGCATTACACTATATTTTCACACATACACACCCTAACATGACTGATTTATCACTTACTTACACATCCCATCATTTGTGTTTAGTTTGCTTAAGTTGAGTTAAATAAATTAATATAAATTTGGTATCTGTGTGTGGCCTCCCTTCTTGTTGCCAGCCTTGAGCCAGTTGGTAACAAGACCCCATGTCAGAAGCCTCATACCTGGACTAAGGAGGAGAAGAACTGGACCACTGCAGTCAGTCCTCTATTCAGGTGAAAGTAAATGTTGCATTTCATTTGGAAATCCAGGTCCCAGAGTCTGGAGGGAGAGTGGGGAGGCCCAGAATCCAAGTTGGTTGAAGTCCAGTGTGAAGTTTCCACAGTGGGTGATGATTTGGGGGGGCGCCATGTCATCTGCTGATGTGGGTCTACTGTGTTTCATCAGGTCCCAAGTCAACGCAGCCGTCTACCAGGAAACTTTAGAGCACTTTGTGCTTCCGTCTGCTGACAGGCTTTATGGAGATGCTGGTTTCCTGTTCCAGCAGGACTTAGCATCTGCCCACAGTGCCAACGCTACTACTAACTGCTCTGCTGACCATCACACTACTGTGCTGGACTGGCCAGCCAACTGGCCTGGCCTGAACCCCACAGAGGATCTATGGGGTGTTGTCAAGAGGAAGATGAGAAACACCCAACCCACAATCCAGATGAGCTGAAGGCTGCTATCAGAGCAAGCTGAGCTTCAATAAGACCTCAGCAGAGCCACAGGCTGATGGCCTTCATGTCTCACCTCACTGATGCAGTAATTCATGCTGAAGGAAACCTGACCAAGCATTGCATGAAAAAACCCACAGACTTTTCAGAAGCTGGACATTTCTGTTTTGTAAACCTTTTTTTCCAGAGATGCCGTTTTCTTTCATTTTTGAGCTGCAGGCTGTAATTATTAAGATTACAATGAAAAAAAGCTTGAAACATTTTAGTTTACATTTTAGATAATATTCACTTTTCACTTTCTTAAATAACTGACAAACAATATTGAACTTTTTCACGATTTTTTTGCACCTTTATACGTTTCCACACTTTGGAGGTGAGTTTGAACGTATCATATCGCAGTCGCACCTTATTGTCTCTTAGAGAAGTTATTTGTGGAAAAGCAGTATTACTGTATAATCTGCAATATTAAAATTGTAGTTTGGGTTTATTTATTTATTTTTTCAGGCCATTTAAATCTAAATGTTAAATCTAAATGTTGAATATAAATCTCCATGTTCAATAAGGGAAATGTTGATTCTCAGTTACATTTTATAATAGTATTCAGACAGCTTTCCTAGTGTCCATAAAATATGTTCCATATGTCCTTAAAATGGGCTGCACGGTGCCGCGGTTAGCACTGTGGCCTCACAGCGAGGTCGGATCCGGCTCGGGGCCCTCGTGTGTGGAGTTTGCATCTTCTCCCTGTGTAAGTGTGGGTTTTGTCCACGTTCTCCAGCCTCCTCCCACCATCCAAAGACATGGACGGGTGTCCTTCATGTTGCTGGCTGTTCAAAAAAGTAATTCATAATCCATACAAAAATGTAAAAATGTCAGAGTCCACAGAAAAGCAGCTGGATTCAGGGTCTCTCCTTGAGGAGTGTTAGCTGAGCTGCACTCAGTAAGGACTGACAGTGAGGAAATGCTCTCACATTGCGTTTACTTACTACATTGAAAACTGTGTTCCTGGCTGATAAAACCAAAGATTGGAGCAGATGTACAGTGTCACTGGTTTTTATGCTCTTTATGAAACGTGTTTTCCATACAGATAATGACAAGGTGGACACACGATGCTCTGGTTCATTTGAGAAGACCTGACCGATGCCTGCCTGCTGTTATTATGTTATGTTACCCTGCTCACTGTTGGGAAGTGCACATCCATAATCACTACGACCTTTTAAAATTACAGCCCAGTGTTGAATAATCATGGTACACAGCAACAGCGATCCTTAAATCTTCCCAATGCAGATTGTTTTGTATAATCTATTTGAAGGCTAAATGTGAAAGGGCTTGATCCTAGTCCCAGAGAAATATTCAAAATTAAATGGGAAGGGGACCCTTCTCATTGTCATCATCATAGTTGTTAGATCAATTTTGGAGCTGCTTCACGCTTTTGTTTAAAAATGGTATTAGAAATATTACTATTACTAGAGCTGAGTTTAAAAACAAAACATGATACATTTAATAACTAATCATCTCAAGGCCATTTCAATACATTATCAGACATTATCGGTGATTTCTCTGGTTGTTGTTTTTCCAAATTAAAGTGGAGAACAAACTAAAGCTGTGAGGTTTTAGGGCTCAATAAACATCATTTGGACTGTGGTGTCATTAATGTGTAGGGAAGTTAAATCAAATGCAATCAAACAAGTATCACACTACCTGCAAATGATCGATTATTTCACGTTATGGTAACATCAATGAAAGTAAAAGAAGTCGCATACCACATTTTAGATGTTTGATGTTGTCTTTTATTGAATTCAACACCAAAAGAGTCAAGTGGTAAAAAATAGTGGTGAGGTAAAAACTCCCAAAAACCCTTTTAACAGGGAAAAACTGGGAGAAACCTCACGAAGAGCAACAGAGGAGGGCTCCCTCTTCCAGGATGGACATACAGAGTCCAGATGACTAAATGGATGTGTATAATGTGAACACATATGGAGGGATGGATCCAGGAGGATGTCAAGCAGCTTCCAGGTGTCACTAAACAGATGCAGCCTGAGCAACACACCCTCCTCTCCTTCATGTAACCTAGGGAGAGGACAAGATTGTTGGTTTTAGTTCACTGTTGCTTTGGTAATGTAAATGTATGTTTCCCATGTCAATAAGCCCCTTTGGACTGAACTGAATTGCCGGGGCAGAGGACAGACAGACAGACTCACTGGCTCTTCAGATAATGTTCGGGGTCTTGAAGCTAGCAGGCTGCTGACAGTGGTTCGGTGTGTTCAGTGGACCGCTGCGGTGCTCGGGTGTCCTGGGATGATCGGCTGGTCCACATCCACTCTCAGATGCTCCAGGAATGCCAAAAACACAGGAAGAGTCCTGCCCTATGATATCAAAAACAAGTCAGGATTTTTTTCTTTTATCACTACACTTCCTCCTTTGGGTTGACAGACATCACCATGTTCTTCCACATTTCTCCTGCAGACTCATGAATCTCTAAATAAATCAACTTTGATCTGTGCCATATTTCAACTTTAGCTTATAACCACTTAATGTCACCTTTGCTAGTCTTGTAGTCTTAGTGAGGACTTACTTAGTTTGTTGGCTAAATCACAGGAGACCATCGCTCTCCAGCTCGTCTTGCGGTCGGCCATCCTTCTCATCTGTTCGGGAGGACCAACTTCTCCTCTGTCATCAAGGAAACTGCTGGACATCCTGCAGGAAAAAGTACAACATTGTCAGCAATATCAGTAATCATTAGAAATATTAAACTGATAAAAAATGTTATTAATTATTGCTTCTGTGGGGTTCAGTTTTCTATCATATGTAAAAAACAACTCAAAGAACAACAGTGAGTACGATAAGTGATCATTAACACGTACAAGACTCATTAAAACACTTGTTAATGTTAATAACTATAACCAGTCCATGGAACTGGGTCTCCAGAGGGTCTCCAGAGCTTTCTGCCTCTCTGAGGTCCACTCTCAAAACCTCAGTGGCCTCTCAGCACTGACCTGCTGCTGCTCCTCTCACATCCTCATCATCCTCATCATCAGAAGAAAGAGGAGGGATATACTCACCTTCCTCAACCTTAGGCGCCTCATCCTCATCATCACAGACCATGTAGAAGCAGAGGTCGTTGGGTCGGATCAGCCACGGGAGATCTTCAGCACAATCAGCCACGTCAAATCAGAGGAGGGCTCCCTCTTCCAGGATGGACATACAGAGTCCAGATGACCTGTCAACAAAATACTCAACAGCATTGAATACATTATCAGGGTTGGCTTCAAGGCCACCATGATGGTCAGCAGGTGGAAAACCATGAGGAACACGATAAGGGTCACCAAGAGAGTCAGCACAAGGGTCAGCAGGAAAACTATAAGAGTCAGTAGGAGGATCAGCAGAAGGGAAAGCACGAAAACCAGCATAAAGGTCAGCAGGAGGAAAAGAAGTAAGATGACCATAAGGGTCAGCAGCAGATGAAAGCAGGAGGAAGACCATAAGGGTCAGCAGGAGGGAAAGCATGAAAACCAGCATAAAGGTCAGCAGGAGGAAAAGAAGTAAGATGACCATAAGGGTCAGCAGCAGGTGAAAGCAGGAGGAAGACCATAAGGGTCAGGAGCAGGGAAGCGGGAAGAAGACCATAAGGGAAAGCAGGAGAAAGGACGAGGAAAAATGTAAGGATCAACAAAAGGGAAAGCGGGAGGAAGACCATCAGTGTCAACAGTAAGGTCAACAAAAGGATCAGAAGGAAAACCAAAGAAGTCAGAAGGAAGGTCAGCAGGAGGGTCAGAAGGAGTGAAAGCAGGAGGAAGACCTAAAGGATCAGCAGGAGGGAAAGTGAGAAGAAGACCACAAGAGTCAGGAGCAGGGAAGCGAGAAGAAGACCATAAGGGAAAGCGGGAGGAAGGACGAGGAAAAATGTAAGGGTCAACAAAAGGGAAAGCGGGAGGAAGACCATCAGTGTCAACAGTAAGGTCAACAAAAGGATCAGAAGGAAAACCAAAGAAGTCAGCAGGAAGGTCAGCAGGAGGGTCAGCAGGAGTGAAAGCGGGAGGATGACCAGAAGGGTCACCTTCACCGTTACCTCCCTGAGGCTCAGCCTCCTGAAGCCAGTCGAGCCAAACGGAGCCACCTGAGGAGGAAAAAAGCATTAAAAAGTCACACTCTCCACCTTCATAAAACAGACAAAAACAGGAAAATCATTTTGACCAGAAACATCACAGACACTTTGTAGAAAAGCCCCCAATAAACAGAGTGCTACTGTCACCTCTAAAAGTGATATGCAATATAGTACAGTACTGTTATTTGAGACATTATGACAGGATGAGAGTGATCTGATGATGCATGGATGTTGTGATGATGTCTAAAGTTTTGATTTTAAAGCTGTTGTGGCATATTTGAAATGCTGACAAAAGGTTTACACCGTTCTGACTTGTGGAAACAGTAATGAGGGACTGTTGGTGCAGAGCTCAGGAGAAAACTGCTTGTTTTAGTCTGGTTCAAAGAATAACTTTGTATTTCCTGTAATATTTAAAGGCAGGGTGGTGATCTTGAGAAACTAGCAAGACTACACTGGATTTTTAAAAATGATCCAGCAGAAAAAAAATGAGCCAAGTGTCTCCAACTCTTTTCCAATGAATGCAGCTAGCAGCAATAGCTACGAACTAGCTCCAAAAGTGTCTAAATCTAGCCAGAAATTTGCCAAGTCTGCAAACACTGACAGTCTGTCCCCTCAGGCCTCCCTCTAAAGCAGGGGTGGCCATGAGAAACCAAGATTGTTGCTGGGGGCCAAACAAATACTGTCAGATGTAACCTCTATTTTAACACTATACTACTTTTAGATATATGTTGGTAAAAGCTGACACAATATCGTCCACACCTGATGGGAACCACTGCTGTGCTGTACACACTGCACAATATTACACAAAAACACCCCATCATGATCTCATACATCGTTATATACATTTAAAGATCATGTTGACTGGGCTGCAGAAGCACATGTTCAATTGTGATAAATTGATCCAAATCATGATATAGGTTGATCTGTATTCAGTCAGATTTAGTTCTGTGACAATCAGTACTTCTGTCTCTACTCAGTGAGAAAACAATATGGAGTCAAATCAATCTCAGTGTTACTGAATGCACACAGAAGGATTCAGAAATGGAGTTTTCTTATTTATATAAAAATGACTCTACAAAAAATAGTTTTCAATACACAGAAAGAGTTAAAATATAAATTTAAAAATGATAATTAAAATGATTTAATAATAATACAAATATACAAAAAATACATTAAATATGCTCATATATATTATATTATATGTATAATAATATATATTATATAACTACTTAAATTTGTATTTGTTTTAAATTTACACACAAACACACACACATATACAGTATATATATAGTTATATAGTAATAATAATAATAATAACAATAATACTAATTAACAATGTTATAATAGTATAATATATTATAAATATTAATATAATAGAAACATATTTTTGTGGACAGAGTCATTCATATATAAATCACAAAACACATTTGTGGATATTTCTGTGTGCATTCATTAATACTGAGACTGATCTGACTCCATAGAAGAATCTATCTATTTAATCCTCGTTTATATAACCCAAGTTCACACAACAACCCTGTTCACATTCCTGTTTTTGCCTCTGAATACATATCTTGTTTCTTATAATCTCAACAAAGGTCAAACGAGTTTAACATTATTCAGAACAACAGGCTGTAATTCTGTCATGTTGCATCAGATTTCAGTCATGTTAAAATGGTGGAAACAGCTGGTTCTGACTCTATTCAGTGATGTCGCGAGAAAAGATGGTTGTTCACGGCACTGAGCTTTTTAAAGAGGATGCTGCTGCCTCCAAGGTTCCCAATATGCTGTGAAAAACACTGAGACAGCGAAAAAAGTATGATGCGCACAGACCCTCGTGCGTAATTACGCACGCTTAAACATGGGGACCTTCATTAATTCACGCGCACTTAAGGACAGGGCTTCTCCAGAAATAACCGCACCAAAATATATGTGCAAAATAATCGATTATATTTAGTTACTGTCCTAAGTTGTAAATCACGCTGCGTGGAGGAGACGGCGGCATCTTTGGACGCAGGACGCGCACAGTCACTACATGAGAAACCGCTCTCATCTCTTCCCTTCATCAGAAAACACCACATGAACTAGTAAAACATATTATAATATGATGACAGTACTATCATGTCAAGTAGAAGCTCTGAGTGATGACTGAGCACCTTTGATTTTAGGTCCAATAACTGTCAGACACTTTAGTTCACTTCATTCAGGCTCATAACAATATCGATCTGTTAGTGCACTTTGAGAAAACCTAAAAATGACTTCATAAATGTGATAAATGTGGACTTGAAAAGGACCCGACAACATGTCCAGATACATTTTAAGAAGTAATCTCAACTGTCCACACGGAGGAAGGTGTGCTGTGTTTACAACTCTGACTTCAACACCTTTGCTCCTAGACGTTACGTCGTTTCCATGACGCACAAATCAGCTTGTTGTTTGGGCATTATTCAAAAAATGGCTGAGTCGCCATTTTGTTTCCTAAATGACTCAACGGAAAATTTGGAAAATATGTTGCCCTCAAACAAAAATAAGTGTTTTCAAATCACTATCCTTGTTAACATTCTGTACAATACTCCCGCCACACTTCACATTACACGTGTTACCAGATAATTATTATTTTTCACCCAGAAAACATCAAGTTTCATCACAATCAGTGTTTCCCTAACAGGCCGACTAACAGTCTACTAATCACTTAACTATAAATTCAACAATTGAACATAATTTAAATATTAAAAGATGTCTTACCTCCAAAAGAGGCGGTGGCCGGCAGGCCGTACACACGGGGTCCAAAAAACACCATCTCCTAGAGGGGGGTAGATTTCAGCTGCGATCCGGTATCAAAGATAACCAGTCACCAAGTTTTCACAAGAGGTCAGCTCGTGTCCGAGTCCAAGTGTGAAAGGGGCTCCTAGAGAGGTCCGCAGCCCTTATATAACCTCGGTACCATGTCAACAATCCGTTTCCATGACTTCGACGCACGAGCGTGAGCGAGTCCCATACAGTAACAGATGATATCATGTTCATGATTTGGCCTCTTTATTCTGTTACAGTAGGTGTTGCCATCAATAATTATTGTGTACACACTTCACACCATCTTGACCCATCTAGATACAAAATAATATTAAATGATAGTGATAATAAATGTGAATCAATGCATGTTTCCGTCTACATCATGAAAAGATTGCATAATTAATTAATGTCCAAATTATAGCCTATATCATGGCATTTCATTTCTCCTTAAGAGGTCTTGATTGTTTTTTCATGTCTTACATCTATTTATGCAAAATTCTTTTAATTTTGTTTCTTTTCTCTTCGTATTTATTTATTTATTTATTTATTTATATATGTATTTATATCAGCAGGATCAGCAACCAAACCAACTCGTGCAGGCATGTGCCCGCGGGCCAAATGCGGCCCGTGTTCAAATTTCCACCGGCCCACAGCCTTTGTCATAAAATCAACAATATGCGGCCCCACAATGTCGGTGCGCAGTTGAGGAGGTATGCAGCAGACACCTCATCTCTGGCTGAGGAGTTTTAACGCCGCTTTCGGGATTTTGCAGCTGTTGAAAAGGAGATCAGGCTTTTTAACTCTCCTTTCTCCGTTGGCGCTCCAGACCTCCTCCAGCTGGACCTCGTTGAGCTGCAGTGTGATGCGGAGAGTCGCGGTCGGCACCAGCAGCTCCCTTTGTCAACTTTTACCGCCAGCTGGATGAAGGCAGGTTCCCAGAGATTCAAACATTTGCTAAGAAAATGCTGAGCTGGTTTAGCTCGACATACATGCGAGAGGACATCCAAGAACCGCCTGAGGACGAGATTAAGAGACTCTCACCTGCGTGACATCTGCGCATCAGAACCACTGCTTTAGAGCCAGACCTGGTCTACTGACTGTAGTCCAGATCTCACAGCCACCCTTCACATTAGTGCAGACAAGTTCTATGTTTAGTCTTCTGAGGTAAATCACTTCTATTTTTTTTTCTTTTTTAATGAATATGCTCTGAGTCTTTTCAATCCAGGGATCATTTGTTCTTGTTTTTCAACTGACAATCAAACTGGGTCTTGTTGCTAAATAGTGTTCATATTTATTGATAACAAACATTAGGGTCTTAAGAAACAAATATACAAATACTCAACATTAAATATTAAGATCAAATTTGGTCCAGCACTCATTTTTCCATTTCATATTTTTGATCCAAGTCTAAAAGTGACATAAATTTCGTGTTTGATATCTGATTCTAAATCAAATAACATATTTTGTTTTTTTCATTTTTGATGTTCAGTTGAAAAATGAAAGAAGGGGTGATTCACAGATTGATATGGCCCTGGAATAAGATAACTGTTATTCTGTTATCATGTTAATGGTTCAAAGAGTGTCAGGCTGAATGGTCGGCCCCCCACACATTTAACCTCACCAAATCTGGCCCTCTTTGCACAAAGGTTGGACAGCCCTGAACCAGAGGACAGGAGGCTCAGTGAGCTCCTCTGGTAGAGCAGGGGGCCGGGGGTTCAGGTCTGACTCCTGGACCTTTTCTCCTCGTCATCCTCTCTCTCCCATAACTGTCACAGTTTCTGTCAAATCAAAGTCAAAACAGCCAAAAAGTAAAGAAAACATAGATGAACAAAAATGTAGAAACTGAATAGCATTTAAATTCATATGTCCTGTTTAATTATCAGCTTTAATTTATTTATTTCAATATTTATTCATTTACTTCCATATATATTTCAACATTTATTTATTTTTATTTTGTTATTTTTTCCATGAATTTATTCTGTATTCATTCACTTATTCTTGTACTTATACATTTATTTATGCAATTTTTTTCTGCAGAAAATGTAGGGAACAACTAAAAGCAAATGTCCTGTCTATCAATTTTTATTAAATTATTTCAATATTTATTAATTTCTTTACATGTATGCATTTCTGTATTTATTAATTTATTCTTCTATTATTTATTCTTCTATTTATCTATTCTTCTATTTATACAATTATTTATGCAATTTTCTTTTATTTATTTATTTATTTATTTATTTATTTACTTATTTATTTACTTATTTATCAGATCAAGCCCCCACAGCTCCTAATGGGATAAGCGGTTGAAGATGGATTGATGGATGGATTTATTTATGTATCATCAACATAAGAAAAGAAAAAAAAAGGAAAATGTGCTGAGTCACCTCACCTGGTAGAACAGGTGCCCCATGCATCGAGGATTAGCTCAGCAGCTGGAGGTTCAAATCCAACCTGTGGACCTTTTTTATCAGCAGAAAATGTAGGTGAACAATAATAAATATAGACAAATTGATTTTTTTTTATTTCAATTTTCAATTTAATTTTCAACTTTTATTTATTTATTTCAATATTTATTCAATTATTTACATTTACATTTAAGCATTTATTTATTCTTTTATTTATTTTTCCATGTATTTATGTCTGTACTTTTTCATTTATCCTTGTATTTTATTATACATTTATTTATATAATTTTCTTTTTTATTTATTTATTCATTTATTTACTTATCTATGCAGCATCAATATCAGCAACAAAACCAGCATGACGCGAGGACGCTCAATTGTATATGTATATTTATTAATTTAGTCATTTATTTATTTATATGTTTAATCGTGCAATTTTCTTTTATTTTTTCTTTATCTATTTATTTATTTAGTGATTTCAGCAGCATCATCATCAGCCACAACACCAACAAACAGGACTCTCTCTCTCCCACCACCGTCACTGCCTCTGTCAAACCAACATCAGCTCTGTCCGGCCAGCACTGGATGTATTCCTCTATTCCACCATCGTCCTCTGACAACACGTCACCTCGTCAGATTTCACAATGAGGCTTGTCCTTGAGAAACACTCCTTCCATCAGGATGTGAGGTTAGAGGTAAAGATAAGTAAATCAACATTGGGGGAACAGGAACGGAGCCTGATTTAAAATCTTTTGTTGCTTTAAGTTATATAATTCTCATTATGTTTATCAGGAGACAGGCTAGTTGAGTTTGTCACATATTTTTTTTAAGCGCCACTTGGCCTCCACAAGTAATATGTTTTATTTATTTACAGTATATAACACCTGTTCCGATGCCTCCAGTTCTGGCTGGGTCGACGCCACAGCCAGAGACTCAGACTGAGTGTTGCTGTAGTTCAGCGGCTCCTTTACAACAATGAAGAAATGCTGATTCCCGACCAGGTCAGATGGATGACGGACCACAAGACGGACAGAACGGAAGGACACGCCTGTGTTTTCGTGGACGACGTAAGTAAGCTGCACATTAAAGGAACATTTTGTCATTTTGGGAAATATGCATATTGATTTTCTAGCCAACAGTTAGACAAGAAGATTGTCACCACTGTAAATATGTAGCTGCAGCCAGCTTCAGTAGTGTCAAAGATGAAGCCTACACATGTTTTCCAGACTCATGTAACCTGTGACACCACTGATCAATGCAGATTTATTTATACATGAATTAGTCTTCATAGTTGATTATTATAGCTGAAGTCTGGGAGACACTGACAGCAGACTAAGAGAAGGATCCAGATTCCTGACTTGTTTCTGATCTCACAGGACAGGACTCTTCCCGGAGAGTGGACGACAACCGAACCACACCAAGCCAGCAGCATCACACAACCAGTCTCAACACACTGAACCGCCATCAGCTCCACACTTTACACGCTGCACTGATTTAATGTTGAATTCAATCAAATAAAACAAAAACTCAGCCATGTAACATGATCCTGTGTTAATTCTCATACTGATGTTGGTTAACATGAATCTTCTTCAGTAGTAAATCAGTTGAAGGTTACATTCAAGGTGTAGACGCTCAAACAACTTTGTCACCAAGAGCCTGTTTCAAGAAGCTGCTATATACAAGTATATATGTATTTATAACAACAACAACAACAACACATGTAATTCCTCCTCCATCACACACAATGGTGGAATAAATATTTAGATCCTTTACTTAAGTAAGAGGGCTGACTCTGAAAATACTCCACTACAACTAAATGTCTGACAGTCAAATCAAGCAAAAGTATCTAATGTAAGTATTTCAGCAAAATATACTTAAAGTATTTAAAGTAAAAGTACTCATTCAGCAGTAAAATGTTCCCTGTCAGTGTTTTACTGTTACATCTGATGTTTCTGGATTAATATTACTGCTGCATTAACACGTATGTTGCATTTTACTGCTGTAGATGTTTAACTTTGTGCTAATTTTAACTCCTTCATATCTTGTTGGGCAGTTTAATTTACAGCAATGCATCATGGGCTATAAGATCATGTGTTGGTAGTATCGTTCCAGCTGATCCAAGAGGGTTTTTAAAGAGTTTATTTAGCTCAAGAAGGAGGAAAATTTATTCAACACATAAAGGGACACGTCATCCTTCAGTTTATCTCAAACATTAAAAAATCAGCACATCTGGAGTTATGTGGTTTTCACTGGACAGGAAGGAAACCTAAGCTGTAAAGTAACTAAAGCTGTCAGATAAATGTAGTGGAGTAAAAAGTACAGTATTTACCTCTGAGATGTAGTAAATAGAAGTATGTATACATCTATATTTATATATATGGCTTAGACCTATCATTACCATCTCATATTTTCTTGGTCAGGTTACAAAAAACATGAACAAGTGTTATTTTATATAACTTGTGAGTTTCAGGCGAAGCTACATGCATCATATGAAACTACAAAAACCTAAGGATTCCTACCAACCATGTCACACCTACGTGTCGCAAATGAGGTTAAAGAGCGCTCCAAACTTGCACTAAATGTTGGCAAGGAAAAGCTGTCATGGCCATTTTCAGACGTGTCCCGTGACCTCTGACCTCAAGATATGGAAATGAAAATGGGTTCTATGGGTACCCACGAGACTGTTGAGCTTGAGTTTGCCATGTTATGATTTGAGCATATTTTTTTATGCTAAATGCAGTACTTAAAACGGCATATTTGTCCACTCCCATTTTGAAAAGAAAAAAAGTTTTAAATGGGCAATCGTGACTGATTGCGATTGAATCTTTTTATCGATCGACATTCTTAATAATAATATAGCAATAAAACCACAGCTGATTATATCCGACACTGTAACAGGCTTCATGAATAAATAGGAAGGCGTTGCCAGAGATTACTGATACCGGCCGGCACACGTGCCAACGTGAAAAAAAAAGTACTGGCATTTATTTTTTTCCCACTTCAAGCACTGTTGACAGTGTAATGAATACATGAGTGAGGGAGTTAGTAAATTTGTTCTCCCTGCGTATGGTTCAGGGCGTTCGTCTCTGAGAGAATCCAGTGATACAGAGGTCATATTGTTGCTGCAGCCATCTTATACATGGCAAATTCTTCTAGTGGCCATAAGGCCTTCATTCATCCATCTCTCAGGCTGAAGAAGGTACCACAACTCTGGAAGACCTCCTGCATCGTCCCAGTGCCCAAGAAAGGACTCCCTAGCACCCCCAATGACTACAGGCCAGTCGCTCTGACGTCACACGTCATGAAGATCCTGGAGAGACTGGTCCTGCAGTGCCCCGGGCCCCCCCCTTAAAAATTCGACGCCATCATCTACATGCTCCACAGAGCCTACACGCACCCGGAGAAGCCGCAGAGCACAGTGAGAATCATGTTCTTCGACTTCTCCAGTGCATTCAACACAGTCCAACCGCACCGGCTAGCTGAGAAGCTCTCAGCTATGCAGGTAGACCACGACCTGGTGGACTGGATTACGGACTACCTCACCAGCAGACCACAGTATGTCAGACTGCAGGGCAGCCTGTCTGACGTGCTGGTGAGCAACACCGGTGCTCCCCAGGGAACTGTGCTGTCACCGTTCCTGTTAACCACGATGCTATGCTATGCATATGCAATACCCACCCATCTGCTGCACTTTACTTATTACTGTTTTACTTATCTTATTTATTTTATTGGCAATTTCGTTCATTGCACCTTCTTTTCCTTCATTGCACCTTCTCTTTTACTTTTTACTTATTGTATTCATCTGTACTGTTGTTGCTGCTGCGGTGACACCCGCATTTCCCTCCGGGGATTAATAAAGGTTCATCTTATCTTAATTTATCTTGTCTTACTCCTTCAATTTTACACATGAGAGAAGGGCTCACAGCTGATTTTACCACATGACCCCCCCCCCCCCAGCCGGATAGAGAAAGCCACAATAACAGCACAGGAAGAAATATGGTGATTTCAAAATCAAGATTTTTTTTTTTAATTATTATTATCAGTTGTTTCAGCACAAATGACAGCCAAGTGTTTTTAAAATATCCAGAGAGGATGTGTAAGTACAAAAACTCTGACTTTTAACGCTGTTTAAGTGTGTAAGCGGCAGTTGTTGTATCTGAAAGTATAGATACAGATACAATAAAGATATTGAGAGTACATCTACAGCCTACAGTGTTTATGCAAAAGGATTTACAATCTTACTCCCATTTTCCTATTCACACACTGGTTATTGTAAATAACTACTTGTTTAACAGTGTAACAGGTGTTGTGTTGAGTACTGTTTCCCTTCGATGTGTTTCACCCTACCTCAACCTGAACCTACCCTGTTTTATGTCAGTGCAACCCTTTAACCCTGACAGATGCTGCAAGGACGACCGATTTTTGTAGGCCAACCAGGAGGTTAGCATCGCCCTGATTCCCTCAACAAACAATCTCTGCGGCAAACAAATGTTTATGAAACTTGTACATTTCATTCAGCAAAGATAATCTTCCCAAATGAACACCGCTTTTATGATTTTTGAAGTTTGAAAAAGCTAATGTTACGCTATAAACGAACTACAAGTCGGTGTGATAACGTTTTGTAGTCTCTTTTAGCCACTACCGATGTATTTTATATCGTAAAAAAATAAATCTCTTAAATTTCTAAGAAATCTCTAAACCCCCCCCCCATTCAAAAACCGGAAACGGAAGTGCTAAATGCCAACTCATTTCCTGTTGCTCTCCAGTATATATATATATATATATATATATATATATATATATATATATATATATATATATATATATATATATATATATATATATATATATATATATATATATATATATATATTCACAAGGAGCTCCATCTCCCTGTAAAATTGAGGGGTTCGCTCCAAACTAAACTCGTTAGCTAACGTGGTCCTGTACAGTTAGGTAAGTCTGACAGTCTGTGCTTAGCTCTGTTAAAATAGTGCAATAATTAGTTTTTTTGCCGGTAAAAACTGTGTATGTTGTACGTTAAAGGGTAACGTTACCACAGCAAATGCTTCTGTGACAATACTGACCGCGAGTAATGTGTTAACTTGTTTAGCACACGATAGCTAATGTTAGCTAGCTAATGTTTTAGCTTGTTTCTGCTTCCTTTTCATGAGGATTCTCCGTGGTGTAACGTTAGCCTGCTCGCTAACCAATTGTTAGTTTGTACTTTTACACCACAGTAATTATAAAAACGCATTTTTAAATTATTTTCTGTCCAATTTCAGTGGCAAAACACGAATTAGCGCAATACATCGACAAATAATGCAACCTTTATTTTGAAGTCAGTAACCGGAAGTGGCTTTCTTTCTTTCTAAACTGACTTAACAGCTGTCCCCTCCTCTCCAGCATCACACACCGCCTCCCAGCTTTCCGTAGAGCCGAGCAGGAGTGCACCGCCGCGGGGAAGATGGCCTCAGTTTCTAGTAATAGTCCGAGCAGAGTGCGGTGGTGAATCCTGGCGGGTTTCGGGTTTCCTCCCAGTGTTTTCCTCCCTGAGCATGAGAAGACAGCCCGCAGCAGCGGTCGCTCTCAGACTACTACAGGACAGACTGCACTGCGTGATGCAGACCAGAGTCCAAGAGTTGACATCCTGCTGCCAGGAGGTGATGGTCTCCTCCTCGCTCCCCTGCTCACCTGTTGCTCTGTCGTGCCTCTCCAAATGTCACCATGTTCACAGTTGATTCATTTGCTTTTCGTGCAACTCTGTGCGTCAAACTGCGCATTCACCGGGGCTGTTGCGTGTTTGTTTTTATCTTACAGGACATCTAACGCTGGGACTGTTTGTATTTAATCCCCAGAGCAGTTCAGCTGTAACAACGCAACAATGATCTGACGGCTGTAAAGTGAGACAAACATTAGTAGAAGTCACCTGGCGTCGCCATCTAATTGGCTGTCTGCGCTGCTCATGATGGCCAATAACAACGAGCTACAAGTGAGTTTCTCAACTTTTACATTTGTCATTACTTACTGCGTTAATGCTGCTGTGTTAATGTGTATACAAGATCTAAATGTGGTGAAACATCTGGAGAGGAGATCTTTTCAATTGACTCTTGTTGATGGTTGTAGTGGTGGGAGGAGGTCTGTGGTGGAAATACTCTGATGAGGGATAGTCTTCTCTAAAGGGCTATTTTGTGTGATTTAGTATTGTATTTCTATACGGTAAGACAGCTTCAAACTGAAGCTGCCGAGGCCAAGGCAGCCTGACTTTTGTCATAATTTCGTCATGATACTGGAATGTCTAACCTCAATACAAGACCTTGAAAAAAATGACAGCATAAAAGTTGTGACTTTTATTAAAGGATAAATAGCAGAATGTGTGTCAACGCGTTGTCGGAGAGAAGAGAGAGTAGAAAGGGTACCTGAGTATTGATACTGGGGAAAATGAGAATTGAAACCGCTCAGTATTGATATGTCTCGGTACTTTGATATTTTTGGCAACACTACAAGTAACTACTCAAATAAATAGAATGGCGATAAAGTACAGAAAACTATCCATCCATCCGTCGTCAACCGCTTATCCCGTTAGGGGTCGCGGGGGGGCTGGAGCAGATCCCAGCTGGCATTGGACTAAGGCGGAGGACACCCTGGACAGGTCGCCAGTCCATCGCAGGGCACATAGAGACAGACAACATATAGACAGACAACCATTCATACTCACATCCACACCTACAGGCAATTTAGAGTAATCAATTAACCTAAACAGCATGTCATTGGATGGGGGGCCCGGCTTCCTCCACCATCCACGCTTACACGGGGAGAACATGCAAACTCCACACAGAAGAGCAGCAAGCTGGAATCGATCCTGCGACCCTCTTGCTGTGAGGAGACAGCGCTAACCACTACACCACCGTGCAGCCCTACAGCCCTTTATTATGAATGTAAATGTGAAGCAGAATAATATTAAAGTAAAAAAGGAGGAGTGCTGCCAGCTCTAAATGTGTGCACTCCCAATCAGACTGAAGTTACATTACTAGTTTGACATTTTGATTTCACACACAATAAGAGGATAAACACACAGATAACATGACCACTACAGCCACTACTTCCTATTTCCAAATTAAATGCAATGATTTCCCATCCGTGACCCAGTAGTTGCCCTCAGGTGTAGTCCGGGGTGAGTCATGGAAGGCGTTATGGTGACAGAGCCTCCGGTCTAATGTAGAGAGGTCGGGTTACAGTTCCCCCGGCGTCAGCCTATTTCTGGATGCATTGGAGGGAAATGTTAAAAATTAAAGGCTGAGTGGCAGATCAGTTCAAGTCAGCAGGCAGCGCATCACTCTTTAGTTAGTGACCCCTGTCACAAGGTTAAACTGCTGCAGAGAGACCGTGCAGTGGTCGACGCAGATGAAATGGAAATGCATGTGATTAATTATCCCCACAACCCACTCATATCTCCTGTATCACATATTAGTTCTTATTAGTTCTCAGTTCTTATCTCTTTTTTTAAACTTGTTTCTCTATACACTGTGTGATGTTAATTGTGTTGCGTTTTGTACTTTTTGTAAATACTGAGCATCTATGGCACAACAATTTCCTTCGGGATGAATAAAGTTCAATCTTATCTTATCTTATCTTATCTTATCTTATCTTATTAGATTGTGTGGGTTTGGTTTCACACAACTCATATGGGAGGAGAGCAAAAAGTGTGAAGAAGTAAAGAAAAGTCAGGCACAGACTAAGAGAAGGATCCAGATTCCTGACTTGTTTCTGATCTCACAGGACAGGACTCTTCCCGGAGAGTGGACGACAACCGAACCACACCAAGCCAGCAGCATCACACAACCAGTCTGATGTGAGGAAGCTCCAGCACCACAGCAGTCCACTCAACACACTGAACCGCCTTCAGCTCCACACTTTACACACTGGACTGATCTCATGTTTATATCAGTTAAAAAATACAACAACTCAGCCATGTAACATGATCTTGTGTTCAGTCTCAGACTGATGTTGGTTAACATGAATCTTCTTCAGTAGTAAATCAGTTGAAGGTTATATAAAACACCATTATTTATTAGTGTTTGTACAGAGACTCAGACTGAGTGTTGCTGTAGTTCAGCGGCTCCTTTACAACAATGAAGAAATGCTGATTCCCGACCAGGTCAGATGGATGACGGACCACAAGACGGACAGAACGGACGGAAACGCCTGTGTTTTTATGGACGACGTAAGTAAGCTGCTCTCTAAAGGAACATTTTGTCATTTTGGGAAATATGAATATTGATTTTATAGTCAACAGTTAGACAAGACGTTTGTTACCACTGTAAATATGTAGCTGCAGCCAGCTTCTGTAGTATCAAAGATGAAGCCTACACATGTTTTCCAGACTCATATAACCTGTGACACCACTGATCAATGCAGATTTATTTCAACATGAATTAGTCTTCATAGTTGATTATTATAGCTGAAGTCTGGGAGACACTGACAGCAGACTAAGAGAAGGATCCAGATTCCTGACTTGTTTCTGATCTCACAGGACAGGACTCTTCCCGGAGAGTGGACGACAACCGAACCACACCAAGCCAGCAGCATCACACAACCAGTCTGATGTGAGGAAGCTCCAGCACCACAGCAGTCCACCACCACTACCCTTCAGCACCCCTCCCCCTTTCACTTTACACTGGACTGATCTCAAGTTTATATGAGTCAAAAAAACATAAATTCAGCCATGTAACATGATCCTGTGTTCAGTCTCAGACTGATTTTGGTTAACATGAATCTCTTCAGTAGTAAATCAGTTGAAGGTTATATAAAACACCATTATTTATTTGTATTTTTACAGAGACTCAGACTGAGTTAGTTCAGCGGCTCTTTACAACAATGAAGAAATGCTGATCCCGACCAGGTCAGATGGATGACGGACCTCAAGACGGACAGAACGGACGGAAACGCCTGTGTTTTCATGGACGACGTAAGTAAGCTCAATTAAAAAATTTGTCATTTTAAATATAATTGATTTATACCAACATTAGACAAAGGTACCACTGTAAATATGTAGCTGCAGCCAGCTTCAGTAGTTTCCAAGATGAAGCCTACACATTTTTCCAGACTCATGTAATCTGTGACACCACTATCAATGCAGATTTATTTCAACATGAATAGCTTCATGATAAAAACTGAGACACTGATAGCAACTAACATCCAATTCCTATGTTTCTGATCTCACAGGACAGGACTCTTCCCGGAGAGTGGACAACAACAGAACCAACAAGCCAGAGCATCACACAACCATCTGATGTGAGGAAACTCCAACACCACAGAGTCCACTCAACACACTGAACCGCCTTCAGCTCCACACTTTACACACTGGACATCTCATGTTTATATCAGTCAAAAAAAAATAAATTCAGCCATGTAACATGATCCTGTGTTCAGTCTCATACTGATGTTGGTTAACATGAATCTTCTTCAGTAGTAAATCAGTTGAAGGTTATATAAAACACCATTATTTATTTGTATTTTTACAGAGACTCAGACTGAGTGTTGCTGTAGTTCAGCGGCTCCTTTACACTTTACAACAATGAAGAAATGCTGATTCCCGACCAGGTCAGATGGATGACGGACCACAAGACGGACAGAACGGACGGAAACGCCTGTGTTTTCTTGGACGAACATATGCATATGATTTTCGCACAGAGTAAGCTCACCATATTTCTTTCTGTTTATTTTTTTTTTTCCTTCCTTTTTTAAATAAAAAATTTTTTTTCTCCCCCACTATTAATGATGACACGCCCCCAGACGAAGAACACAGAGGAAAACCCCTCTTTTTTTTTGGTCGACGTAAGTAATCTGCACTTTAAAGGAAATTTTGTCATTTTGGGAAATATGCATATTGATTTTCTAGCCAACAGTTAGACAAGAAGATTGTTACCACTCAGTAAATATGTAGCTGCAGCCAGCTTCAGTAGTGTCCATTAAATGAAGCACTACAACATAAAAAATTTTTCCCAAAATTTACCCCCCTTCAAACCCCATGTTTTCCAGACTCATGTAATCCTGTGACACCACTGATCAATGCAGATTTATTTCAACATGAATTAGTCTTCATAGTTGATCATTTTAGCTGAATCTCTGGGAGACACTGACAGCAGACTAAGAGAAGGATCCACATTCCTGACTTGTTTCTGATCTCACAGGACAGGACTCTTCCCGGAGAGTGGACGACAACCGACCCACACCAAGCCAGCAGCATCACACAACCAGTCTGATGTGAGGAAGCTCCAGCACCACAGCAGTCCACTCAACACACTGAACCACCTTCAGCTCCACACTTTACACACTGGACTGATCTCATGTTTATATCAGTCAAAAAAACAAAAACTCAGCCATGTAACATGATCCTGTGTTCAGTCTCAGACTGATGTTGGTTAACATGAATCTTCTTCAGTAGTAAATCAGTTGAAGGTTATATAAAACACCATTATTTATTTGTATTTTTACAGAGACTCAGACTGAGTGTTGCTGTAGTTCAGCGGCTCCTTTACAACAAAATGAAGAAATGCTGATTCCCGACCAGGTCAGATGGATGACGGACCACAAGACGGACAGAACGGAAGGAAACGCCTGTGTTTTCGTGGACGACGTAAGTAAGCTGCACTCTAAAGGAACATTTTGTCATTTTGGGAAATATGCATATTGATTTTCTAGCCAACAGTTAGACAAGAAGATTGTTACCACAGTAAATATGTAGCTGCAGCCAGCTTCAGTAGTGTCCAAGATGAAGCCTACACATGTTTTCCAGACTCATGTAATCTGTGACACCACTGATCAATGCAGATTTATTTATACATGAATTAGTCTTCATAGTTGATTATTATAGCTGAAGCTCTGGGAGACACTGACAGCAGACTAAGAGAAGGATCCACATTCCTGACTTGTTTCTGATCTCACAGGACAGGACTCTTCCCGGAGAGTGGACGACAACCGACCCACACCAAGCCAGCAGCATCACACAACCAGTCTGATGTGAGGAAGCTCCAGCACCACAGCAGTCCACTCAACACACTGAACCACCTTCAGCTCCACACTTTACACACTGGACTGATCTCATGTTTATATCAGTCAAAAAAAAACAAAAACTCAGCCATGTAACATGATCCTGTGTTCAGTTTCGCACTGATGTTGGTTAACATGAATCTTCTTCAGTAGTAAATCAGTTGAAGGTTATATAAAACACCATTATTTATTTGTATTTTTACAGAGACTCAGACTGAGTGTTGCTGTAGTTCAGCGGCTCCTTTACACCTTTACAACAATGAAGAAATGCTGATTCCCGACCAGGTCAGATGGATGACGGACCACAAGACGGACAGAACGGACGGAAACGCCTGTGTTTTTATGGACGACGTAAGTAAGCTGCACTCTAAAGGAACATTTTGTCATTTTGGGAAATATGCATATTGATTTTCTAGCCAACAGTTAGACAAGAAGATTGTTACCACTGTAAATATGTAGCTGCAGCCAGCTTCAGTAGTGTCCAAGATGAAGCCTACACATGTTTTCCAGACTCATATAACCTGTGACACCACTGATCAATGCAGATTTATTTCAACATGAATTAGTCTTCATAGTTGATTATTATAGCTGAAGCTCTGGGAGACACTGACAGCAGACTAAGAGAAGGATCCAGATTCCTGACTTGTTTCTGATCTCACAGGACAGGACTCTTCCCGGAGAGTGGACGACAACCCCCCCCCAAACCACAGCAACAACAAACCAACTAATGTGAGGAAGCCCAGCACCACAGCAGTCCACTCAACACACTGAACCACCTTCAGCTCCACACTTTACACACTGGACTGATCTCATGTTTATATCAGTCAAAAAAACAAAATTCAGCCATGTAACATGATCCTGTGTTCAGTCTCATACTGATGTTGGTTAACATGAATCTTCTTCAGTAGTAAATCAGTTGAAGGTTATATAAAACACCATTATTTATTTGTATTTTTACAGAGACTCAGACTGAGTGTTGCTGTAGTTCAGCGGCTCCTTTACATTACAATGAAGAAATGCTGATTCCCGACCAGGTCAGATGGATGACGGACCACAAACGGACAGAACGTACAAATTTAAAACAAAAAATTTTATTTTGAAATATTATTGATTTTCTCAACAGTTAGAACCACTGTAAATATGTAGCTGCAGCCAGCTTCAGTAGTGTCCAAGATGAAGCCTACACATTTTTTCAGACTCATGTAATCTGTGACACCACTGATTAATGCAGATTTATTTATACATGAATTAGTCTTCATAGTTGATTATTATAGTGAATCTCTGGGAGACACTACAGCAGACTAAGAGAAGGATCCAGATTCCTGACTTGTTTCTGATCTCACAGGACAGGACTCATCCCGGAGAGTGGACGACAACGACCACACCAAGCCAGCAGCATCACACAACCAGTCTGATGTGAGGAAGCTCAGCACCACAGCAGTCCACTCAACACACTGAACCACCTTCAGCTCCACACTTTACACACTGGACTGATCTCATGTTTATATTCAGTCAAAAAAACAAAAACTCAGCCATGTAACATGATCCTGTGTTCAGTCTCATACTGATGTTGGTTAACATGAATCTTCTTCAGTAGTAAATCAGTTGAAGGTTATATAAAACACCATTATTTATTTTATTTTTACAGAGACTCAGACTAGTGTTGCTGTAGTTCAGCGCCAGCTTATAGCAAAGATGAAGAAATGCTGATTCCCGACCAGGTCAGATGGATGACGGACCACAAGACGGACAGATACGGACCGCGAAACGCCTGTGTTTTTATTTTTCCCCCCGGACGACGTACAGAAGCGCACTCAAAGGAACATTTTTCATTTTGGGATCCCACTCAAAACCACTCCGTAAATATTACTCAGCCAACTTACACGTAGTGTCCAAAACCTACACATTTTTCCAGACTCATATAACCTGTGACACCACTATCAATGCAGATTTATTTCAACATGAATTAGTCTTCATAGTTGATTATTATAGCTGAAGTCTGGGAGACACTACAGCAGACTAACAGAAGGATCCAGATTCCTGACTTGTTTCTGATCTCACAGGACAGGACTCTTCCCGGAGAGTGGACGACAACAGAACCACACCAAGCCAGCAGCATCACACAACCAGTCTGATGTGAGGAAGCTCCAGCACCACAGCAGTCCACTCAACACACTGAACCGCCTTCAGCTCCACACTTTACACACTGGACTGATCTCATGTTTATATCAGTCAAAAAAAACAACTCAGCCATGTAACATGATCCTGTGTTCAGTCTCATACTGATGTTGGTTAACATGAATCTTCTTCAGTAGTAAATCAGTTGAAGGTTATATAAAACACCATTATTTATTTGTATTTTTACAGAGACTCAGACTGAGTGTTGCTGTAGTTCAGCGGCTCCTTTACACAACAATGAAGAAATGCTGATTCCCGACCAGGTCAGATGGATGACGGACCACAAGACGGACAGAACGGACGGAAACGCCTGTGTTTTCGTGGACGAAGTAAGTGAGCTGCACATTAAAGGAACATTTTGTCATTTTGGGAAATATGCATATTGATTTTCTAGCCAACAGTTAGACAAGAAGATTGTTACCACTGTAAATATGTAGCTGCAGCCAGCTTCAGTAGTGTCCAAGATGAAGCCTACACATGTTTTCCAGACTCATATAACCTGTGACACCACTGATCAATGCAGATTTATTTCAACATGAATTAGTCTTCATTTATTTTAATAATCTCTGGGATCACCCCTAGACAGCAGACTAAGAGAAGGATCCACATTCCTGACTTGTTTCTGATCTCACAGGACAGGACTCTTCCCGGAGAGTGGACGACAACCGACCCACACCAAGCCAGCAGCATCACACAACTAGTCTGATGTGAGGAAGCTCCAGCACCACAGCAGTCCACTCAACACACTGAACCACCTTCAGCTCCACACTGTACACACTGGACTGATCTCATGTTTATATCAGTCAAAAAAACATAAATTCAGCCATGTAACATGATCCTGTGTTCAGTCTCAGACTGATGTTGGTTAACATGAATCTTCTTCAGTAGTAAATCAGTTGAAGGTTATATAAAACACCATTATTTATTTGTATTTTTACAGAGACTCAGACTGAGTGCTGCTGTAGTTCAGCGGCTCCTTTACAACAATGAAGAAATGATGATTCCCGACCAGGTCAGATGGATGACGGACCACAAGACGGACAGAACGGACGGAAACGCCTGTGTTTTTATGGACGACGTAAGTAAGCTGCACTCTAAAGGAACATTTTGTCATTTTGGGAAATATGAATATTGATTTTATAGCCAACAGTTAGACACCAGAAGGTTGTTACCACTGTAAATATGTAGCTGCAGCCAGCTTCAGTAGTGTCCAAGATGAAGCCTACACATGTTTTCCAGACTCATGTAATCTGTGACACCGCTGATTAATGCAGATATATTTCAACATGAATTAGTCTTCGTAGTTGATTATTATAGCTGACTCTCTTTGAGACACTGACAGCAGACTAAGAGAAGGATCCACATTCCTGACTTGTTTCTGATCTCACAGGACAGGACTCTTCCCGGAGAGTGGACGACAACCGAACCACACCAAGCCAGCAGCATCACACAACCAGTCTGATGTGAGGAAGCTCCAGCACCACAGCAGTCCACCCAACACACTGAACCACCTTCAGCTCCACACTTTTCACATCTTTATATCAGTCAAAAAAACATAAATTCAGCCATGTAACATGATCCTGTGTTCAGTTTCATACTGATGTTGGTTAACATGAATCTTCTTCAGTAGTAAATCACAGTGGCGGACCGTGCATTTCACACCTAGGCCTTCAGTAATGCTCCGTCTGAATCAATCCACCTCAATAACTATTTTATTGTTATAAAAGCCATCTTATAATGCAGAAATACGCAGAGATACAGTATAAAGAGCCGTTGATTCGCATATAGATAACTCCACAATAAATGCCTTTACTGAATAAGCAAACCAGGGGTGAACAAGTTTCCTTCTACTGCAGCTACAGCAGCGACACACATAAAAACCATCAATAATAACCTCATAAGCTTGCAATATTATTTAGGAAAATGGCAACATTTTACTCACCAAAAATTCGGATCATTTGTAGACAAAATCCATCCTCCTCTCTTTCCTCAAAAACACCTCAATTACTCTGTCGTGCAGATTATCCGTGCGCTTCAGTTCCATCAGGAGGTCCTTTTCTATTGCCATCGAAGCTAATGCCGAAAGTCGAGCCTGCCCTGTCGTATTTCTGGCATAAGTTTTAATACGCTTTAGGGCTGAAAATGTTCGCTCGACAGAAGCAGTGGACATGGGAATGGTAACCGCCAAACATACAAATGTGTACAGCTGCCCCATGCTCTCACTCAGATTTTTCTGATGAAGGAAGTCAAGGAGATCAGTGGGAGATTTTCCTGCAAAATCATTCATGGCATACATTACAGTCAGTTCTGTTTTCAGCCGTGACAGATCAAAAAGTGCACCGTGGCTCTGCGTTAAGCTGGAGAAGGCTGCATGCGGGAAATGTTTCTTGTATTCCTGAAACTACTGGGGGTCGAGGAGGGTGACAAACTTCAGTTTTTCGTGGTCTTGAAATCTGGTCTGTGTCTGGCAAATAATATTGTCCAGAATCCTGCCATGGAGTTGGCGGTAGTACACGCGAGGATCTTGCGCTTGACCTCTCCGTGCGCTCGGAGCGCCTGCGGTGCGTTCAGTATCCTCGTAGAGTTCCTCATATCGGCTTCTCTGTCGCTCAACGGTGTCACAGAACTCCTTCACCCTGGCCAGACAAAACTGTACATCCAGTTTTTTGTCCTGTAGTATTGAAAAGAGCACATCTGAATACTCAAAAATACCATTAAATGTGTCAAGCAAAAAACAAAACTCAAAATCATCCAGACGTGCTTTGAATCCATCAGCGCAGCGCACTGAGTCCTCATCATATTCCTCATGATGCTCCAGAATGTGATCAAACAGTTCCTTTAGAGCATCTCTCTTCTCACAGACTGTATTGACCACTCTGGATGTGTACTGCCACCGTGTTGGTGCCACACGAGGGAGACGCCGCTGGCAGATTTCGTCCAGTAGTTGCGTGCGCCGAGGCGATCTAGAAAAAAATGCAGCAAGGCCATTGAGGTGGGCGAAAAAAATCTTGCATTCTTTAAGCTTTGAGGCCCCTTGAGTCAGTACTAAATTGAGCCGATGTGCATAGCAGTGTATGAATAAAGCCAAAGGTGCTCTCTCTTTAACTTTAGCCTGCACCCCATTTAATCCAGAAGACATGACCGCTGCGCCGTCAAAACACTGGGCCACAACTTTACCCAGACATTCATTTTCCAACAAAAATCCAATGATAAGAGCTGCTATGTCATCGGCTCGCTTCCCACTGGTTACATCTTCAAATCTGACAAATCGCTCCTTGACACCCGTGCCCGTTACGTAACGCAGGACCAGTGCGAGCTGCGCTGCGTTACTCGCGTCTGTCGTCTCATCCACCGTAACAGAGACAAACTGTGCTTTTTTAACTTCACTTTTTATCTCTTCTCCCATTACTTCAGCAATAGCAGTGATCAGGTCGTTTTGTATTTTACCCGACGTTCCACTAAACACTTTATTAGTGGACAGGTGGTAATGTAAATCCGTGTTGCTTTCAGCAATGAGAGAAAGAAGCTCCACATAGTTTCCTCTGTTGTTGGATCCAGCGCTTTCATCGTGTCCCCGAAATGACAGTTCCTGCTTTCCCAAAAAAATTACACAGTCTATCAGTCTTTTTAAGATTTCCCTGTTTTTCTTCACCTTTTCGTTGTGGAGCTCCGTTTCCCTGCGCACTTGCTCGTTCAGCTGTAGATCCACTCTGGTTTCCCCAAAAGTTTTGGAGAGCACCGTTGCTTGTAAGTGTCCGGCAGTGCTTTGGTGTCTCGTTGCTGCCTTGGTTAGGCAAGTCAAATTTCCAAACCCACTGTGGCTCCAAACACCATGTCATCAGTGGCAAATAACAAGCACTCCCAGCAATATAATTTGCAGTGTTCCTCGGACCCTGTGAGCCAGGGGTACCGCTCGTAGTTGGTAACCTGAAAGTGGCGCACAAATCCTTTTCCTGGTTGTGACAGGCTAGCTAGCTCCGGAGTTGTCCGACCTTTCCTAACAATGTCCAGCTTTTCATGAAAAGCCCGTCTTGAAAATGGCCTTGACAGTAAATCTGCCACCAAATCTATTTCTTCTCCTCCTTCAGCCATTGTGGGCTGACAAAATAGCTATGACGCCAACAAAACAATATTTCGATTCGCGCAGCTCGCTACAGATGCAGTTTGCTAGCTTTGGCTGGTACGCTCTCTGACTATCCAATCAACGGCTCTGAATACGGTGACGTTACCGTACGCCAGCTGGAAGGCCCTGGTAATACCAACTCAAAATCTGATTGGTTAAAGCAAAAGTGTCATCGACATTTATTTTTGTGTTAGATGGCCTGCAGAACGGATTGTGAAGGCCTCCAGGCGGATTTATTTGACTTTGACCCTGCCTGGCAACAAATGATAGCTGAAATGTGATTGGTTAAATGCTTTACTATGAAAATGCACATCTGGAAGCAGACAGACTATTTAGACTTATTTAATAAGTATTCATGGACAAAATATAATTAACATCAGCCTGTGATTCAGATATTTTTTAGGCCAGCAGAGAAGGCTTTGCAGGCCCTGACGGCCCACCACTGGTAAATCAGTTGAAAGTTATATAAAACACCATTATTTATTTGTATTTTTACAGAGACTCAGACTGAGTGTTGCTGTAGTTCAGCGGCTCCTTTACAACAATGAAGAAATGCTGATTCCCGACCAGGTCAGAAGGATGACGGACCACAAGACGGACAGAACGGAAGGAAACGCCTGTGTTTTTATGGACGACGTAAGTAAGCTGCACTCTAAAGGAACATTTTGGAAAATATGAATATTGATTTTCTAGTCAACAGTTAGACAAGAAGGTTGTTACCACTGTAAATATGTAGCTGCAGCCAGCTTCAGTAGTGTCCAAGATGAAGCCTACACATGTTTTCCAGACTCATGTAATCTGTGACACCACTGATCAATGCAGATTTATTTCAACATGAATTAGTCTTCATAGTTGATCATTATAGCTGAAGTCTGGGAGTCACTGACAGCAGACTAAGAGAAGGATCCAGATTCCTGACTTGTTTCTGATGTCACAGGACAGGACTCTTCCTGGAGAGTGGACGACAACAGAACCACACCAAGCCAGCAGCATCACACAACCAGTCTGATATGAGGAAGCTCCAGCAACAAAAAAAACCCCACCACCCACAGAAACCCCCTTCTAGTCATCATTTTTTAAAGTGGAGATATCTTATTTTTATTTTATTTAAAAAAAAAAAAACTCAGCCATGTAACATGATCCTGTGTTCAGTCTCATACTGATGTTGGTTAACATGAATCTTCTTCAGTAGTAAATCAGTTGAAGGTTATATAAAACACCATTATTTATTTGTATTTTTACAGAGACTCAGACTGAGTGTTGCTGTAGTTCACTGGCTCCTTTACAACAATGAAGAAATGCTGATTCCCGACGAGGTCAGATGAATGACGGACCACAAGACGGACAGAACGGAAGAAACGCTGTGTTTACGTGGACGACGTAAGTAAGCTGCACCTAAAAAAATTGTCATTTTGGGAAAATGAATATTATTTCTAGCCAACACTTAAAAATTTTCCCACAGTAAATATTAGCTCACCACCAGTAGTGTCCAATAAGCCTACACATGTTTTCCAGACTCTTAATCTGTGACACCGCTATTAATGCAGATATATTTCAACATAATTAGTCTTCTAGTTATCATTATAGCTGACTCTTTTGAGACACTACACAACTAAGAGAAGGACCAGATCCTACTTGTTCTATCTCACAGGACAGGACCTTCCCGGAGAGTGGACGACAACAGAACCACACCAAGCCAGCAGCATCACACAACCAGTCTGATGTGAGGAAGCTCCAGCACCACAGCAGTCCACTCAACACACTGAACCGCCTTCAGCTCTTCAGCTTTACACACTGAACTGATCTCAAGTTCAGTTCAGTCAACAAAACAAAAACTCAGCCATGTAACATGATCCTGTGTTCAGTCTCATACTGATGTTGGTTAACATGAATCTTCTTCAGTAGTAAATCAGTTGAAAGTTATATAAAACACCATTATTTCTTTGTATTTTTACAGAGACTCAGACTGAGTGTTGCTGTAGTTCAGCGGCTCCTTTACAACATTGAAGAAATGCTGATTCCCGACCAGGTCAGATGGATGACGGACCACAAGACGGACAGAATGGACGGAAACGCCTGTGTTTTTATGGACGACGTAAGTAAGCTGCACATTAAAGGAACATTTTGTCATTTTGGAAAATATGAATATTGATTTTCTAGCCAACAGTTAGACAAGAAGGTTGTTGGTAATGACCTGGCCGGTGATCTTGTCTGGCCTGTAGCATTTGCCCCTACAGAGAAACTGGTGGAAGGTATGGAGTCTCCTAAGGACTCTGCTGGAGGAGAAGAAGAAGAAGAAGAAGAAGATCAACCTTTATTAGTCCCACAGTGGGGAAATTCAATTTACACTCTGTTGGTTTTTTTTGTTGGTACTTTCCACCTGTGCAGTGACTCGTGCTATGAACCGTGCTAGTGCACGTTCTGGTCTTGATAGTCCAGTTAAAAAAAGTGTGTCTGTATTTCCTGTTCCTGTTTTTCCCTTGCATGTGTCTCGCAGTGACCTCGTGAAAGAGCAGAGAGACGACCCCACACTTCAGGCTTTGTACAGTCAGGTTATCCAAGCTGATGATGTGGAGAGCACAGCATGTGGTTATTTCCTTCAAAATGGTCTTTTGGTGAGAAAATGGGTTCCTCAGGGGGAATGTTTTGTGGGGGATGAAGTTGTGCAGATTGTTCTACCTTCCACATTAAGGCCCACAGTACTTAAGACTGCACATGATGGCATTGCATGTCATTTAGGGGTACGAAAAACCTATGACAGAGTGCTAAAATATTTCTACTGGCCTCGTTTGAAGCGGGACATTTCTGCATTTATTAAAACCTGCCACACTTGTCAGCTGACTGGTAAACCAAACCAGGTGATTAAGCCTGCTCCTTTGTATCCCATCCCAGTTGCTGAGCATCCATTTGAACACCTGATTATTGATTGTGTAGGTGCCTTGCCACGCTCCAAGGCTGGTAGCAATTTTTTGCTAACCGTGATGTGCCAAGCCACACGTTATCCTGCTGCCTATCCCCTCAGAAACATCACTACAAAGTCAGTAGTTAAAGCTCTGACACAGTTCATGTCCATCTTTGGTATCCCAAAGGTCATTCAGACTGATCAGGGGTCTAACTTCTGTTCAAAGTTGTTTGCAGAAGTGTTACAGGAGTTGAACATCAAACATTCTCAGTCCAGCGCATACCACGCTCAGAGCCAGGGGGCGCTAGAAAGGTTTCACCAAACACTGAAATCTCTTCTCCGTGCATATTGCACTGAGTTGGACTGTGACTGGGAAGAGGGGTTACCATGGCTGTTGCTAGCTGCCAGAGAGGTGTCCCAGGAGAGTCTGGGGTTCAGTCCTAATGACTTGGTTTTTGGCCACAAGGTCAGAGGCCCTTTAGCCTCTTTACACAGAGACTGGCAGGCTGAGGAGCCCCCAGGAAACTTGATTGATTACATAAATGGTTTCAAACATCGGCTGTACAGGGCAAATAAATTGGCAAAAGAAAATCTACAAGCAGCTCAGAGAAAAATGAAACGTCTTTATGATCGGCGTTGTGAACGTCGTGAATTTAGTCCTGGAGATAAAGTTCTTGCACTTCTGCCTGTAGTTGGCTCTACTTTTCAGGCTAAGTTTTCAGGTCCGTATACAGTTGTCCGTAAATTGTCAGAGGTAAACTATGTAATCTCAACTCCTGACCGGAAGAAGTCTGTGCAGTTGTGTCACATTAATCTGTTAAAACCGTATTTTGCTCGTTGTCCTGCACCAGATCCTGTTGCTCCAGTTAACTCTGCTGCTGCAGGAGTTTCAGTGGGTCAACCCCCACCTCCTGACCTGGCAGGAGTATTGGAGGAAGAGGTGTATACGCCAGATGATGGGATTTTGAGAGGGTGTCTAAAGAACTCTGAGTCATTGGCTAACCTGGAAGAAATGTTGAAACATTTACCTGAACCAAACAGATCACAGTTGGTAAATCTAATTAAAAGTTATCCCTGTCTGTTTGCAGATACACCATCTCGCACTCATGTTATTGAGCATGACATTGATGTGGGTGAGGCCAAGCCAGTCAGACAACGGTATTATCGTATGTCTCCAGACAAGCGTGAACATTTGGAAGCAGAGGTCAGATACATGTTGGAAAATAACATTGCTGAACCTTGTTCATCTAGCTGGTCATCGCCATGCTTGCTTGTAAAGAAGCCTGATGATACGTTCAGACCATGTACAGACCTCCGAAAAGTGAACCAACTCACAAAACCTGACTCCTTTCCACTTCCACGTTTGGAAGACTGTGTAGATCAGGTTGGATCTGCCAAGTTTATTAGTAAATTTGATTTACTTAAAGGTTACTGGCAGGTTCCTTTAACACCTAGAGCTAGGGAGATTGCTGCTTTCATTACGCCAAATGGTTTGTATTCATATACTGTTATGCCATTTGGGTTACGTAATGCTCCAGCCACTTTCCAGCGCCTAATGAACAAGGTGGTGTCAGGCCTGGAGGGATGTGCTGTTTTTTGGATGATGTGGTGATATACAGTGACACCTGGGAGGAACATCTTAAACGCGTTCAGAGTTTGTTTGACCGTTTAGCCTGGGCATCTTTGACCATTAACTTGGCAAAATGTGAGTTTGCCAAGGCCACTGTCACCTATTTGGGTAAAGTGGTTGGCCATGGGCAGGTGCGCCCAGTGAGAGCAAAGGTGTTGGCAGTGGACAAATTTCCTGTTCCAACTACCAAGAAAGAGCTTTCTCGGTTCTTGGGGATGGTCGGGTACTACCGTGGGTTTTGTAAAAATTTCTCCACAGTAGTTGCTCCACTTACTTCTCTTCTTAGCCCAAAGGTGAAGTTCGAATGGTCTCTTCCATGTCAGGAAGCATTTGAATCTGTGAAGTCTTTATTGTGTTCGGCTCCTGTTTTAGCAGCTCCACAGATGGATAAACCGTTCTCCCTGTATGTGGATGCTAGCAAAGTGGGAGCTGGTGCTGTGCTCATGCAGGCTAACCAAAGTGGTGTTGATTGCCCGGTGAGTTACTTTTCTAAAAAGTTCAACTCACACCAATTGAACTATTCTATCATTGAAAAAGAAGCACTGGCACTCATCTGGGCATTGCAACACTTTGAGGTTTATATTGGGAGTGGAGTTAGACCTTTAGTGGTATACACAGACCATAATCCACTAACCTTTCTCCACTCACTCCAAAACCCAAATCAGCGGCTTATGCGTTGGTGTCTTTTCCTGCAGCCGTTTCATTTAGACATACGTCACATAAAGGGAACTGAAAATACAGTGGCTGATGCCATGTCCAGAGCTATAGCTGTTTAAATTAATGTGTTTTCCTCCCTGCAGTTTCTCTCTCTGCCCATTCGGGTTTCTCCTCTCTTAAACTGCTTCCTAGGTACCAAGGTTGCTGGGAGGATGACCTGGATGCTTAGGAGATGGGAGCTTGCAGATTGGATGGACATTGACACATTAAAATCAGTTATTTGCCAGAGTATTTGGATTATGTTATAACCTTAATTATTTTGATTGTAGGTAGTATTTGGAAGTAATTGTAGCAGTAGTTGATTTGTGAATCCTAGTGAGGATCCCCATTTTTAAGGGAGGGGGTGTGACGACCCTCTCTCTCACTCTTCCTGTTTGACTGCTGTGCTGCTGCCTTTACAGGTCTAGGGCGTGGCTGACTGGTGTGGCTGGGCGGGTCGTCTGTTTGGTTCTGCCCATCTGGGCTGGGCTGTAGTGAAGGCTTAAAAGGCCTGCCTTCTGTTAGTCTCTCTCTCTCTCCTCAGCTGGGCCTGCTGCGGCCACTTCATCCTCCTGCCTTGGTTTTGGTTTGATGCACCATCCAACATGCATTACACTATATTTTCACACATACACACCCTAACATGACTGATTTATCACTTACTTACACATCCCATCATTTGTGTTTAGTTTGCTTAAGTTGAGTTAAATAAATTAATATAAATTTGGTATCTGTGTGTGGCCTCCCTTCTTGTTGCCAGCCTTGAGCCAGTTGGTAACAAGACCCCATGTCAGAAGCCTCATACCTGGACTAAGGAGGAGAAGAACTGGACCACTGCAGTCAGTCCTCTATTCAGGTGAAAGTAAATGTTGCATTTCATTTGGAAATCCAGGTCCCAGAGTCTGGAGGGAGAGTGGGGAGGCCCAGAATCCAAGTTGGTTGAAGTCCAGTGTGAAGTTTCCACAGTGGGTGATGATTTGGGGGGCGCCATGTCATCTGCTGATGTGGGTCTACTGTGTTTCATCAGGTCCCAAGTCAACGCAGCCGTCTACCAGGAAACTTTAGAGCACTTTGTGCTTCCGTCTGCTGACAGGCTTTATGGAGATGCTGGTTTCCTGTTCCAGCAGGACTTAGCATCTGCCCACAGTGCCAACGCTACTACTAACTGCTCTGCTGACCATCACACTACTGTGCTGGACTGGCCAGCCAACTGGCCTGGCCTGAACCCCACAGAGGATCTATGGGGTGTTGTCAAGAGGAAGATGAGAAACACCCAACCCACAATCCAGATGAGCTGAAGGCTGCTATCAGAGCAAGCTGAGCTTCAATAAGACCTCAGCAGAGCCACAGGCTGATGGCCTTCATGTCTCACCTCACTGATGCAGTAATTCATGCTGAAGGAAACCTGACCAAGCATTGCATGAAAAAACCCACAGACTTTTCAGAAGCTGGACATTTCTGTTTTGTAAACCTTTTTTTCCAGAGATGCCGTTTTCTTTCATTTTTGAGCTGCAGGCTGTAATTATTAAGATTACAATGAAAAAAAGCTTGAAACATTTTAGTTTACATTTTAGATAATATTCACTTTTCACTTTCTTAAATAACTGACAAACAATATTGAACTTTTTCACGATTTTTTTGCACCTTTATACGTTTCCACACTTTGGAGGTGAGTTTGAACGTATCATATCGCAGTCGCACCTTATTGTCTCTTAGAGAAGTTATTTGTGGAAAAGCAGTATTACTGTATAATCTGCAATATTAAAATTGTAGTTTGGGTTTATTTATTTATTTTTTCAGGCCATTTAAATCTAAATGTTAAATCTAAATGTTGAATATAAATCTCCATGTTCAATAAGGGAAATGTTGATTCTCAGTTACATTTTATAATAGTATTCAGACAGCTTTCCTAGTGTCCATAAAATATGTTCCATATGTCCTTAAAATGGGCTGCACGGTGCCGCGGTTAGCACTGTGGCCTCACAGCGAGGTCGGATCCGGCTCGGGGCCCTCGTGTGTGGAGTTTGCATCTTCTCCCTGTGTAAGTGTGGGTTTTCTCCACGTTCTCCAGCCTCCTCCCACCATCCAAAGACATGGACGGGTGTCCTTCATGTTGCTGGCTGTTCAAAAAAGTAATTCATAATCCATACAAAAATGTAAAAATGTCAGAGTCCACAGAAAAGCAGCTGGATTCAGGGTCTCTCCTTGAGGAGTGTTAGCTGAGCTGCACTCAGTAAGGACTGACAGTGAGGAAATGCTCTCACATTGCGTTTACTTACTACATTGAAAACTGTGTTCCTGGCTGATAAAACCAAAGATTGGAGCAGATGTACAGTGTCACTGGTTTTTATGCTCTTTATGAAACGTGTTTTCCATACAGATAATGACAAGGTGGACACACGATGCTCTGGTTCATTTGAGAAGACCTGACCGATGCCTGCCTGCTGTTATTATGTTATGTTACCCTGCTCACTGTTGGGAAGTGCACATCCATAATCACTACGACCTTTTAAAATTACAGCCCAGTGTTGAATAATCATGGTACACAGCAACAGCGATCCTTAAATCTTCCCAATGCAGATTGTTTTGTATAATCTATTTGAAGGCTAAATGTGAAAGGGCTTGATCCTAGTCCCAGAGAAATATTCAAAATTAAATGGGAAGGGGACCCTTCTCATTGTCATCATCATAGTTGTTGGATCAATTTTGGAGCTGCTTCACGCTTTTGTTTAAAAATGGTATTAGAAATATTACTATTACTAGAGCTGAGTTTAAAAACAAAACATGATACCTTTAATAACTAATCATCTCAAGGCCATTTCAATACATTATCAGACATTATCGGTGATTTCTCTGGTTGTTGTTTTTCCAAATTAAAGTGGAGAACAAACTAAAGCTGTGAGGTTTTAGGGCTCAATAAACATCATTTGGACTGTGGTGTCATTAATGTGTAGGGAAGTTAAATCAAATGCAATCAAACAAGTATCACACTACCTGCAAATGATGGATTATTTCACGTTATGGTAACATCAATGAAAGTAAAAGAAGTCGCATACCACATTTTAGATGTTTGATGTTGTCTTTTATTGAATTCAACACCAAAAGAGTCAAGTGGTAAAAAATAGTGGTGAGGTAAAAACTCCCAAAAACCCTTTTAACAGGGAAAAACTGGGAGAAACCTCACGAAGAGCAACAGAGGAGGGCTCCCTCTTCCAGGATGGACATACAGAGTCCAGATGACTAAATGGATGTGTATAATGTGAACACATATGGAGGGATGGATCCAGGAGGATGTCAAGCAGCTTCCAGGTGTCACTAAACAGATGCAGCCTGAGCAACACACCCTCCTCTCCTTCATGTAACCTAGGGAGAGGACAAGATTGTTGGTTTTAGTTCACTGTTGCTTTGGTAATGTAAATGTATGTTTCCCATGTCAATAAGCCCCTTTGGACTGAACTGAATTGCCGGGGCAGAGGACAGACAGACAGACTCACTGGCTCTTCAGATAATGTTCGGGGTCTTGAAGCTAGCAGGCTGCTGACAGTGGTTCGGTGTGTTCAGTGGACCGCTGCGGTGCTCGGGTGTCCTGGGATGATCGGCTGGTCCACATCCACTCTCAGATGCTCCAGGAATGCCAAAAACACAGGAAGAGTCCTGCCCTATGATATCAAAAACAAGTCAGGATTTTTTCTTTTATCACTACACTTCCTCCTTTGGGTTGACAGACATCACCATGTTCTTCCACATTTCTCCTGCAGACTCATGAATCTCTAAATAAATCAACTTTGATCTGTGCCATATTTCAACTTTAGCTTATAACCACTTAATGTCACCTTTGCTAGTCTTGTAGTCTTAGTGAGGACTTACTTAGTTTGTTGGCTAAATCACAGGAGACCATCGCTCTCCAGCTCGTCTTGCGGTCGGCCATCCTTCTCATCTGTTCGGGAGGACCAACTTCTCCTCTGTCATCAAGGAAACTGCTGGACATCCTGCAGGAAAAAGTACAACATTGTCAGCAATATCAGTAATCATTAGAAATATTAAACTGATAAAAAATGTTATTAATTATTGCTTCTGTGGGGTTCAGTTTTCTATCATATGTAAAAAACAACTCAAAGAACAACAGTGAGTACGATAAGTGATCATTAACACGTACAAGACTCATTAAAACACTTGTTAATGTTAATAACTATAACCAGTCCATGGAACTGGGTCTCCAGAGGGTCTCCAGAGCTTTCTGCCTCTCTGAGGTCCACTCTCAAAACCTCAGTGGCCTCTCAGCACTGACCTGCTGCTGCTCCTCTCACATCCTCATCATCCTCATCATCAGAAGAAAGAGGAGGGATATACTCACCTTCCTCAACCTTAGGCGCCTCATCCTCATCATCACAGACCATGTAGAAGCAGAGGTCGTTGGGTCGGATCAGCCACGGGAGATCTTCAGCACAATCAGCCACGTCAAATCAGAGGAGGGCTCCCTCTTCCAGGATGGACATACAGAGTCCAGATGACCTGTCAACAAAATACTCAACAGCATTGAATACATTATCAGGGTTGGCTTCAAGGCCACCATGATGGTCAGCAGGTGGAAAACCATGAGGAACACGATAAGGGTCACCAAGAGAGTCAGCACAAGGGTCAGCAGGAAAACTATAAGAGTCAGTAGGAGGATCAGCAGAAGGGAAAGCACGAAAACCAGCATAAAGGTCAGCAGGAGGAAAAGAAGTAAGATGACCATAAGGGTCAGCAGCAGATGAAAGCAGGAGGAAGACCATAAGGGTCAGCAGGAGGGAAAGCATGAAAACCAGCATAAAGGTCAGCAGGAGGAAAAGAAGTAAGATGACCATAAGGGTCAGCAGCAGGTGAAAGCAGGAGGAAGACCATAAGGGTCAGGAGCAGGGAAGCGGGAAGAAGACCATAAGGGAAAGCAGGAGAAAGGACGAGGAAAAATGTAAGGATCAACAAAAGGGAAAGCGGGAGGAAGACCATCAGTGTCAACAGTAAGGTCAACAAAAGGATCAGAAGGAAAACCAAAGAAGTCAGAAGGAAGGTCAGCAGGAGGGTCAGAAGGAGTGAAAGCAGGAGGAAGACCTAAAGGATCAGCAGGAGGGAAAGTGAGAAGAAGACCACAAGAGTCAGGAGCAGGGAAGCGAGAAGAAGACCATAAGGGAAAGCGGGAGGAAGGACGAGGAAAAATGTAAGGGTCAACAAAAGGGAAAGCGGGAGGAAGACCATCAGTGTCAACAGTAAGGTCAACAAAAGGATCAGAAGGAAAACCAAAGAAGTCAGCAGGAAGGTCAGCAGGAGGGTCAGCAGGAGTGAAAGCGGGAGGATGACCAGAAGGGTCACCTTCACCGTTACCTCCCTGAGGCTCAGCCTCCTGAAGCCAGTCGAGCCAAACGGAGCCACCTGAGGAGGAAAAAAGCATTAAAAAGTCACACTCTCCACCTTCATAAAACAGACAAAAACAGGAAAATCATTTTGACCAGAAACATCACAGACACTTTGTAGAAAAGCCCCCAATAAACAGAGTGCTACTGTCACCTCTAAAAGTGATATGCAATATAGTACAGTACTGTTATTTGAGACATTATGACAGGATGAGAGTGATCTGATGATGCATGGATGTTGTGATGATGTCTAAAGTTTTGATTTTAAAGCTGTTGTGGCATATTTGAAATGCTGACAAAAGGTTTACACCTTTCTGACTTGTGGAAACAGTAATGAGGGACTGTTGGTGCAGAGCTCAGGAGAAAACTGCTTGTTTTAGTCTGGTTCAAAGAATAACTTTGTATTTCCTGTAATATTTAAAGGCAGGGTGGTGATCTTGAGAAACTAGCAAGACTACACTGGATTTTTAAAAATGATCCAGCAGAAAAAAAAATGAGCCAAGTGTCTCCAACTCTTTTCCAATGAATGCAGCTAGCAGCAATAGCTACGAACTAGCTCCAAAAGTGTCTAAATCTAGCCAGAAATTTGCCAAGTCTGCAAACACTGACAGTCTGTCCCCTCAGGCCTCCCTCTAAAGCAGGGGTGGCCATGAGAAACCAAGATTGTTGCTGGGGGCCAAACAAATACTGTCAGATGTAACCTCTATTTTAACACTATACTACTTTTAGATATATGTTGGTAAAAGCTGACACAATATCGTCCACACCTGATGGGAACCACTGCTGTGCTGTACACACTGCACAATATTACACAAAAACACCCCATCATGATCTCATACATCGTTATATACATTTAAAGATCATGTTGACTGGGCTGCAGAAGCACATGTTCAATTGTGATAAATTGATCCAAATCATGATATAGGTTGATCTGTATTCAGTCAGATTTAGTTCTGTGACAATCAGTACTTCTGTCTCTACTCAGTGAGAAAACAATATGGAGTCAAATCAATCTCAGTGTTAATGAATGCACACAGAAGGATTCAGAAATGGAGTTTTCTTATTTATATAAAAATGACTCTACAAAAAATAGTTTTCAATACACAGAAAGAGTTAAAATATAAATTTAAAAATGATAATTAAAATGATTTAATAATAATACAAATATACAAAAAATACATTAAATATGCTCATATATATTATATTATATGTATATAATATATATTATATAACTACTTAAATTTGTATTTGTTTTAAATTTACACACAAACACACACACATATACAGTATATATATAGTTATATAGTAATAATAATAATAATAACAATAATACTAATTAACAATGTTATAATAGTATAATATATTATAAATATTAATATAATAGAAACATATTTTTGTGGACAGAGTCATTCATATATAAATCACAAAACACATTTGTGGATATTTCTGTGTGCATTCATTAATACTGAGACTGATCTGACTCCATAGAAGAATCTATCTATTTAATCCTCGTTTATATAACCCAAGTTCACACAACAACCCTGTTCACATTCCTGTTTTTGCCTCTGAATACATATCTTGTTTCTTATAATCTCAACAAAGGTCAAACGAGTTTAACATTATTCAGAACAACAGGCTGTAATTCTGTCATGTTGCATCAGATTTCAGTCATGTTAAAATGGTGGAAACAGCTGGTTCTGACTCTATTCAGTGATGTCGCGAGAAAAGATGGTTGTTCACGGCACTGAGCTTTTTTAAGAGGATGCTGCTGCCTCCAAGGTTCCCAATATGCTGTGAAAAACACTGAGACAGCGAAAAAAGTATGATGCGCACAGACCCTCGTGCGTAATTACGCACGCTTAAACATGGGGACCTTCATTAATTCACGCGCACTTAAGGACAGGGCTTCTCCAGAAATAACCGCACCAAAATATATGTGCAAAATAATCGATTATATTTAGTTACTGTCCTAAGTTGTAAATCACGCTGCGTGGAGGAGACGGCGGCATCTTTGGACGCAGGACGCGCACAGTCACTGCATGAGAAACCGCTCTCATCTCTTCCCTTCATCAGAAAACACCACATGAACTAGTAAAACATATTATAATATGATGACAGTACTATCATGTCAAGTAGAAGCTCTGAGTGATGACTGAGCACCTTTGATTTTAGGTCCAATAACTGTCAGACACTTTAGTTCACTTCATTCAGGCTCATAACAATATCGATCTGTTAGTGCACTTTGAGAAAACCTAAAAATGACTTCATAAATGTGATAAACGTGGACTTGAAAAGGACCCGACAACATGTCCAGATACATTTTAAGAAGTAATCTCAACTGTCCACACGGAGGAAGGTGTGCTGTGTTTACAACTCTGACTTCAACACCTTTGCTCCTAGACGTTACGTCGTTTCCATGACGCACAAATCAGCTTGTTGTTTGGGCATTATTCAAAAAATGGCTGAGTCGCCATTTTGTTTCCTAAATGACTCAACGGAAAATTTGGAAAATATGTTGCCCTCAAACAAAAATAAGTGTTTTCAAATCACTATCCTTGTTAACATTCTGTACAATACTCCCGCCACACTTCACATTACACGTGTTACCAGATAATTATTATTTTTCACCCAGAAAACATCAAGTTTCATCACAATCAGTGTTTCCCTAACAGGCCGACTAACAGTCTACTAATCACTTAACTATAAATTCAACAATTGAACATAATTTAAATATTAAAAGATGTCTTACCTCCAAAAGAGGCGGTGGCCGGCAGGCCGTACACACGGGGTCCAAAAAACACCATCTCCTAGAGGGGGGTAGATTTCAGCTGCGATCCGGTATCAAAGATAACCAGTCACCAAGTTTTCACAAGAGGTCAGCTCGTGTCCGAGTCCAAGTGTGAAAGGGGCTCCTAGAGAGGTCCGCAGCCCTTATATAACCTCGGTACCATGTCAACAATCCGTTTCCATGACTTCGACGCACGAGCGTGAGCGAGTCCCATACAGTAACAGATGATATCATGTTCATGATTTGGCCTCTTTATTCTGTTACAGTAGGTGTTGCCATCAATAATTATTGTGTACACACTTCACACCATCTTGACCCATCTAGATACAAAATAATATTAAATGATAGTGATAATAAATGTGAATCAATGCATGTTTCCGTCTACATCATGAAAAGATTGCATAATTAATTAATGTCCAAATTATAGCCTATATCATGGCATTTCATTTCTCCTTAAGAGGTCTTGATTGTTTTTTCATGTCTTACATCTATTTATGCAAAATTCTTTTAATTTTGTTTCTTTTCTCTTCGTATTTATTTATTTATTTATTTATTTATATATGTATTTATATCAGCAGGATCAGCAACCAAACCAACTCGTGCAGGCATGTGCGCGCGGGCCAAATGCGGCCCGTGTTCAAATTTCCACCGGCCCACAGCCTTTGTCATAAAATCAACAATATGCGGCCCCACAATGTCGGTGCGCAGTTGAGGAGGTATGCAGCAGACACCTCATCTCTGGCTGAGGAGTTTTAACGCCGCTTTCGGGATTTTGCAGCTGTTGAAAAGGAGATCAGGCTTTTTAACTCTCCTTTCTCCGTTGGCGCTCCAGACCTCCTCCAGCTGGACCTCGTTGAGCTGCAGTGTGATGCGGAGAGTCGCGGTCGGCACCAGCAGCTCCCTTTGTCAACTTTTACCGCCAGCTGGATGAAGGCAGGTTCCCAGAGATTCAAACATTTGCTAAGAAAATGCTGAGCTGGTTTAGCTCGACATACATGCGAGAGGACATCCAAGAACCGCCTGAGGACGAGATTAAGAGACTCTGACCTGCGTGACATCTGCGCATCAGAACCACTGCTTTAGAGCCAGACCTGGTCTACTGACTGTTGTCCAGATCTCACAGCCACCCTTCACATTAGTGCAGACAAGTTCTATGTTTAGTCTTCTGAGGTAAATCACTTCTATTTTTTTTCTTTTTTAATGAATATGCTCTGAGTCTTTTCAATCCAGGGATCATTTGTTCTTGTTTTTCAACTGACAATCAAACTGGGTCTTGTTGCTAAATAGTGTTCATATTTATTGATAACAAACATTAGGGTCTTAAGAAACAAATATACAAATACTCAACATTAAATATTAAGATCAAATTTGGTCCAGCACTCATTTTTCCATTTCATATTTTTGATCCAAGTCTAAAAGTGACATAAATTTCGTGTTTGATATCTGATTCTAAATCAAATAACATATTTTGTTTTTTTCATTTTTGATGTTCAGTTGAAAAATGAAAGAAGGGGTGCTTCACAGATTGATATGGCCCTGGAATAAGATAACTGTTATTCTGTTATCATGTTAATGGTTCAAAGAGTGTCAGGCTGAATGGTCGGCCCCCCACACATTTAACCTCACCAAATCTGGCCCTCTTTGCACAAAGGTTGGACAGCCCTGAACCAGAGGACAGGAGGCTCAGTGAGCTCCTCTGGTAGAGCAGGGGGCCGGGGGTTCAGGTCTGACTCCTGGACCTTTTCTCCTCGTCATCCTCTCTCTCCCATAACTGTCACAGTTTCTGTCAAATCAAAGTCAAAACAGCCAAAAAGTAAAGAAAACATAGATGAACAAAAATGTAGAAACTGAATAGCATTTAAATTCATATGTCCTGTTTAATTATCAGCTTTAATTTATTTATTTCAATATTTATTCATTTACTTCCATATATATTTCAACATTTATTTATTTTTATTTTGTTATTTTTTCCATGAATTTATTCTGTATTCATTCACTTATTCTTGTACTTATACATTTATTTATGCAATTTTTTTCTGCAGAAAATGTAGGGAACAACTAAAAGCAAATGTCCTGTCTATCAATTTTTATTAAATTATTTCAATATTTATTAATTTCTTTACATGTATGCATTTCTGTATTTATTAATTTATTCTTCTATTATTTATTCTTCTATTTATCTATTCTTCTATTTATACAATTATTTATGCAATTTTCTTTTATTTTTTTTTTTATTATTTTATTTATTTACTTATTTATCAGATCAAGCCCCCACAGCTCCTAATGGGATAAGCGGTTGAAGATGGATTGATGGATGGATTTATTTATGTATCATCAACATAAGAAAAGAAAAAAAAAAGGAAAATGTGCTGAGTCACCTCACCTGGTAGAACAGGTGCCCCATGCATCGAGGATTAGCTCAGCAGCTGGAGGTTCAAATCCAACCTGTGGACCTTTTTTATCAGCAGAAAATGTAGGTGAACAATAATAAATATAGACAAATTGATTTTTTTTATTTCAATTTTCAATTTAATTTTCAACTTTTATTTATTTAATTCAATATTTATTCAATTATTTACATTTACATTTAAGCATTTATTTATTCTTTTATTTATTTTTCCATGTATTTATGTCTGTACTTTTTCATTTATCCTTGTATTTTATTATACATTTATTTATATAATTTTCTTTTTTATTTATTTATTCATTTATTTACTTATCTATGCAGCATCAATATCAGCAACAAAACCAGCATGACGCGAGGACGCTCAATTGTATATGTATATTTATTAATTTAGTCATTTATTTATTTATATGTTTAATCGTGCAATTTTCTTTTATTTTTTCTTTATCTATTTATTTATTTAGTGATTTCAGCAGCATCATCATCAGCCACAACACCAACAAACAGGACTCTCTCTCTCCCACCACCGTCACTGCCTCTGTCAAACCAACATCAGCTCTGTCCGGCCAGCACTGGATGTATTCCTCTATTCCACCATCGTCCTCTGACAACACGTCACCTCGTCAGATTTCACAATGAGGCTTGTCCTTGAGAAACACTCCTTCCATCAGGATGTGAGGTTAGAGGTAAAGATAAGTAAATCAACATTGGGGGAACAGGAACGGAGCCTGATTTAAAATCTGTTGCTTTAAGTTATATAATTCTCATTATGTTTATCAGGAGACAGGCTAGTTGAGATTGTCACATATTTTTTTTAAGCGCCACTTGGCCTCCACAAGTAATATGTTTTATTTATTTACAGTATATAACACCTGTTCCGATGCCTCCAGTTCTGGCTGGGTCGACGCCACAGCCAGAGACTCAGACTGAGTGTTGCTGTAGTTCAGCGGCTCCTTTACAACAATGAAGAAATGCTGATTCCCGACCAGGTCAGATGGATGACGGACCACAAGACGGACAGAACGGAAGGACACGCCTGTGTTTTCGTGGACGACGTAAGTAAGCTGCACATTAAAGGAACATTTTGTCATTTTGGGAAATATGCATATTGATTTTCTAGCCAACAGTTAGACAAGAAGATTGTCACCACTGTAAATATGTAGCTGCAGCCAGCTTCAGTAGTGTCAAAGATGAAGCCTACACATGTTTTCCAGACTCATGTAACCTGTGACACCACTGATCAATGCAGATTTATTTATACATGAATTAGTCTTCATAGTTGATTATTATAGCTGAAGTCTGGGAGACACTGACAGCAGACTAAGAGAAGGATCCAGATTCCTGACTTGTTTCTGATCTCACAGGACAGGACTCTTCCCGGAGAGTGGACGACAACCGAACCACACCAAGCCAGCAGCATCACACAACCAGTCTCAACACACTGAACCGCCATCAGCTCCACACTTTACACGCTGCACTGATTTAATGTTGAATTCAATCAAATAAAACAAAAACTCAGCCATGTAACATGATCCTGTGTTAATTCTCATACTGATGTTGGTTAACATGAATCTTCTTCAGTAGTAAATCAGTTGAAGGTTACATTCAAGGTGTAGACGCTCAAACAACTTTGTCACCAAGAGCCTGTTTCAAGAAGCTGCTATATACAAGTATATATGTATTTATAACAACAACAACAACAACACATGTAATTCCTCCTCCATCACACACAATGGTGGAATAAATATTTAGATCCTTTACTTAAGTAAGAGGGCTGACTCTGAAAATACTCCACTACAACTAAATGTCTGACAGTCAAATCAAGCAAAAGTATCTAATGTAAGTATTTCAGCAAAATATACTTAAAGTATTTAAAGTAAAAGTACTCATTCAGCAGTAAAATGTTCCCTGTCAGTGTTTTACTGTTACATCTGATGTTTCTGGATTAATATTACTGCTGCATTAACACGTATGTTGCATTTTACTGCTGTGGATGTTTAACTTTGTGCTAATTTTAACTCCTTCATATCTTGTTGGGCAGTTTAATTTACAGCAATGCATCATGGGCTATAAGATCATGTGTTGGTAGTATCGTTCCAGCTGATCCAAGAGGGTTTTTAAAGAGTTTATTTAGCTCAAGAAGGAGGAAAATTTATTCAACACATAAAGGGACACGTCATCCTTCAGTTTATCTCAAACATTAAAAAATCAGCACATCTGGAGTTATGTGGTTTTCACTGGACAGGAAGGAAACCTAAGCTGTAAAGTAACTAAAGCTGTCAGATAAATGTAGTGGAGTAAAAAGTACAGTATTTACCTCTGAGATGTAGTAAATAGAAGTATGTATACATCTATATTTATATATATGGCTTAGACCTATCATTACCATCTCATATTTTCTTGGTCAGGTTACAAAAAACATGAACAAGTGTTATTTTATATAACTTGTGAGTTTCAGGCGAAGCTACATGCATCATATGAAACTACAAAAACCTAAGGATTCCTACCAACCATGTCACACCTACGTGTCGCAAATGAGGTTAAAGAGCGCTCCAAACTTGCACTAAATGTTGGCAAGGAAAAGCTGTCATGGCCATTTTCAGACGTGTCCCGTGACCTCTGACCTCAAGATATGGAAATGAAAATGGGTTCTATGGGTACCCACGAGACTGTTGAGCTTGAGTTTGCCATGTTATGATTTGAGCATATTTTTTTATGCTAAATGCAGTACTTAAAAAGGCATATTTGTCCACTCCCATTTTGAAAAGAAAAAAGAAAGTTTTAAATGGGCAATCGTGACTGATTGCGATTGAATCTTTTTATCGATCGACATTCTTAATAATAATATAGCAATAAAACCACAGCTGATTATATCCGACACTGTAACAGGCTTCATGAATAAATAGGAAGGCGTTGCCAGAGATTACTGATACCGGCCGGCACACGTGCCAACGTGAAAAAAAAAGTACTGGCATTTATTTTTTTTCCCACTTCAAGCACTGTTGACAGTGTAATGAATACATGAGTGAGGGAGTTAGTAAATTTGTTCTCCCTGCGTATGGTTCAGGGCGTTCGTCTCTGAGAGAATCCAGTGATACAGAGGTCATATTGTTGCTGCAGCCATCTTATACATGGCAAATTCTTCTAGTGGCCATAAGGCCTTCATTCATCCATCTCTCAGGCTGAAGAAGGTACCACAACTCTGGAAGACCTCCTGCATCGTCCCAGTGCCCAAGAAAGGACTCCCTAGCACCCCCAATGACTACAGGCCAGTCGCTCTGACGTCACACGTCATGAAGATCCTGGAGAGACTGGTCCTGCAGTCGACGCCATCATCTACATGCTCCACAGAGCCTACACGCACCCGGAGAAGCCGCAGAGCACAGTGAGAATCATGTTCTTCGACTTCTCCAGTGCATTCAACACAGTCCAACCGCACCGGCTAGCTGAGAAGCTCTCAGCTATGCAGGTAGACCACGACCTGGTGGACTGGATTACGGACTACCTCACCAGCAGACCACAGTATGTCAGACTGCAGGGCAGCCTGTCTGACGTGCTGGTGAGCAACACCGGTGCTCCCCAGGGAACTGTGCTGTCACCGTTCCTGTTAACCACGATGCTATGCTATGCATATGCAATACCCACCCATCTGCTGCACTTTACTTATTACTGTTTTACTTATCTTATTTATTTTATTGGCAATTTCGTTCATTGCACCTTCTTTTCCTTCATTGCACCTTCTCTTTTACTTTTTACTTATTGTATTCATCTGTACTGTTGTTGCTGCTGCGGTGACACCCGCATTTCCCTCCGGGGATTAATAAAGGTTCATCTTATCTTAATTTATCTTGTCTTACTCCTTCAATTTTACACATGAGAGAAGGGCTCACAGCTGATTTTACCACATGACCCCCCCCCCCCCCCCAGCCGGATAGAGAAAGCCACAATAACAGCACAGGAAGAAATATGGTGATTTCAAAATAAAGATTTTTTTTTTAATTATTATTATCAGTTGTTTCAGCACAAATGACAGCCAAGTGTTTTTAAAATATCCAGAGAGGATGTGTAAGTACAAAAACTCTGACTTTTAACGCTGTTTAAGTGTGTAAGCGGCAGTTGTTGTATCTGAAAGTATAGATACAGATACAATAAAGATATTGAGAGTACATCTACAGCCTACAGTGTTTATGCAAAAGGATTTACAATCTTACTCCCATTTTCCTATTCACACACTGGTTATTGTAAATAACTACTTGTTTAACAGTGTAACAGGTGTTGTGTTGAGTACTGTTTCCCTTCGATGTGTTTCACCCTACCTCAACCTGAACCTACCCTGTTTTATGTCAGTGCAACCCTTTAACCCTGACAGATGCTGCAAGGACGACCGATTTTTGTAGGCCAACCAGGAGGTTAGCATCGCCCTGATTCCCTCAACAAACAATCTCTGCGGCAAACAAATGTTTATGAAACTTGTACATTTCATTCAGCAAAGATAATCTTCCCAAATGAACACCGCTTTTATGATTTTTGAAGTTTGAAAAAGCTAATGTTACGCTATAAACGAACTACAAGTCGGTGTGATAACGTTTTGTAGTCTCTTTTAGCCACTACCGATGTATTTTATATCGTAAAAAAATAAATCTCTTAAATTTCTAAGAAATCTCTAAACCCCCCCCCCATTCAAAAACCGGAAACGGAAGTGCTAAATGCCAACTCATTTCCTGTTGCTCTCCAGTATATATATATATATATATATATATATATATATATATATATATATATTTTTATATATATATATATATATATATATATATATATATATATATATATATATCAGAAGGAGCTCCATCTCCCTGTAAAATTGAGGGGTTCGCTCCAAACTAAACTCGTTAGCTAACGTGGTCCTGTACAGTTAGGTAAGTCTGACAGTCTGTGCTTAGCTCTGTTAAAATAGTGCAATAATTAGTTTTTTTGCCGGTAAAAACTGTGTATGTTGTACGTTAAAGGGTAACGTTACCACAGCAAATGCTTCTGTGACAATACTGACCGCGAGTAATGTGTTAACTTGTTTAGCACACGATAGCTAATGTTAGCTAGCTAATGTTTTAGCTTGTTTCTGCTTCCTTTTCATGAGGATTCTCCGTGGTGTAACGTTAGCCTGCTCGCTAACCAATTGTTAGTTTGTACTTTTACACCACAGTAATTATAAAAACGCATTTTTAAATTATTTTCTGTCCAATTTCAGTGGCAAAACACGAATTAGCGCAATACATCGACAAATAATGCAACCTTTATTTTGAAGTCAGTAACCGGAAGTGGCTTTCTTTCTTTCTAAACTGACTTAACAGCTGTCCCCTCCTCTCCAGCATCACACACCGCCTCCCAGCTTTCCGTAGAGCCGAGCAGGAGTGCACCGCCGCGGGGAAGATGGCCTCAGTTTCTAGTAATAGTCCGAGCAGAGTGCGGTGGTGAATCCTGGCGGGTTTCGGGTTTCCTCCCAGTGTTTTCCTCCCTGAGCATGAGAAGACAGCCCGCAGCAGCGGTCGCTCTCAGACTACTACAGGACAGACTGCACTGCGTGATGCAGACCAGAGTCCAAGAGTTGACATCCTGCTGCCAGGAGGTGATGGTCTCCTCCTCGCTCCCCTGCTCACCTGTTGCTCTGTCGTGCCTCTCCAAATGTCACCATGTTCACAGTTGATTCATTTGCTTTTCGTGCAACTCTGTGCGTCAAACTGCGCATTCACCGGGGCTGTTGCGTGTTTGTTTTTATCTTACAGGACATCTAACGCTGGGACTGTTTGTATTTAATCCCCAGAGCAGTTCAGCTGTAACAACGCAACAATGATCTGACGGCTGTAAAGTGAGACAAACATTAGTAGAAGTCACCTGGCGTCGCCATCTAATTGGCTGTCTGCGCTGCTCATGATGGCCAATAACAACGAGCTACAAGTGAGTTTCTCAACTTTTACATTTGTCATTACTTACTGCGTTAATGCTGCTGTGTTAATGTGTATACAAGATCTAAATGTGGTGAAACATCTGGAGAGGAGATCTTTTCAATTGACTCTTGTTGATGGTTGTAGTGGTGGGAGGAGGTCTGTGGTGGAAATACTCTGATGAGGGATAGTCTTCTCTAAAGGGCTATTTTGTGTGATTTAGTATTGCATTTCTATACGGTAAGACAGCTTCAAACTGAAGCTGCCGAGGCCAAGGCAGCCTGACTTTTGTCATAATTTCGTCATGATACTGGAATGTCTAACCTCAATACAAGACCTTGAAAAAAATGACAGCATAAAAGTTGTGACTTTTATTAAAGGATAAATAGCAGAATGTGTGTCAACGCGTTGTCGGAGAGAAGAGAGAGTAGAAAGGGTACCTGAGTATTGATACTGGGGAAAATGAGAATTGAAACCGCTCAGTATTGATATGTCTCGGTACTTTGATATTTTTGGCAACACTACAAGTAACTACTCAAATAAATAGAATGGCGATAAAGTACAGAAAACTATCCATCCATCCGTCGTCAACCGCTTATCCCGTTAGGGGTCGCGGGGGGGCTGGAGCAGATCCCAGCTGGCATTGGACTAAGGCGGAGGACACCCTGGACAGGTCGCCAGTCCATCGCAGGGCACATAGAGACAGACAACATATAGACAGACAACCATTCATACTCACATCCACACCTACAGGCAATTTAGAGTAATCAATTAACCTAAACAGCATGTCATTGGATGGGGGGGGGAGGCGGGGACCCCGGGTTCCTCCCACCATCCACGCTTACACGGGGAGAACATGCAAACTCCACACAGAAGAGCAGCAAGCTGGAATCGATCCTGCGACCCTCTTGCTGTGAGGAGACAGCGCTAACCACTACACCACCGTGCAGCCCTACAGCCCTTTATTATGAATGTAAATGTGAAGCAGAATAATATTAAAGTAAAAAAGGAGGAGTGCTGCCAGCTCTAAATGTGTGCACTCCCAATCAGACTGAAGTTACATTACTAGTTTGACATTTTGATTTCACACACAATAAGAGGATAAACACACAGATAACATGACCACTACAGCCACTACTTCCTATTTCCAAATTAAATGCAATGATTTCCCATCCGTGACCCAGTAGTTGCCCTCAGGTGTAGTCCGGGGTGAGTCATGGAAGGCGTTATGGTGACAGAGCCTCCGGTCTAATGTAGAGAGGTCGGGTTACAGTTCCCCCGGCGTCAGCCTATTTCTGGATGCATTGGAGGGAAATGTTAAAAATTAAAGGCTGAGTGGCAGATCAGTTCAAGTCAGCAGGCAGCGCATCACTCTTTAGTTAGTGACCCCTGTCACAAGGTTAAACTGCTGCAGAGAGACCGTGCAGTGGTCGACGCAGATGAAATGGAAATGCATGTGATTAATTATCCCCACAACCCACTCATATCTCCTGTATCACATATTAGTTCTTATTAGTTCTCAGTTCTTATCTCTTTTTTTAAACTTGTTTCTCTATACACTGTGTGATGTTAATTGTGTTGCGTTTTGTACTTTTTGTAAATACTGAGCATCTATGGCACAACAATTTCCTTCGGGATGAATAAAGTTCAATCTTATCTTATCTTATCTTATCTTATCTTATCTTATCTTATCTTATTAGATTGTGTGGGTTTGGTTTCACACAACTCATATGGGAGGAGAGCAAAAAGTGTGAAGAAGTAAAGAAAAGTCAGGCACAGACTAAGAGAAGGATCCAGATTCCTGACTTGTTTCTGATCTCACAGGACAGGACTCTTCCTGGAGAGTGGACAAGAACCAAACCACACCAAGCCAGCAGCATCACACAACCAGTCTGATGTGAGGAAGCTCCAGCACCACAGCAGTCCACTCAACACACTGAACCGCCTTCAGCTCCACACTTTACACACTGGACTGATGTCATGTTTATATCAGTCAAAAAAACAAAAACTCAGCCATGTAACATGATCCTGTGTTCAGTCTCAGACTGATGTTGGTTAACATGAATCTTCTTCAGTAGTAAATCAGTTGAAGGTTATATAAAACACCATTATTTATTAGTGTTTGTACAGAGACTCAGACTGAGTGTTGCTGTAGTTCAGCGGCTCCTTTACACCTTTACAACAATGAAGAAATGCTGATTCCCGACCAGGTCAGATGGATGACGGACCACAAGACGGACAGAACGGAGGAAACGCCTGACTGGACACGCAGAAGCTGCACAAAGAACATTCTTTGATAGAAATCACCACATAACAGTTGTACCCGAAAATACGCAGCCAGCCAGGGTCCAAGATGAAGCCACACATCCACCAAAACCTGGACACCACGACAGCAGATACACAAAACCAAAACAATCGGGGACACGACAGCAGACAAGAGAAGGACCATCCGCTTCTATCCACGGACAGGACTCCCCGAGAGTGGACGACAACCGAACCACACCAAGCCAGCAGCATCACACAAGCAGCTGATATGAGGAAGCCCAGCACCACAGCAGTCCACTCAACACACTAACCACCTTCAGCTCCACACTTTACACCTGAACTGATCCAAGTTCAGTCAGTCAACAAAACAAAAACAGCATGAACATGACCTGTCACCAGGACAGCCCGAGACAGGAAGAAAAAACCAAAATTCGAGACCACAGGGACCCACAATGAAGAAAGCGACCGCCGGCAGAGGAACGGCAGACGGACAGAACGGAAGGAAACGCCTGTGTTTTCTGGACGACGTAAGAAGCTGCACTCTAAAGAACATTTTTTCATTTTGGAAAGCAATTATTTTCTAGCCAACACTAGACAAGAAGATTCCCACGAAAATCCCCCTCAACATACCACCTTTTCCACCACCTCCCCCACATTTCACAACCTCTCCTGCCCCCCCCCTCTTTCTCCCCGCCTCCCCCCCCCACCACCACACACCACAACCACTATACTCCACCCACCACCACCAACACACTAACCCCTTCACCCCTACCCCCCTTTCCCACCCCCCTTTCACCCTGCCCTTCAACTCTTTTTTTTTTCCCCCCCCTTTCCTAAACCCCCCAACCCACAAACACAGAACGGAAGGAAACCCTTCACCAGACCCCGTTTCTTTTACATGTTTCCCCCCAAGTTCCCACAAAACCCCCCACCCCCCTTCCGCCACCCCACATACAAACCCCCCCACCCCCCCCCCAACCACCCCCCCCCGGGAAGCCCACACCACAAACTCCCACTACCACCTTAGCCCACACTTTCACCTTTAAACCACCCCCCCAACCCCACCAACCCCCCCCTCACTCCAGACTCATATAACCTTACACCACTCAATCAATATTCAACAATACCAAAACAACCTAGCACACACAACAAGAAAGACCAGACCTCTCCCACCTCCCAACACACAAACACACCAACCACCACACACAACCACTGATTGAGGAAGCTCCAGCACCACAGCAGTCCACTCAACACACTGAACCGCCTTCAGCTCTTCAGCTTTACACCTGACTATCTCATGTTTATATTAGTCAAAAACAACTCACCATTAACATACCTTTTCAGCTCAACTATTTAACATGAATCTTCTTCAGTAGTAAATCAGTTGAAGGTTATATAAAACACCATTATTTATTTGTATTTTTACAGAGACTCAGACTGAGTGTTGCTGTAGTTCAGCGGCTCCTTTACAACAATGAAGAAATGCTGATTCCCGACCAGGTCAGATGGATGACGGACCACAAGACGGACAGAACGGAAGGAAACGCCTGTGTTTACGTGGACGACGTAAGTAAGCTGCACACTAAAGGAACATTTTTTCATTTTGGGAAATATGCATATTGATTTTCTAGCCAACAGTTAGACAAGAAGATTGGTACCACTGTAAATATGTAGCTGCAGCCAGCTTCAGTAGTGTCCAAGATGAAGCCTACACATGTTTTCCAGACTCATATAACCTGTGACACCACTGATCAATGCAGATTTATTTCAACATGAATTAGTCTTCATAGTTGATCATTATAGCTGAAGTCTGGGAGACACTGACAGCAGACTAAGAGAAGGATCCACATTCCTGACTTGTTTCTGATCTCACAGGACAGGACTCTTCCCGGAGAGTGGACGACAACAGAACCACACCAAGCCAGCAGCATCACACAACCAGTCTGATGTGAGGAAGCTCCAGCACCACAGCAGTCCACTCAACACACTGAACCACCTTCAGCTCCACACTTTACACACTGGACTGATGTCATGTTTATATCAGTCAAAAAAACATAAATTCAGCCATGTAACATGATTCTGTGTTCAGTCTCAGACTGATGTTGGTTAACATGAATCTTCTTCAGTAGTAAATCAGTTGAAGGTTATATAAAACACCATTATTTATTTGTATTTTTACAGAGACTCAGACTGAGTGCTGCTGTAGTTCAGCGGCTCCTTTACATCTTTACAACAATGAAGAAATGCTGATTCCCGACCAGGTCAGATGGATGACGGACCACAAGACGGACAGAACGGACGGAAACGCCTGTTTTTTTATGGACGACGTAAGTAAGCTGCTCTCTAAAGGAACATTTTGTCATTTTGGGAAATATGCATATTGATTTTCTAGCCAACAGTTAGACAAGAAGATTGTTCCCACAGTAAATATGTAGCTGCAGCCAGCTTCAGTAGTGTCCAAGATGAAGCCTACACATGTTTTCCAGACTCATGTAATCTGTGACACCACTGATCAATGCAGATTTATTTCAACATGAATTAGTCTTCGTAGTTGATTATTATAGCTGAAGTCTGGGAGACACTGACAGCACACTAAGAGAAGGATCCAGATTCCTGAATTGTTTCTGATCTTACAGGACAGGACTCTTCCCGGAGAGTGGACGTGAACCGAACCACACCAAGCCAGCAGCATCACACAACCAGTCTGATGTGAGGAAGCTCCAGCACCACAGCAGTCCACTCAACACACTGAACCGCCTTCAGCTCTTCAGCTTTACACGCTGGACTGATCTCATGTTTATATTAGTCAAAAAAACAAAAACTCAGCCATGTAACATGATCCTGTGTTCAGTCTCACACTGATGTTGGTTAACATGAATCTTCTTCAGTTGTAAATCAGTTGAAGGTTATATAAAACACCATTATTTATTTGTATTTTTACAGAGACTCAGACTGAGTGTTGCTGTAGTTCAGCGGCTCCTTTACAACAATGAAGAAATGCTGATTCCCGACCAGGTCAGATGAATGACGGACCACAAGATGGACAGAACGGACGGAAAAGCCCGTGTTTTTATGGACGACGTAAGTAAGCTGCACTCTAAAGGAAAATTTTGTCATTTTGGGAAATATGAATATTGATTTTCTAGCCAACAGTTAGACAAGAAGGTTGTTACCAATGTAAATATGTAGCTGCAGCCAGCTTCAGTAGTGTCCAAGATGAAGCCTACACATGTTTTCCAGACTCATGTAATCTGTGACACCACTGATCAATGCAGATTTATTTCAACATGAATTAGTCTTCATAGTTGATCATTATAGCTGAATCTCTGGGAGTCACTGACAGCAGACTAAGAGAAGGATCCACATTCCTGACTTGTTTCTGATCTCACAGGACAGGACTCTTCTCGGAGAGTGGACGACAACCGACCCACACCAAGCCAGCAGCATCACACAACCAGTCTGATGTGAGGAAGCTCCAGCACCACAGCAGTCCACTCAACACACTGAACCGCCTTCAGCTCTTCAGCTTTACACGCTGGACTGATCTCATGTTTATATTAGTCAAAAAAACAAAAACTCAGCCATGTAACATGATCCTGTGTTCAGTCTCACACTGATGTTGGTTAACATGAATCTTCTTCAGTAGTAAATCAGTTGAAGGTTATATAAAACACCATTTTTTATTTGTATATTTACAGAGACTCAGACTGAGTGTTGCTGTAGTTCAGCGGCTCTTTTACACCTTTACAACAATGAAGAAATGCTGATTCCCGACCAGGTCAGATTGATGACGGACCACAAGACGGACAGAACGGACGGAAACGCCTCTGTTTACGTGGACTAAGTAAGTGAGCTGCACATTAAAGGAACATTTTGTCATTTTGGGAAATATGCATATTGATTTTCTAGCCAACAGTTAGACAAGAAGATTGTTACCACAGTAAATATGTAGCTGCAGCCAGCTTCAGTAGTGTCCAAGATGAAGCCTACACATGTTTTCCAGACTCATATAACCTGTGACACCACTGATCAATGCAGATTTATTTCAACATGAATTAGTCTTCATAGTTGATTATTATAGCTGAATCTCTGGGAGTCAGTCTGGGAGCACACTGACAGCAGACTAAGAGAAGGATCCAGATTCCTGACTTGTTTCTGATCTCACAGGACAGGACTCTTCCCGGAGAGTGGACGACAACCGAACCACACCAAGCCAGCAGCATCACACAACCAGTCTGATGTGAGGAAGCTCCAGCACCACAGCAGTCCACTCAACACACTGAACCGCCTTCAGCTCCACACTTTACACACTGGACTGATCTCATGTTTATGTCAGTCAAAAAAACAAAAATTCAGCCATGTAACATGATCCTGTGTTCAGTCTCATACTGATGTTGGTTAACATGAATCTTCTTCAGTAGTAAATCAGTTGAAGGTTATATAAAACACCATTATTTATTTGTATTTTTACAGAGACTCAGACTGAGTGTTGCTGTAGTTCAGCGGCTCCTTTACACCTTTACAACAATGAAGAAATGCTGATTCCCGACCAGGTCAGATGGATGACGGACCACAAGACGGACAGAACGGACGGAAACGCCTGTGTTTTTATGGACGACGTAAGTAAGCTGCACTCTAAAGGAACATTTTGTCATTTTGGGAAATATGAATATTGATTTTCTAGCCAACAGTTAGACAAGAAGATTGTTACCACTGTAAATATGTAGCTGCAGCCAGCTTCAGTAGTGTCCAAGATGAAGCCTACACATGTTTTCCAGACTCATATAACCTGTGACACCACTGATCAATGCAGATTTATTTCAACATGAATTAGTCTTCATAGTTGATTATTATAGCTGAAGCTCTGGGAGACACTGACAGCAGACTAAGAGAAGGATCCAGATTCCTGACTTGTTTCTGATCTCACAGGACAGGACTCTTCCCGGAGAGTGGACGACAACAGAACCACACCAAGCCAGCAGCATCACACAACCAGTCTGATGTGAGGAAGCTCCAGCACCACAGCAGTCCACTCAACACACTGAACCGCCTTCAGCTCCACAGCTTTACACACTGGACTGATCTCATGTTTATATCAGTCAAAAAAACAAAAACTCAGCCATGTAACATGATCCTGTGTTCAGTCTCATACTGATGTTGGTTAACATGAATCTTCTTCAGTAGTAAATCAGTTGAAGGTTATATAAAACACCATTATTTATTTGTATTTTTACAGAGACTCAGACTGAGTGTTGCTGTAGTTCAGCGGCTCCTTTACACCTTTCAACAATGAAGAAATGCTGATTCCCGACCAGGTCAGATGGATGTCGGACCACAAGACGGACAGAACGGACGGAAACGCCTCTGTTTACGTGGACTAAGTAAGTGAGCTGCACATTAAAGGAACATTTTGTCATTTTGGGAAATATGCATATTGATTTTCTAGCCAACAGTTAGACAAGAAGATTGTTACCACTGTAAATATGTAGCTGCAGCCAGCTTCAGTAGTGTCCAAGATGAAGCCTACACATGTTTTCCAGACTCATATAACCTGTGACACCACTGATCAATGCAGATTTATTTCAACATGAATTAGTCTTCATAGTTGATCATTATAGATGAAGTCTGGGAGACACTGACAGCAGACTAACAGAAGGATCCAGATTCCTGACTTGTTTCTGATCTCACAGGACAGGACTCTTCCCGGAGAGTGGACGACAACCGAACCACACCAAGCCAGCAGCATCACACAACCAGTCTGATGTGAGGAAGTTCCAGCACCACAGCAGTCCACTCAACACACTGAACCGCCTTCAGCACCACACTTTACACACTGGACTGATCTCATGTTTATATCAGTCAAAAAAACATAAATTAAGCCATGTAACATGATCCTGTCTTCAGTCTCATACTGATGTTGGTTAACATGAATCTTCTTCAGTAGTAAATCAGTTGAAGGTTATATAAAACACCATTATTTATTTGTATTTTTACTGAGACTCAGACTGAGTGTTGCTGTAGTTCAGCGGCTCCTTTACACCTTTGCAACAATGAAGAAATGCTGATTCCCGACCAGGTCAGATGGATGACGGACCACAAGACGGACAGAACGGACGGAAACGCCTGTGTTTTCGTGGATGACGTAAGTAAGGTGCACATTAAAGGAACATTTTGTCATTTTGGGAAATATGCATATTGATTTTCTAGCCAACAGTTAGACAAGAAGATTGTTACCGCAGTAAATATTTAGCTGCAGCCAGCTTCAGTAGTGTCCAAGATGAAGTCTACACATGTTTTCCAGACTCATATAACCTGTGACACCACTGATCAATGCAGATTTATTTCAACATGAATTAGTCTTCATAGTTGATTATTATAGCTGAATCTCTGGGAGACACTGACAGCAGACTAAGAGACGGATCCAGATTCCTGACTTGTTTCTGATCTCACAGGACAGGACTCTTCCCGGAGAGTGGACGACAACCGAACCACACCAAGCCAGCAGCATCACACAACCAGTCTGATGTGAGGAAGTTCCAGCACCACAGCAGTCCACTCAAAACACTGAACCACCTTCCGCTCTTCAGCTTTACACGCTGGACTGATCTCATGTTTATATCAGTCAAAAAAACATAAATTCAGCCATGTACCATGATTCTGTGTTCAGTCTCAGACTGATTTTGGTTAACATGAATCTTCTTCAGTAGTAAATCAGTTGAAGGTTATATAAAACACCATTATTTATTTGTAGTTTTACAGAGACTCAGACTGAGTGTTGCTGTAGTTCAGGGGCTCCTTTACAACAATGAAGAAATGCTGATTCCCGACCAGGTCAGATGGATGACGGACCTCAAGACGGACAGAACGGACGGAAACGCCTGTGTTTTCATGGACGACGTAAGTAAGCTGCACTCTAAAGGAACATTTTGTCATTTTGGGAAATATGCATATTGATTTTCTAGCCAACAGTTAGACAAGAAGATTGTTACCACTGTAAATATGTAGCTGCAGCCAGCTTGAGTAGTGTCAAAGAGGAAGCTTACACATGTTTTCCAGACTCATATAACCTGTGACGCCACTGATCAATGCTGATTTATTTCTACATGAATTAGTCTTCGTAGTTGATTATTATAGCTGAAGTCTGTGAGACACTGACAGCAGACTAAGAGAAGGATCAAGATTACTGAGTTGTTTCTGATCTCACAGGACAGGACTCTTCCCGGAGAGTGGACGTGAACCGAACCACACCAAGCCAGCAGCATCACACAACCAGTCTGATGTGAGGAAGCTCGAGCACCACAGCAGTCCACTCAACACACTGAACCGCCTTCAGCTCCACACTTTACACACTGGACTGATCTCATGTTCAATTTAGTCTAAAAAACAAAAACTCAGCCATGTAACATGATCCTGTGTTCAGTCTCATACTGATGTTGGTTAACATGAATCTTCCATCCATCCATTGTCAACCGCTTATCCCGTTAGGGGTCGCGAGGGGGCTGGAGCCGATCCCAGCTGGCATTGGGCTAAGGCGGAGTACACCCTGGACAGGTCGCCAGTCCATCACAGGGCACATAGAGACAGACAACATCTTGACAGACAACCATTCATCTCACATCCACACCTACGAGCAATTTAGAGTCATCAATTAACCTAAACAGCATGTCATTGGACTGTGGGAGGAAGGCGGAGTACCCGGAGAAAACCCACGCTAACACGGGGAGAACCTGCAAACTCCACACAGAAGAGCCCCACGCCGGATTAGAACTTGTGACTCTCTTGCTGTGAGACAACAGCGCTAACCACTGCTCCACCGTGCAGCCCACATGAATCTTCTTCAGTAGTAAATCAGTTGAAGGTTATATAAAACACCATTATTTATTTGTATTTTTACAGAGATTCAGACTGTGTTGCTGTAGTTCAGCGGCTCCTTTACAACAATGAAGAAATGCTGATTCCCGACCAGGTCAGATGGATGATGGACCACAAGACGGACAGAACGGACGGAAACGCCTGTATTTTCGTGGACGACGTAAGTAAGCTGCACATTAAAGGAACATTTTGTCATTTTGGGAAATATGAATATTGATTTTCTAGCCAACAGTTAGACAAGAAGTTTGTTACCACTGTAATTATGTAGCTGCAGCCAGCTTCAGTATGTTACCAGTGTCCTCTCCTTCACTGGTGAGCCTTCTCTTTTACCACACATGAGAGGAGGAAGTGTCCCCGCTGTCCACAGTAGATGCAGAGACCGTGCTGAAGGCGGCGCTGGCATTCCTCTGCCGACAGACGAGTTCTCCCCAGTTGCATGGGCTCCACCGGGGCGCTGGGGGGCGACGGAGAGACCTCTGGAGTGGCCGGAAGTGGAGTTCTCCATGTAGGGCGCTGAGGAGTATACTGCGTCATGGGGTGCGGCGGTGGAACTGCAGCCTTTCTCCTTTCTTTCTCCCTCTCCCACAGTCTGTTGTCTATTCAAATTGCCAGGGCGATGACAGCGTCGGGGTCCTGCGGGAGGTCTAGGGGAGCCAGTTGATCCTTCACAGGATCCGAGAGACCATGCACGAAGGTGTCAGCCGCCAGGGAGCGGAACTCAACAGCGTAGTCAGCAACCCGCCTCTTGCCCTGTCGCAGCCCCACCAGCACACGGGCAGCCTCTCTACCTGGAGTAGTGTGATCAAATATTTTGCTTAGTGTCTCAGTGAATAATGACAACGAGGAACATACCGGGGATTGGCGCGCCCACTCTGCCGTGGCCTAGGCCTCTGCTCTGCCAGAAAGGTGGGTGATGATAAAAGCCACCTTCGCCCGTTCCGATGGAAATTGAGTCGCTTGAAGCTCAAACTAGAGTCCGCATTGGACCAGGAAGGCGCGGCAATCTTCAGAGTCCACGGAGAATTGCTCCAGTTTGGCCAGGTGAGGAGAGCCTGACGGCGCTGGAGCTGGAGCCATCATGGGGTTCGCGACAGGAGCGACCTGGAAACTGGGCGTGGGCGCCGGCGAGGGACCCGCTTCTGCACCGGGAGGAGGGCGAGTTTCAAGCAAAGTCATTAGTGTCTGCATTTGTGCGCCGAGTTGATTAATCTACTCAGCCAAGCGGAAGTTCTCCTGGCGTTCTGTTAGCTGTTTAACCCCCTGGCATACGGCGGTAAGCTGCTCCTCGTATTGGTGGGCGCTTGCCCTGTGCGAGAATCGCACGAGGAACTTGATCCGAGTCTGCTGAGTCCATTACTGGCTAGTTCGTACTGTTATGTCTGGCGACACTGACAGGCTGGACTCAAATGCAAAAACTCACAGATCAAGGGTAGAACAAAAATCGGCGTCTTTAATGGAGAAAAAGGTCGTTACACAGTTATCAGACTTCAGGCAGAGGTACAAAATCGCTGGGCTAAAGGCAGAGTCAAAAACTGGCGGAGAATCAAAAGCACACTGGGACTAACACTAGGAAATGCGGGTAAGCTTAACACTGTGGAAAAGACAAGACGAACGAGCGCAGGATGAATGGGGAGCACACATTAAATACCCGTGAGAGGAGTGATTGACTTTACACAGGTGGACACAATCAGGGCGGGGGATGACGATCGGCAGGTGAGTGGTGTAGAAACGAGGTCAGAGAGATGTGCTCTAACGTCAAGGCGGGAAGCATGCAGGCAGGAAGTGACGTGCTCTGAAATGAGAAGGGATATTAGAATACAAAATAAAACAGGCAGCGCAAAACATCAACATGCAACCCAAATCCCCACACACTAAGATCTGATACCCTTGACACAGTAGTGTCAAAGATGAAGACCTAAACATGTTTTCCAGACTCCTATAACCTGTGACACCACTGATCAGTGCAGATTTATTTATACATGAATTAGTCTTCATAGTTGATTATTATAGCTGAAGTCTGGGAGTCACTGACAGCAGACTAACAGAAGGATCCACATTCCTGACTTGTTTCTGATCTCAGGACAGGACTCTTCCCGGAGAGTGGACGACAACCGAACCACACCAAGCCAGCAGCATCACACAACCAGTCTGATGTGAGGAAGCTCCAGCACCACAGCAGTCCACTCAACACACTGAACCGCCTTCAGCCCTTCAGCTTTACACACTGGACTGATCTCATGTTTATATTAGTCAAAAAAACATAAATTCAGCCATGTAACATGATCCTGTGTTCAGTCTCATACTGATGTTGGTTAACATGAATCTTCTTCAGTAGTAAATCAGTTGAAGGTTATATAAAACACCATTATTTATTTGTATTTTTACAGAGACTCAGACTGAGTGTTGCTGTAGTTCAACGGCTCCTTTACAACAATGAAGAAATGCTGATTCCCGACCAGGTCAGATGGATGACGGACCACAAGACGGACAGAACGGAAGGAAACGCCTGTGTTTTCGTGGACTAAGTAAGTAAGCTGCACATTAAAGGAACATTTTGTCATTTTGGGAAATATGCACATTGATTTTCTAGCCAACAGTTAGACAAGAAGGTTGTTACCACTGTAAATATGTAGCTGCAGCCAGCTTCAGTAGTGTCCAAGATGAAGCCTACACATGTTTTCCAGACTCATATAACCTGTGACACCACTGATCAATGCAGATTTATTTCGACATGAATTAGTCTTCGTAGTTTTTTTTTTTTTCTTTTTTTTTCCACAATGTGTTTATTGGGGTTTCTTTTCCCTTTCTTTTCAACAATACACATACACACATATACACTTGCATCCAAAACATAAATTAAGTGTAAAATAAAATAATATTTATATCAATAAAATGAGAGAAAAATAAATAAATAAATAAATAATAAATAAATGGTAATAATCCACATATGCATGTAAAACCAAAAAATAATAACAATAAAAATAAAAATAAATAAAATATAATAATTCCACTCCACTGCTCACAACGTGCTCAGGTGAATCTTGCATTTTCATATGTCATGATGGCCATGTATGGTTCCCAGAGTTTATAAAAGTCTTTCCGCTTGCCTTTAGCAATATATGTTAATCTTTCCAAACCAATACAGCTGCACAGTTCCTTTATCCACATTCCCAATGAAGGCGCATCCATACTCTTCCAACAAAGTGCAATAGCTCTCCTGGCTTGAAGAAGTCCAAAGTCCAGCAGTGTCGTCTGTTCTGTTGTTTGTGGAAAGTCCTTTGGATATATTCCAAGCACACACAGCTTAGCATTTAAGGGGATTTTGATACTGAACATTTCTGACAAACATTTTATTATTTCTCCCCAGAAATTCTGGATTTTGGAACATTCCCATAAACAGTGGAATAGGTTGCCTTTCTCATCTAAACATTTGGAACACACATCTGGAATGTTAGCAGATATATGATGAAGCCTGGCCGGCGTTATGTACATTCTCATTAACCATTTATACTGAAGCAGTTTAAATCGAGTATTTATGGTTTGTTTTTGTGCTTTTAAACAAGCTTCACTCCAGTCTAACTCATCAATGTCTTCCTGTACGTCAGCTCTCCAAGCATTTAATTTATCTGATGCTGAATCAGTACTATGTGCAATCAACATACTATAGAATTTAGACACTTGGCCCTTCCTTCCCAAGTTTGCAAGTGTTAGTTCCTCAAGTTTTGATAGAAGTGGTGGAACCATTATCTGTTTATGTTGTGATGACACATAGTTTCTTAACTGTAAATACTTAAAAAAATGTTTTTTTGGAATTTGATATCTCTCACGTAATTGATCAAAAGAAAGCAGAGTTCCATCCAGATACAGATCCATTATTTTCTGGATGCCTTTTGCATTCCATAACTTAAAACCCCCATCCTTTTTACCAGGTGCAAACTGTTCATTACCCCAAATAGGGGTGAACCGAGATAAAGCAGGAATGTCACCTATATGTTTTTGCGCAGCATGCCAAACTGAGATGGTGTTTTTAAGGAAAGGATTTTTTGTATGTTTTTTCAATGTATTAATGTCCGAGGAGTACATATACAAACTTAATGGTAGTTCTGTAGTGGATTGTCTTTCGATGTTAACCCAAGCAGGAGGCATTGTTGTATAGAAATAGTATGATGCTGTAGTTAGTTGAGCAGCCATATAGTACCACCTAAAGTTGGGCAGCTGAAGTCCTCCCCTCTCATAGGGCAAGTACAATAGCTTAAGGCGGAGTCTGGCTTTCCTATCATTCCAGATGAATCTACTGATTAACCCATCAAGTTTATCATAAAACATCTTTGGTAATGGCAGTGGAAGCGTTTGAAAGTAATATAAAAATTGTGGTAGAACAGTCATTTTTATTAAATGTATTCTTCCGACCATAGATATGGGCAAAGTAGACCAGCGATTCAGTGTTTCAGTTACTTTTTCTAACAGGGTGTCGTAGTTTGCTGAAATTATATTATTTAAGTCAGGAGTAACTTTGACACCCAAATATGTGAAGCCTTCATTAGTTGTCAGAAATGGGGTCACTACTGTAGGGTTATGTCTTTCTTCCTTATTAAGGAACATTAATACTGATGTAGAATTATTAATTTTGTATCCAGAAAATACTCCAAAATGCTCCATCAATCTTATCAGATTAGGGATGCTATTTCTTAAATTTGTCAAGAAAAAAATTACATCGTCCGCAAATAAGGAAATACGATGATCTATCCCCCCAATTGTAATGCCTGTTATTCCTGTGTTTACTCGTACGGCCATAGCTAGAGGTTCGATTGCTAACGTAAATAACAATGGGGACAAAGGGCAACCCTGTCGGGTAGATCTCTGTAAACTAAAAGATTTCGATATGGTATTGTTCGTAAGGACCTCAACAGTTGGGTTTGTGTATAATAGTCGTATCCATTTGAGAAATGTTTCACCTAATCCAAATCTTGGGAGTATATTAAAAAGGTAATCCCATTCTATTCTATCAAATGCTTGGCAGGCATCAACTGATAACATTGCAGTGTCCGTTGCATTTTGCCTTTCATAAAGTATATTTAACACTCTTCTAATATTATGGTAGCCTTGTCTCTTTTGTATAAAGCCTTGTTGGTCCTCATTAATCAGCTGGGGGAGATATTTATCTAACCTCTTCGAAATTGTTTTACAGAGTATTTTTGTGTCGCATCCCATTAAACTAATTGGTCTGTAAGACGCACATTCTGTCGGGGGCTTATTTGGTTTTAATATCAAAGTTATTAAAGCTAATCTTAATGAATGTGGGAGAGTTTCTTTAATAAAAGATTCTTCATACATGTCAAGAAGTGGTTTTACAAGTTGCTTTTGAAATATTTTGTAAAACTCAATCGGTAGTCCATCTGGACCTGGTGCTTTACCACCATTAATGTCCCTCATAGCATCACAGAGTTCTTCTGTTGTTAATGGGTTATCTAATATATTTTTTTCATCCTCTGATATGGTCCGAAATTTTAACTGATCAAGAAATTCATTTTGTTTTTCCAAATTGTCTGTGTGTTCTGATTTGTACAATGTTTCATAGAAGTCCCTGAAAGTGTTATTTATCTCTAATGGGTCTACGGTTAGATCACCACTTATTGATTTTATACTATTAATCGTTCGGTCCGCTTGCATTTGCTTTACCCTCCAGGCTAATAATTTACCTGCTTTTTCCCCTTGGTCATAGTATGTTTGTTTAGTCCACATTAGGCTTCTTGCTATTCTGTCCGATGATAATTTTTCATATTTTGCCCTCATGATAGAGAGACTGTGCAATTTTTCTGGATTGTTAGCATTATATATTTCTGTCTCAGTTTTTTTAATTTGGTTTTCTAATGTTCGTAACTCTTGATTGTGCTGCTTTGTTTTAGAACTTGTGTAACTAATGATTTCCCCTCTTATATAGGCTTTAAAGGCCTCCCATCTAATGCTGGCCGTAGTTTCGTCTGTGTTTAGTGTAAAATATTTGTCAATGCAACTCTCCACAAATTTAACAAAATCTGGATCCTGCAGGAGATAGACCTGCAATCTCCATCTTGAGTAATGTTCAAATTTACCTAAATAGACATCGATTGATGCTATTGCATGATCGCTAATCACTATACTGCTGTAGCAGCATTTTTTAATATTAGACATTAGTTCCGTGGAAATTAAAAAGTAATCGATACGTGAATGAGTTTTATAGGAGCTTGAATAACACGAGTATTGTCTTTTATTAGGGTTTTGTGTTCTCCATGCTTCAACCAATCTTAGATCTCGCATATAGTTGATCAGTGTTTTCCTGGTTTGTACATGTGTCACATCAGTTTGAGTGGATCTGTCTAACACTGGATTGAGGGTGCAGTTAAAATCCCCTCCAATGATATTGAGTCCATCTAATGAGCCAACAGTAAGGAATAATTTTTCGAAAAAAGATGGTTTGTCCACATTAGGACCGTAAACATTTATAAGATTATATTTTTGCGTCAAGATATTACCTGAAACAACAATATACCTTCCAGATGGGTCTTGAATAGTTTTTGAAACTTGAAATGGGATAGATCTATGTATGAGAGTTATCACTCCTCTTGCATGAGTATTGAATGAAGCATGAAATACTTGGCCTGGCCATCTCTTAGTTAAATAGCGTATGTCTGGGGCAATCAAATGCGTTTCTTGTAAAAAGACTATTTTAGATTTAAGAGATTTGATCCTGGTCATTACTTGTTTCAGTTTAGCCAGCTTATTTATACCCCGGACATTCCAACTTATCACTTTAACATCCAAGCTACTTTGTTTCGTATTGTCCATAAATTAGCCTATTATTTTATAATATTTTGATGTTGTTCATCCCACACACACACAAAGAGGGAAGAAGAGAGAGAGAAGAAAAAAAAAAAAAAAAAAGATGCAAGTGTACATAGAAACTCAAACAGCCCCCCCACCCCCATCCCAAACACACATTCATAACACTGAACCCTAGCATTTGCCGACTGAAATGCGTACCCTCCCTTTGTAGTAAGATCCCAGAGGAACGTTGATCCACAACAATTGAGGAGCAACTTGTAAGCGTTACCCGACCTAAACCCTCAACTAAACCTTCAGTGCTCGTACAAGGTGCACTTTAAACTTGTTGAGTATTTTCCCTCTTCCATAACATACTATTACACAGTCTAACTCTATAGAGTAACAGTAACGTTCACGTTCACTTATCTAAGGAGCAACAGCTGCCAAAATGTAAACAGAAGTAAAATAAACAAAGAACAAAAACAGTCCTAGAAAAAGATTATATGTTGGACATAATCAAAATTAAATATCCATATTCAACAGAAGATATGCATGCACTCATAAACTTGTGTTTCAACCACTTATATGAACATATGTCCTTGTTACCTGAGTCAAATCAACTAATGTGGACTTTAGAGTTCACTTAACTTTGTTTTGTTCAATATTTCGTTGGTCAGCTGACATCCGTAATTGATCAGTTATTTCCTCCGCTGAGGTCCGATGACAACAGCTGTAAAAGCAGTGTCTCTCAGCGGTGTGATGATTATATCTCTGGATCACACATACCTGAGGTGACTATACTGGTGGCTGAATGCTCCTGTAAAACTTTTCAGCCTCCTGTGGTGTCGAGAAAAGGTGAATCTTGCCGTTATGTAGTACTCTGAGCTTGCAGGGGTTGTGCTGGAATCCACGGAAGGCGCTGATGTCAACAAATAGCTTGGTAACGGGGTTAAATCCACGGCGGATCCGTACGGTCTCCGCAGAGAGGTCTTGTGCCAGTGTTATCTTGGCCCCGTCATGTATGATGTCTTTCCTTCTTGATTCCCGGTAAACAAACTCCTTTTCTTGAAGCTTGAGGAAGCGAATGATGATCGCTCTGTTTTGGTTGGGCTTCCCAGATGCTAGTGTGCGGTGTACCCGCTCCAGGGTGAACGATCTGTCGGCATTCAGTCCCAACCATCGCGGCAACATGTCGTTGATAAAGTTGAAAAGTGGTTGTTGGCCCTCGGCTCCCTCACGTACTCCAAACAGTCGTAGGTTTTTTCTCCTGCCCCTGTTTTCCAAGTCATCGGCTTTAGATTCGAGATAAGCGAGTCTCTTAGTGACCGAGCTTAACGTGTCTTCTGCTCCCTCGAGTGCAGTTTCTGTAGTGTGTATGCGGCGCTCTGCGTCGTCAATGCGCGTTGTATTAGAGGAGACATCTCGTTTTATTTCGGTTATTTTGCGTTCCAATACAGCCATAGAATTCGCCATACCTGTCAGACGAGTGTCTATATTATCCAGCTTTGTTCCAAAGTCTGACCGAAGTGACTTTAACTCGTGCAGGATTTCGGCTGAGTTAACCATTTGGCTAACTTCCTTGTCACCCGACGGACTTGACGAAGTTGTTTTGATAGATGTCTTGCGTCCCCGGGTAAAAATATCACACTGCTTGTTTGTCGAGGGATTAGACATTCTACTACCGAAGTTATACTCAAGAGTTAGCAGCTTATATGAGGGTTTTTAGGTTAATTCGTGCACCACTGTACGGAGCTCTCTTTCTAAGCTGCCATCTTGGTCTAGGTCCCGCCTAGTCTTCGTAGTTGATTATTATAGCTGAAGTCTGGGAGACACTGACAGCAGACTAAGAGAAGGATCCAGATTCCTGACTTGTTTCTGATCTCACAGGACAGGACTCTTCCCAGAGAGTGGACGACAACAGAACCACACCAAGCCAGCAGCATCACACAAGCAGTCTGATGTGAGGAAGCTCCAGCACCACAGCAGTCCACTCAACACACTGAACCACCTTCAGCTCCACACTTTACACACTGAATTGATCTCAAGTTCAGTTCAGTCAACAAAACAAAAACTCAGCCATGTAACATGATCCTGTGTTCAGTCTCATGCTGATGTTGGTTAACATGAATCTTCTTCAGTAGTAAATCAGTTGAAGGTTATATAAAACACCATTATTTATTTGTATTTTTACAGAGACTCAGACTGAGTGTTGCTGTAGTTCAACGGCTCCTTTACAACAATGAAGAAATGCTGTTTCCCGACCAGGTCAGATGGATGACGGACCACAAGACGGACAGAACGGAAGGAAACGCCTGTGTTTTCATGGACGACGTAAGTAAGCTGCACTCTAAAGGAACATTTTTTTATTTTGGGAAATATGCATATTGATTTTCTAGCCAACACTTAGACAAGAAGATTGTTACCACTGTAAATATGTAGCTGCAGCCAGCTTCAGTAGTGTCCAAGATGAAGCCTACACATGTTTTCCAGACTCATATAACCTGTGACACCACTGATCAATGCAGATATATTTCAACATGAATTAGTCTTCGTAGTTGATTATTATAGCTGAAGTCTGGGAGTCACTGACAGCAGACTAAGAGAAGGATCCACATTCCTGACTTGTTTCTGATCTCACAGGACAGGACTCTTCCCGGAGAGTGGACGACAACAGAACCACACCAAGCCAGCAGCATCACACAACCAGTCTGATGTGAGGAAGCTCCAGCACCACAGCAGTCCACTCAACACACTGAACCGCCTTCAGCTCCACACTTTACACACTGGACTGATCTCATGTTTATATGAGTCAAAAAACATAAATTCAGCCATGTAACATGATCCTGTGTTCAGTCTCATACTGATGTTGGTTAACATGAATCTTCTTCAGTAGTAAATCAGTTGAAGGTTATATAAAACACCATTATTTATTTGTATTTTTACAGAGACTCAGACTGAGTGTTGCTGTAGTTCAGGAGCTCCTTTACACCTTTGCAACAATGAAGAAATGCTGATTCCCGACCAGGTCAGATGGATGACGGACCACAAGACGGACAGAACGGACGGAAACGCCTGTGTTTTTATGGACGACGTAAGTAAGCTGCATTCGAAAGGAACATTTTGTCATTTTGGGAAATATGCATATTGATTTTCTAGCCAACAGTTAGACAAGAAGATTGTTACCGCAGTAAATATGTAGCTGCAGCCAGCTTCAGTAGTGTCCAAGATGAAGCCTACACATGTCTTCCAGACTCATGTAATCTTTGACACCGCTAATTAATGCAGATATATTTCAACATGAATTAGTCTTCGTAGTTTATTATTATAGCTGACTCTCTTTGAGACACTGACAGCAGACTAAGAGAAGGATCCACATTCCTGCCTTGTTTCTGATCTCACAGGACAGGACTCTTCCCGGAGAGTGGACATGAACCGAACCACACCAAGCCAGCAGCATCACACAACCAGTCTGATGTGAGGAAGCTCCAGCACCACAGCAGTCCACTCAACACACTGAACCACCTTCAGCTCTTCAGCTTTACACGCTGGACTGATCTCATGTTTATATTAGTCAAAAAAACATAAATTCAGCCATGTAACATGATCCTGTGTTCAGTCTCAGACTGATTTTGGTTAACATGAATCTTCTTCAGTAGTAAATCAGTTGAAGGTTATATAAAACACCATTATTTATTTGTTTTTTTACAGAGACTCAGACTGAGTGTTGCTGTAGTTCAGCGGCTCCTTTACACCTTTACAACAATGAAGAAATGCTGATTCCCGACCAGGTCAGATGGATGACGGACCACAAGACGGACAGAACGGACGGAAACGCCTGTGTTTTTATGGACGACGTAAGTAAGCTGCATTCGAAAGGAACATTTTGTCATTTTGGGAAATATGCATATTGATTTTCTAGCCAACAGTTAGACAAGAAGATTGTTACCGCAGTAAATATGTAGCTGCAGCCAGCTTCAGTAGTGTCCAAGATGAAGCCTACACATGTTTTCCAGACTCATATAACCTGTGACACCACTGATCAATGCAGATTTATTTCAACATGAATTAGTCTTCATAGTTGATTATTATAGCTGAAGTCTGGGAGACACTGACAGCAGACTAACAGAAGGATCCAGATTCCTGACTTGTTTCTGATCTCACAGGACAGGACTCTTCCCGGAGAGTGGATGACAACCGAACCACACCAAGCCAGCAGCATCACACAACCAGTCTGATGTGAGGAAGCTCCAGCACCACAGCAGTCCACTCAACACACTGAACCACCTTCAGCTCCACGCTTTACACACTGGACTGATGTCATGTTTATATCAGTCTAAAAAACATAAATTCAGCCATGTAACATGATCCTGTGTTCAGTCTCAGACTGATGTTGGTTAACATGAATCTTCTTCAGTAGTAAATCAGTTGTAGGTTATATAAAACACCATTATTTATTTGTATTTTTACAGAGACTCAGACTGAGTGTTGCTGTAGTTCAGCGGCTCCTTTACATCTTTACAACAATGAAGAAATGCTGATTCCCGACCAGGTCAGATGGATGACGGACCACAAGACGGACAGAACGGAAGGAAACGCCTGTGTTTTCGTGGACGACCTCAGTAAGCTGCACTCTAAAGGAAAATTTTGTCATTTTGGGAAAGTAAGTGAGCTGCACACTTTACACACTGGACTGATGTCATGTTTATATCAGTCAAAAAAACATAAATTCAGCCATGTAACATGATCCTGTGTTCAGTCTCATACTGATGTTGGTTAACATGAATCTTCTTCAGTAGTAAATCAGTTGAAGGTTATATAAAACACCATTTTTATTTGTATTTTTACAGAGACTCAGACTGAGTGACAATCAAGAGAAGTTCCGTAACACAGTCGGCGATCAGGTAAATCAACTCGGAGCCCAGATGCAGGCTCTGATGAGCCGTATTGAGACACTGTCAGGAGATCGGCAGCCGCCGGCTCCCCCTGTTCCAGCGCCGCCGCTTCCGCCGGCTTTTTCCGCCGGCTTTTTCCGCCGGCTTTTTCCGCCTCTCCACACCTCGCCAAACCTAAGCGTTTTTCCGGTGAGTCAGCTAACTGCCGTCCTGTTTTGATTGAATGCAGTTTACATTTTGAACTACAGGCAGCTCAGTTCCCCACTGAGAGATCCAAAATCGCTTTCATGATTATGCATTTATCAGGCAGAGCCGAGGCTTGGGCAATGGCAGAGTGGGTGCGCAATTCGCTGGTGTGTGCTTCTTTAAAACTGTTCACAGAGACACTACAGAAGATCTTGGATCACACCACACCGGGACATGAGTGCAAGAGCGCTGGTCAGCCTGCGACAAGGGAGACGGAGGGTGTCGGACTACGCGATCGAGTTCCGTACGCTGGCCGCCGACAGCGGGTGGAACGATGCCTCCCTTCTAGACACCTTCATTCACGGCCTCTCTGATGCCGTTAAGGGCCAGTTGGCTCCCCTGGACCTTCCCCCTGATCCGGACTCGGTCATCGCACTTGCGATCCGAATTGATAACCGGTTATGGGAAAGGGAGAAGGAGAAACGTAAGGGTGCCGTTCCACCTCCAGACCTGACGGGGCCATCTGCTCGACTTCGCCCGGCCTGGCGTCCTCCCCCTCCTGCTGAGGTTAGTGGCATCTCATCTCCCCCTAGTGCCTCAGAGAAGCCAATGCAGGTGGCTCGAGCCAAACTGACACCGGAGGAGCGACAGCGACGCCTACGAGAGGGGAGATGCATCTATTGCGGCCAGCTGGGACATTTCCTGTCTACGTGCCCGGCAAAAGATCAGGCTCACCAGTAAGAGAGAGGGCGCTGGTGAGCCAAACTTCCTCCTCTAAGTATTCCTCTCGCCCTTTAACTCATGTTCAGCTGATTTCACAGTCTCATTCTCTGCACTATCCGGTCCTGGTGGACTCTGGGGCCGATGAAAACTTTATGGACTGGAGACTGGTGAATACACTGGGTTTATGGAAGACCCCCCTGCCTGAGGTGCTGGAGGCCAACGCCCTGGATGGGCGCCCCCTGGGTCGAGTTACTCACCGCACTCAACCAGTGAAGCTGATTATGGCCGGTAACCACACTGAGACTCTGAGCTTCCATTTGTTTAATTCCCCTCTTCACCCTCTGATTTTAGGTTTGCCTTGGCTTATCAAAAACAAACCTTACATTGATTGGTCTTCAGGTAACATTTTGGGGTGGGGAGGGGAATGTACACTAACCTGTCCCTCATCTGTCTCACCCACGGAGCTTCCTGAATCTCGACCTGCGCCCCCACCGGTGATGGTGGGCACCACTACTTCACTCCAAAACTCCTCTCCTGCTTCTCCCAGCGAACACCCAGACCTGTCCGGCGTTCCGGTCTGTTACCATGATCTTTGGGAGGTGTTCAATAAAGCTAAGGCCACCTCTCTACCTCGCCACCGGCCCTACGACTGCGCCATCGACCTTCTTCCCGGCACATCTCCTCCGAAGGGTCGTCTCTACTCTCTCTCCGCCCCCGAGCGGAGGGCAATGGATGAATACATCGAGTCCTCCCTGGCAGCTGGGATCATCCGTCCATCCTCGTCCCCTGCTGGGGCGGGCTTCTTCTTTGTGGATAAAAAGGACAAATCCTTCCGACCATGCATTGACTAAATGAAATCACCATAAAGAACAGGTACCCCCTCCCTCTCATTTCTTCTGCATTTGAGTTGTTAAAAGGTGCTAAAGTTTTTTCTAAACTAGACCTTAGGAACGCGTACCACCTGGTACGTGTAAGGGAGGGGGATGAATGGAAAACAGCTTTCAACACTCCTAGTGGTCACTACGAGTATTTGGTAATGCCATTCGGACTCACTAATGCACCTGCTGTATTTCAAGCCCTTGTTAATGATGTACTTCGTGATATGCTCAATCAGTTTGTCTTTGTCTATTTAGATGACATCTTGATTTTTTTCACCAGACCAGCAGACCCACGAACGTCATGTTCGCCACATTTTACAAGGACTCCTAGTACATCAGCTGTATGTTAAAGCGGAAAAATGGAAAAAAAAACTGAAAAAAAAAACCTATAGCGGGATCCAAATGGATCCCGCTAAGGTTAGCGCAGTAGCCGATTGGCCTACACCCACGAACCGAAAATTGGTACAGCGCTTCCTGGGTTTCGCCAACTTTTACCGGAGATTTATACGTAACTTCAGTAACATTGCTGCACCTCTCCATGCGCTAACCTCCCCACGGACCAGATTTGAATGGACGCCTCAGGCAGACCAGGCGTTCCGTAAATTAAAGGAATGTTTTTCCACCGCTCCGATTTTGACTCTCCCCGATCAGCACCGACAGTTCGTGGTGGAGGTCGACGCCTCCAACACGGGTGTCGGGGCCGTTTTGTCCCAGCGATCCGCTGAAGATAACAAACTGCACCCTTGTGCCTTCCTGTCCAGGAAGTTATCTTCAGCGGAACAAAACTACGACATAGGCAACCGTGAATTACTAGCGATCAGGCCACGTTGGAGGAGTGGCGCCACTGGCTTGAGGGGACTGATCAACCGTTTGTGGTTTGGACCGACCATAAGAACTTAGAATATATCAGGTCGGCCAAGCGGTTGAACTCCCGTCAAGCCAGGTGGGCCCTCTTCTTCAACCACTTCCATTTCACGCTGTCGTATCGCCCAGGCTCCAAGAACGTCAAACCTGACTCCCTGTCCCGTTTACAAGATCCAGACCCAGTTCCAGATGAACCATCCTATTGTTCCTCCTTCATGTGTAATTGGGGCCATCACTTGGAGCATTGAGAACAAGGTGAAAGAGGCCTTAAAGGACAGTCCCACATCCGAAGGGTGTCCCCCTAACAGGTTGTTTGTCCCAGTTTCACTCCGTCCGCAGGTCTTTCACTGGGATCACACGTCTCGATCGACCTGTCACCCGGGCATCAGGAGGACCTCGTCCTTCATCAGACAGCAAGTCGTCACATCAGGCCCCCTCGGGTCTCCTTCAACTAGTCCCTGTGCCAAGCTGGCCCTGGTCAGACATCTCCCTAGATTTTGTCACTGGACTCCCCCCATCAGAAGGTAACACCACCATTCTAACAGTTGTTGATCGGTTTTCTAAGATGGTCCATTTTATTCCCCTGTCTAAATTGCCCTCCGCTAAGAAAACGGCGGAGGTCCTGTTACATCACGTTGTCCGTCTCCACGGTTTCCCCAGGGACGTGGTGTCTGACCGGGGCCTGCAGTTTGTATCCCGATTCTGGCGGGAGTTTTGCACCCTAATAGGCGCTACCGTAAGACTCTCCTCCGGTTACCTAATGGGCAATCAGAAAGATTAAACCAAGAGTTGGAAACGGGGCTCAGATGCCTCGTTTCCCAAAATCCAGCTACTTGGAGTAAACAACTAATCTGGATTGAATATGCACACAACACTCTGCCCTGCTCTTCTTCAGGTCTCTCCCCTTTTCAATGTAGCTACGGTTACTGGCCTCCTCTCTTCCCGGAGGTAGAGAAGGAGGTGACGGTCCCCTCTGCTCACGCACTCATCCGTCGATGCCACCGGGTCTGGAGGGGGGCTCACCAAATGTTACTGCGAAGCACCAGCAGGTGGAAGAGGGCTTCCGGCCGACGCCGAACACCTGCCCCCTCCTACCGCCCAGGTCAGAGAGTGTGGTTATCCACTAAGGATCTCCCACTAAGAATAGAGTCTCGAAAACTAGCTCCAAGATTTGGTCCTTTCCCTATTTCTAAGGTCATTAACCCGGTGTCTATCAAACTTCAACTTCCCAGATCAATGCGCGTTCATCCCACGTTCCATGTCAGCCGCGTCAAACCTGTCAAGGAGAGCCGCCTGGTCCCAGCCTCCAACCCCCCAATATTTATTATTATTTTGTAGTCTGACTCTCCCTCTTGTTTCAGAGCATGTCACTTCCTGCCCTCCTGTTTCCCTCCATAGTCAATTAAGAACCAAGATCAGTTTCAAACTGTACAATTAATATTAGACCCAGGAAGAATTAGGGAATCCATCCACAAACTCTAAACCTGAATTAGACCAGGTCTAAATTTATTACATGAAACTGATTCTCAGTCTTCCCTGGTGCTTCTTAAGCTCTTTATTAAATCCAATCAGAGAGATATCAGTCACTGAATTGACCTGGTCATCTTTAATTTGTTCGATCCCTGAATGTTCATCATTTGTATTTGCTGTATTCCTTTAATGATCCTTTATTTGATTCTCTCATTGTTTTATCATTCATTCAATTATATTGTTAGTAGTGTAGTCCAGTAGTTAGTCCAATAAATATTTCATTTATAAAGAACTTGGTTACTTGATTTTGTGTATATATACAGTATATAAACTATTCAAATCTCTGTTCACTAGGCCAAGAACTCTGTAGCAACCATGAGATTATGAGATGCAACTGATTAACATCAAATTTAGTTATTTTTCCCTGTTTTTATAAAACTGGGTGGTGCCCCGATTAAATCCTCATATTGAAGTGAACTGTGGGTAATATCTAAGTTGAATGTTACCCCTTTCCTTCATATTTTATGATAATTTGTCTTACAATTAATAATTTGGGATCATTAATTGTGACTATGAAGCTTGATATTAATTAATGATTAAGTGTTAATCTGCTCAATGCAATAACGCTACACCTCGTCCATCAAGGTCACTGAATATTTCTGCATCAACCTCCGTCCCTGTAGCATCCTTGGAAACAACTTTTCTACCTGCTGACATGAAAACTTCTCAATGACTGGAACCGAATATACATTTGAAGTCACTGCTCCTTTCTCCTCACTGCACATTACTACACATTAGTTAACCACTGGATAATTCAAAAATGACAAGTTGCATTAGTGGAGCTGTTAAACACATCCACATTCAAGAAAGTCTGCATGACATTCAGGAGCGTCCACAGTGAGTTTAGTTTTTTTAACCTGGTTAAAATCATCACTCATGAAGTAAATTACATACCGTTGTCACTAAATTGCATAAAGTCATACTGTCCTCCAATCTCATCCAACTTCACATATTTCTGTGGTTGGTTGTACTGAACCTGGACCAGCATTTTTACTGAGACATGAAGACGGAAACGTAAAAACTACGACAAAACTGTATGACACGAGGAAAAAACTGGAGACGTCCTCACAATGTCTCCAACTGAACTACAGAGACTCAGTGGGAGGGGCTTCATTTTGAAATGAGCTCTCTACAGAGTTAAAGTGACACTGATGTGATCAAGTCTCTCAAATAACTCCAACACTGAGCACCGTTTAACTCATCATGTGTTCAAATCTCACTCCCAGAGCTGATCTGAACTCTGAAATGTTGAACTCTGAAATTTCAACACTGTGTGGTATCAAGCCTCTCCTGAACCAGACCCCATGTCAGAAGCCTCATACCTGGACTAAGGAGGAGAAGAACTGGACCACTGCAGTCAGTCCTCTATTCAGGTGAAAGTAAATGTTGCATTTCATTTGGAAATCCAGGTCCCAGAGTCTGGAGGGAGAGTGGGGAGGCCCAGAATCCAAGTTGGTTGAAGTCCAGTGTGAAGTTTCCACAGTGGGTGATGATTTGGGGGGGCGCCATGTCATCTGCTGATGTGGGTCTATGTGTTTCATCAGGTCCCAAGTCAACGCAGCCGTCTACCAGGAAACTTTAGAGCACTTTGTGCTTCCGTCTGCTGACAGGCTTTATGGAGATGCTGGTTTCCTGTTCCAGCAGGACTTAGCATCTGCCCACAGTGCCAACGCTACTACTAACTGCTCTGCTGACCATCACACTACTGTGCTGGACTGGCCAGCCAACTGGCCTGGCCTGAACCCCACAGAGGATCTATGGGGTGTTGTCAAGAGGAAGATGAGAAACACCCAACCCACAATCCAGATGAGCTGAAGGCTGCTATCAGAGCAAGCTGAGCTTCAATAAGACCTCAGCAGAGCCACAGGCTGATGGCCTTCATGTCTCACCTCACTGATGCAGTAATTCATGCTGAAGGAAACCTGACCAAGCATTGCATGAAAAAACCCACAGACTTTTCAGAAGCTGGACATTTCTGTTTTGTAAACCTTTTTTTTTTCCAGAGATGCCGTTTTCTTTCATTTTTGAGCTGTAGGCTGTAATTATTAAGATTACAATGAAAAAAAAGCTTGAAACATGGAAAAGCAGTATTAAGATAAGATAAGGTAAGATGAACCATTTATTAATCCCCGGAGGGAAATTCGGGTGTCTGTATAATAGTGTGTTACTGTATAATCTGCAATATTAAAATTGTAGTTTGGGTTTATTTATTTATTTTTTCAGGCCATTTAAATCTAAATGTTAAATCTAAATGTTGAATATAAATCTCCATGTTCAATAAGGAAAATGTTGATTCTCAGTTACATTTTATAATAGTATTCAGACAGCTTTCCTAGTGTCCATAAAATATGTTCCATATGTCCTTAAAATGGGCTGCACGGTGCCGCGGTTAGCACTGTGGCCTCACAGCGAGGTCGGATCCGGCTCGGGGCCCTCGTGTGTGGAGTTTGCATCTTCTCCCTGTGTAAGTGTGGGTTTTCTCCATGTTCTCCAGCCTCCTCCCACCATCCAAAGACATGGACGGGTGTCCTTCATGTTGCTGGCTGTTCAAAAAAGTAATTCATAATCCATACAAAAATGTAAAAATGTCAGAGTCCACAGAAAAGCAGCTGGATTCAGGGTCTCTCCTTGAGGAGTGTTAGCTGAGCTGCACTCAGTAAGGACTGACAGTGAGGAAATGCTCTCACATTGCGTTTACTTACTACATTGAAAACTGTGTTCCTGGCTGATAAAACCAAAGATTGGAGCAGATGTACAGTGTCACTGGTTTTTATGCTCTTTATGAAACGTGTTTTCCATACAGATAATGACAAGGTGGACACACGATGCTCTGGTTCATTTGAGAAGACCTGACCGATGCCTGCCTGCTGTTATTATGTTATGTTACCCTGCTCACTGTTGGGAAATGCACATCCATAATCACTACGACCTTTTAAAATTACAGCCCAGTGTTGAATAATCATGGTACACAGCAACAGTGATCCTTAAATCTTCCCAATGCAGATTGTTATGTATAATCTATTTGAAGGCTAAATGTGAAAGGGCTTGATCCTAGTCCCAGAGAAATATTCAAAATTAAATGGGAAGGGGACCCTTCTCATTGTCATCATCATAGTTGTTGGATCAATTTTGGAGCTGCTTCACGCTTTTGTTTAAAAATGGTATTAGAAATATTACTATTACTAGAGCTGAGTTTAAAAACAAAACATGATACCTTTAATAACTAATCATCTCAAGGCCATTTCAATACATTATCAGACATTATCGGTGATTTCTCTGGTTGTTGTTTTTCCAAATTAAAGTGGAGAACAAACTAAAGCTGTGAGGTTTTAGGGCTCAATAAACATCATTTGGACTGTGGTGTCATTAATGTGTAGGGAAGTTAAATCAAATGCAATCAAACAAGTATCACACTACCTGCAAATGATGGATTATTTCACGTTATGGTAACATCAATGAAAGTAAAAGAAGTCGCATACCACATTTTAGATGTTTGATGTTGTCTTTTATTGAATTCAACACCAAAAGAGTCAAGTGGTAAAAAATAGTGGTGAGGTAAAAACTCCCAAAAACCCTTTTAACAGGGAAAAACTGGGAGAAACCTCACAAAGAGCAACAGAGGAGGGCTCCCTCTTCCAGGATGGACATACAGAGTCCAGATGACTAAATGGATGTGTATAATGTAAACACATATGGAGGGATGGATCCAGGAGGATGTCAAGCAGCTTCCAGGTGTCACTAAACAGATGCAGCCTGAGCAACACACCCTCCTCTCCTTCATGTAACCTAGGGAGAGGACAAGATTGTTGGTTTTAGTTCACAGTTGCTTTGGTAATGTAAATGTATGTTTCCCATGTCAATAAGCCCCTTTGGACTGAACTGAATTGCCGGGGCAGAGGACAGACAGACAGACTCACTGGCTCTTCAGATAATGTTCGGGGTCTTGAAGCTAGCAGGCTGCTGACAGTGGTTCGGTGTGTTCAGTGGACCGCTGCGGTGCTCGGGTGTCCTGGGATGATCGGCTGGTCCACATCCACTCTCAGATGCTCCAGGAATGCCAAAAACACAGGAAGAGTCCTGCCCTATGATATCAAAAACAAGTCAGGATTTTTTCTTTTATCACTACACTTCCTCCTTTGGGTTGACAGACATCACCATGTTCTTCCACATTTCTCCTGCAGACTCATGAATCTCTAAATAAATCAACTTTGATCTGTGCCATATTTCAACTTTAGCTTATAACCACTTAATGTCACCTTTGCTAGTCTTGTAGTCTTAGTGAGGACTTACTTAGTTTGTTGGCTAAATCACAGGAGACCATCGCTCTCCAGCTCGTCTTGCGGTCGGCCATCCTTCTCATCTGTTCGGGAGGACCAACTTCTCCTCTGTCATCAAGGAAACTGCTGGACATCCTGCAGGAAAAAGTACAACATTGTCAGCAATATCAGTAATCATTAGAAATATTAAACTGATAAAAAATGTTATTAATTATTGCTTCTGTGGGGTTCAGTTTTCTATCATATGTAAAAAACAACTCAAAGAACAACAGTGAGTACGATAAGTGATCATTAACACGTACAAGACTCATTAAAACACTTGTTAATGTTAATAACTATAACCGCACTTTATCAGATAGCCATCTACTAAAACTGAAGCACAACGTCAAAGAACAGAGAACCAAATTATTAAATACCTGATGAAGATAATTGCAGGAGAAAACTGTTAATATCATTATTATTGCCTCATCTCTGTCTTCTTCAGTAAAAAGCAGAACAATTCAAAAACAAAAAGAATGAGTGGGATAATCATTGAACTACTAAAAGTGTGATGAGAAGAGCTGTAACTTGCTTGCAGTTCTCCTCGCTGCTCCTCTTTGTAGAGGAGCTGAGGACAGAAGTCCATGGAACTGGGTCTCCAGAGCTTTCTGCCTCTCTGAGGTCCACTCTCAAAACCTCAGTGGCCTCTCAACACTGACCTGCTGCTGCTCCTCTCACATCCTCATCATCCTCATCATCAGAAGAAAGAGGAGGGATATACTCACCTTCCTCAACCGTAGGCGCCTCATCCTCATCATCACAGACCATGTAGAAGCAGAGGTCATTGGGTCGGATCAGCCACGGGAGATCTTCAGCACAATCAGCCACGTCAAATCAGAGGAGGGCTCCCTCTTCCAGGATGGACATACAGAGTCCAGATGACCTGTCAACAAAATACTCAACAGCATTGAATACATTATCAGGGTTGGCTTCAAGGCCACCATGATGGTCAGCAGGTGGAAAACCATGAAGAACACGATAAGGGTCACCAAGAGAGTCAGCACAAGGGTCAGCAGGAAAACTATAAGAGTCAGTAGGAGGATCAGCAGAAGGGAAAGCACGAAAACCAGCATAAAGGTCAGCAGGAGGAAAAGAAGTAAGATGACCATAAGGGTCAGCAGCAGATGAAAGCAGGAGGAAGACCATAAGGGTCAGCAGCAGGTGAAAGCAGGAGGAAGACCATAAGGGTCAGGAGCAGGGAAGCGGGAAGAAGACCATAAGGGAAAGCAGGAGAAAGGACGAGGAAAAATGTAAGGATCAACAAAAGGGAAAGCGGGAGGAAGACCATCAGTGTCAACAGTAAGGTCAACAAAAGGATCAGAAGGAAAACCAAAGAAGTCAGAAGGAAGGTCAGCAGGAGGGTCAGAAGGAGTGAAAGCAGGAGGAAGACCTAAAGGATCAGCAGGAGGGAAAGTGAGAAGAAGACCACAAGAGTCAGGAGCAGGGAAGCGAGAAGAAGACCATAAGGGAAAGCGGGAGGAAGGACGAGGAAAAATGTAAGGGTCAACAAAAGGGAAAGCGGGAGGAAGACCATCAGTGTCAACAGTAAGGTCAACAAAAGGATCAGAAGGAAAACCAAAGAAGTCAGCAGGAAGGTCAGCAGGAGGGTCAGCAGGAGTGAAAGCGGGAGGATGACCAGAAGGGTCACCTTCACCGTTACCTCCCTGAGGCTCAGCCTCCTGAAGCCAGTCGAGCCAAACGGAGCCACCTGAGGAGGAAAAAAGCATTAAAAAGTCACACTCTCCACCTTCATAAAACAGACAAAAACAGGAAAATCATTTTGACCAGAAACATCACAGACACTTTGTAGAAAAGCCCCCAATAAACAGAGTGCTACTGTCACCTCTAAAAGTGATATGCAATATAGTACAGTACTGTTATTTGAGACATTATGACAGGATGAGAGTGATCTGATGATGCATGGATGTTGTGATGATGTCTAAAGTTTTGATTTTAAAGCTGTTGTGGCATATTTGAAATGCTGACAAAAGGTTTACACCGTTCTGACTTGTGGAAACAGTAATGAGGGACTGTTGGTGCAGAGCTCAGGAGAAAACTGCTTGTTTTAGTCTGGTTCAAAGAATAACTTTGTATTTCCTGTCATATTTAAAGGCAGGGTGGTGATCTTGAGAAACTAGCAAGACTACACTGGATTTTTAAAAATGATCCAGCAGAAAAAAAAATGAGCCAAGTGTCTCCAACTCTTTTCCGATGAATGCAGCTAGCAGCAATAGCTACGAACTAGCTCCAAAAGTGTCTAAATCTAGCCAGAAATTTGCCAAGTCTGCAAACACTGACAGTCTGTCCCCTCAGGCCTCCCTCTAAAGCAGGGGTGGCCATGAGAAACCAAGATTCTTGCTGGGGGCCAAACAAATACTGTCAGATGTAACCTCTATTTTAACACTATACTACTTTTAGATATATGTTGGTAAAAGCTGACACAATATCGTCCACACCTGATGGGAACCACTGCTGTGCTGTACACACTGCACAATATTACACAAAAACACCCCATCATGATCTCATACATCGTTATATACATTTAAAGATCATGTTGACTGGGCTGCAGAAGCACATGTTCAATTGTGATAAATTGATCCAAATCATGATATAGGTTGATCTGTATTCAGTCAGATTTAGTTCTGTGACAATCAGTACTTCTGTCTCTACTCAGTGAGAAAACAATATGGAGTCAAATCAATCTCAGTGTTAATGAATGCACACAGAAGGATTCAGAAATGGATTTTTCTTATTTATATAAAAATGACTCTACAAAAAATATTTTTCAATACACAGAAAGAGTTAAAATATAAATTTAAAAATGATAATTAAAATGATTTAATAATAATACAAATATACAAAAAATACATTAAATATGCTCATATATATTATATTATATATATAATATATATTATATAACTACTTAAATTTGTATTTGTTTTAAATTTACACACAAACACACACACACATATACAGTATATATATAGTTATATAGTAATAATAATAATAATAACAATAATACTAATTAACAATGTTATAATAGTATAATATATTATAAATATTAATATAATAGAAACATATTTTTGTGGACAGTCATTCATATATAAATCACAAAACACATTTGTGGATATTTCTGTGTGCATTCATTAATACTGAGACTGATCTGACTCCATAGAAGAATCTATCTATTTAATCCTCGTTTATATAACACAAGTTCACACAACAACCCTGTTCACATTCCTGTTTTTGCCTCTGAATACATATCTTGTTTCTTATAATGTCAACAAAGGTCAAACGAGTATAACATTATTCAGAACAACAGGCTGTAATTCTGTCATGTTGCATCAGATTTCAGTCATGTTAAAATGGTGGAAACAGCTGGTTCTGACTCTATTCAGTGATGTCGCGAGAAAAGATGGTTGTTCACGGCACTGAGCTTTTTAAAGAGGATGCTGCTGCCTCCAAGGTTCCCAATATGCTGTGAAAAACACTGAGACAGCCAAAAAAGTATGACGCGCACAGACCCTCGTGCGTAATTACGCACGCTTAAACATGGGGACCTTCATTAATTCACGCGCACTTAAGGACAGGGCTTCTCCAGAAATAACCGCACCAAAATATATGTGCAAAATAATCGATTATATTTAGTTACTGTCCTAAGTTGTAAATCACGCTGCGTGGAGGAGACGGCGGCATCTTTGAACGCAGGACGCGCACAGTCACTGCATGAGAAACCGCTCTCATCTCTTCCCTTCATCAGAAAACACCACATGAACTAGTAAAACATATTATAATATGATGACAGTGTCACGTCAGTCAATTCTTAAGTTTGTATACTTGTGTGTTTTTGTTCGTTTGCGTATGTATTTCCTGTTTTATTTTGTAGTCTGACTCTTCCTCTTGTTTCAGAGCACGTCACTTCCTGCCCTCCTGTGCTTCCGCGTTTTGAATGAATGAGATTCCCGACTCCCTCTCCTGCGTCTGATCATCGTCCCCCAGCCCTGATTGTGTTCACCTGTCCATAATTAGTCACTCCCCTCTTTAGTATTTAAGCTGTGTTTCCCCATCCTTCTGTGCCAGTTCGTCTTTGTACTTAGAGTGAAAGCGTCCTCGCGTCCTTTGTGTTTACCTCCTAGTGTTTGATTACTCTGCCTGTTTTTTCGATTACGCCTCAGCCTAACGTCTTGGATTCGTCTGCCTGATTTTTGACTGACCTCCCGTGTACCGAACCTGCTTTATTTAAGTAAAGACCTTTTTGACTAAACCTGCCTGTCTCCGTGGTTGTGCTTTTGGGTCCACACTTTGTGCTTCACAGTACGAACTGGCCAAATATGGACCCAGCCAACCCGGACCAGGTTCGGTCCTCTCTCCATGCTCATGGAGTGAGGATTCGCCACCACGAGGAACAACTGTCCGCCGTCAGCACTAGCGTTAAACTTCTTACGGACAATCAGGAGAAGTTTAGTAATACTGTCGGCGAACAGGTAATTCAACTCGGAGCCCAGATGCAAGCTCTAATGAGCCGTATTGACACTTTAGCCGGAGAACGGTTGCCGCCGCCTCCTCCCACTCCAGCGCCACCGCTCCCACCCGCTTTTCCCACTTCTCCTCACCTCGCTAAACCTGAGCGTTTTTCCGGCGAGTCAGCTAACTGCCGTCCATTTTTGATTCAATGCAGTTTACATTTTGAACTTCAGGCAGCTCAGTTCCCCACTGAGAGATCAAAGATTGCTTTCATGATTACGCATCTATCAGGCAGAGCCGAGGCGTGGGCTACAGCGGAGTGGGCGCGCAATTCGCCGGTGTGTGCTTCTTTGAAACTTTTCACAGAGACTCTGCAAAAAATTTTCGACCACACCACACCGGGACGGGAGGCGGCAAGAGCACTGGTCAGCCTGCGGCAGGGGAAAAGGAGAGTGACAGACTACGCCATAGAGTTTCGCACGCTGGCCGCCGATAGCGGGTGGAACGACGCATCTCTCCTTGACACCTTCATTCATGGTTTATCCGACGCAGTTAAGGACCAGTTGGCGCCCCTGGACCTTCCACCTGATCCCGATTCGGTCATCGCTCTGGCGATCCGAATCGACAACCGCCTATGGGAAAGGGAGAAGGAGAGACGCAGGGGTGCGGCTCCTCAACCTCCAGAACCGACGGGGCCACCTGCTCGACTCCGACTGGCCTGGCGTTCTCCTCCTCCTGCTGAGGTGAGCGGTATCTCATCTCCCCCTAGTGCCCCAGAGGAGCCAATGCAGGTGGCCCGAGCCAAGCTGACCCCGGAGGAGCGACACCGACGTCTCCAAGAGGGGAGATGCATCTATTGTGGTCAGCTGGGTCACTTTCTGTCTTCATGTCCGGTAAAAGATCGGGCTCGCCAGTGAGAGAGAGGGCACTGGTGAGCCAAACATCTTCTTCCAAGTACTCCTCTCGCCCTTTGACTCAGGTTCATCTGGTTTCACCGTCTCTCTCTCTGCACTATCCGGTCCTGGTGGATTCCGGGGCCGATGAAAACTTTATGGACTGGAGACTGGTGAACACGTTGGGCCTACGGAAGACTCCCCTGCCTGAGGTGCTGGAGGCCAACGCATTGGACGGGCGTCCACTGGGTCGAGTTACTCACCGCACTCAACCTGTGAAACTGATCATGGCCGGTAATCACACTGAAACATTGAGCTTCCATGTGTTTAATTCCCCTCTTCACCCTTTGATTCTAGGTTTGCCTTGGCTCATTAAGAACCAACCATATATTGACTGGGCTTCTGGTAACATTTTGGGGTGGGGAGGGGAATGTACACTAACCTCTCCATCATCTGTCTCACCTCTGGAGCTTCCTGACTCTCAGCCTGCGCCTCCAGCGGTGATGGTGGGCATCACAGCATCACTCCAGCATCTCTCTCCTGTGCCTTCCACTGAACACACAGACCTGTCCGGCGTGCCGGCCTGCTATCATGACCTCAGTGAAGTTTTCAATAAGGCAAGAGCCACTTCACTACCTCGTCACCGCCCCTACGACTGCGCCATCAACCTTCTTCCTGGCACTTCCCCTCCAAAAGGACGTCTCTACTCTCTCTCCGCCCCTGAGCGGAGAGCCATGGATGAGTACATCGAGTCCTCCCTGGCTGCGGGGATCATCCGTCCATCCTCGTCTCCTGCTGGAGCGGGCTTTTTCTTTGTAGAGAAAAAGGACAAATCCCTCCGACCTTGCATTGACTACAGAGGGCTAAATGAAATAACCGTAAAGAACAGGTACCCCCTCCCTCTCATTTCTTCCGCTTTTGAGGTGTTAAAAGGTGCCAGGGTTTTCTCAAAACTAGACCTTAGAAACGCGTACCACCTGGTGCGCGTGAGGGAGGGGGACGAGTGGAAAACAGCCTTCAATACTCCTAGCGGGCACTACGAATATTTGGTCATGCCATTCGGCCTTACAAATGCACCTGCCGTTTTTCAAGCCCTTGTAAACGATGTTCTGCGAGATATGTTAAATCAATTTGTCTTTGTCTACCTCGATGATATTTTGATTTTTTCTCCAGACCAGCAGACCCATGAGCGTCACGTCCGCCGCGTTTTGCAGCGTCTCTTGGTGCACCAGCTGTATGTTAAAGCAGAAAAATGCGAGTTTCACGTCCCCAGTCTCTCTTTTCTCGGTTTCATTGTGGGTCCTGATCGGATCCAAATGGACCCTGCTAAGGTTAGCGCTGTTGCTGATTGGCCAACCCCCTCTAATCGCAGACTGGTACAGCGATTCCTGGGGTTCGCCAATTTTTACCGGAGATTCATTCGCAACTTTAGTAGCGTCGCGGCACCCCTCCATGCACTAACATCCCCACAGACCAGGTTTGTGTGGACGCCCCAGGCAGACAAGGCATTCAATAAGTTGAAGGAGAGTTTCTCTTCCGCCCCGATCCTGACACTACCCGATCAGCACCGTCAGTTTGTGGTGGAGGTCGACGCCTCCAATACGGGTATCGGTGCCATTCTGTCCCAGCGCTCCGCTGAAGATAACAAACTGCACCCCTGTGCTTTTCTGTCCAGGAAGTTATCTTCAGCGGAACAAAACTACGACATAGGCAACCGTGAATTACTAGCGGTTAAGGCCGCGTTGGAGGAGTGGCGCCACTGGCTTGAGGGGAGTGATCAACCGTTTGTGGTTTGGACCGACCATAAGAATTTAGAATACATCAGGTCGGCCAAGCGGTTGAACTCCCGTCAGGCCAGGTGGTCCCTCTTTTTCAACCGCTTTAATTTCATGTTGTCTTACCGCCCAGGCTCCAAGAACCTCAAACCAGACTCCCTGTCCCGGTTGCATGATCCAGACCCAGTCCCTGACGAACCGTCTTATATTGTTCCCCCCTCGTGCGTAATCGGGGCCGTCACATGGAGCATTGAACATCGGGTTAAGGAGGCTTTAAAGGACACTCCCGCACCCAGCGGGTGTCCACCTAACCGGTTATTTGTCCCAGTCTCACTCCGTCCGCAGGTCATTCACTGGGCTCACACATCTCGACTAACCTGTCACCCGGGCACCAGGAGAACCGCCTCCTTCATCAGGCAGCGTTTCTGGTGGCCCTCCATCGAGAAGGAGGTGGGGGAGTATGTGGCGGCTTGCCCTGTCTGTGCCAGGAGCAAGTCGTCACATCAGGCTCCGCCGGGTCTTCTTCAACCTCTCCCCGTGCCAAGCCGACCCTGGTCAGACATCGCCCTTGATTTTGTTACTGGACTCCCCCCATCAGAGGGTAATACCAGCATTCTAACAGTTGTTGATCGGTTTTCTAAGATGGTCCACTTTATTCCCCTGTCTAAACTGCCCTCCGCCAAGAAAACGGCGGAGGTTCTGTTGCATAACGTTTTCCGTCTCCATGGTTTCCCCAGGGACGTGGTGTCTGACCGGGGTCCGCAGTTTGTCTCTCGATTCTGGCGGGAGTTTTGCTCCCTGATTGGCGCTACCGTAAGTCTCTCCTCCGGGTACCACCCCCAGTCTAACGGACAATCTGAGCGCTTAAATCAAGAGCTAGAAACGGGGCTTAGATGCCTCGTTTCTCAAAATCCGGCTACCTGGAGTAAACATCTTATCTGGGTCGAATACGCTCACAACACTCTGCCCTGCTCTTCTTCAGGTCTCTCCCCATTCCAATGTTGCTACGGTTACCAGCCTCCCCTTTTCCCAGAGGTGGAGAAAGAAGTGACTGTTCCCTCCGCTCACGCGCTCATCCGCCGTTGCCACCGGGTTTGGAGGGGAGCTCGCCAAATGTTGCTGCGAAGCACCAACAGGTGGAAGAGGGCTTCCGATCGGCGCCGAACACCTGCCCCCTCCTATCGCTCAGGTCAGCGTGTGTGGCTCTCCACCAAGGATCTCCCACTAAGAGTTGAGTCTCGTAAACTCGCTCCTAAATTTGTCGGCCCGTTCCCCATTTCTAAAATCATTAACCCGGTGGCCATCAAATTACAACTCCCCAGATCTATGCGCGTGCACCCCACATTCCATGTCAGCCGCGTCAAGCCTGTTAAAGAGAGCAGCCTGGTCCCAGCCTCCAGACCCCCACCACCCCCCCGATTCCTCGACGGTGGCCCTGTATTTACAGTCAAGCGTCTCTTGGCTGCCCGCCGTCGAGGAAGGGGGGTCCAGTATCTTGTAGACTGGGAGGGATATGGCCCGGAGGAGAGATCTTGGGTACCCACTAAGGATATTGTAGACCCTGAACTGATTCACAACTTCCACCGGCGTCACCCCAACCCTTTTGGGACTTCTGGTGCCGTCCCTAGGAGGGGGGGTTCTGTCACGTCAGTCAATTCTTAAGTTTGTATACTTGTGTGTTTTTGTTCGTTTGCGTATGTATTTCCTGTTTTATTTTGTAGTCTGACTCTTCCTCTTGTTTCAGAGCACGTCACTTCCTGCCCTCCTGTGCTTCCGCGTTTTGAATGAATGAGATTCCCGACTCCCTCTCCTGCGTCTGATCATCGTTCCCCAGCCCTGATTGTGTTCACCTGTCCATAATTAGTCACTCCCCTCTTTAGTATTTAAGCTGTGTTTCCCCATCCTTCTGTGCCAGTTCGTCTTTGTACTTAGAGTGAAAGCGTCCTCGCGTCCTTTGTGTTTACCTCCTAGTGTTTGATTACTCTGCCTGTTTTTTCGATTACGCCTCAGCCTAACGTCTTGGATTCGTCTGCCTGATTTTTGACTGACCTCCCGTGTACCGAACCTGCTTTATTTAAGTAAAGACCTTTTTGACTAAACCTGCCTGTCTCCGTGGTTGTGCTTTTGGGTCCACACTTTGTGCTTCACAGACAGTACTATCATGTCAAGTAGAAGCTCTGAGTGATGACTGAGCACCTTTGATTTTAGGTCCAATAACTGTCAGACACTTTAGTTCACTTCATTCAGGCTCATAACAATATCGATCTGTTAGTGCACTTTGAGAAAACCTAAAAATGACTTCATAAATGTGATAAACGTGGACTTGAAAAGGACCCGACAACATGTCCAGATACATTTTAAGAAGTAATCTCAACTGTCCACACGGAGGAAGGTGTGCTGTGTTTACAACTCTGACTTCAACACCTTTGCTCCTAGACGTTACGTCGTTTCCATGACGCACAAATCAGCTTGTTGTTTGGGCATTATTCAAAAAATGGCTGAGTCGCCATTTTGTTTCCTAAATGACTCAACGGAAAATTTGGAAAATATGTTGCCCTCAAACAAAAATAAGTGTTTTCAAATCACTGTCCTTGTTAACATTCTGTACAATACTCCCGCCACACTTCACATTACACGTGTTACCAGATAATTATTATTTTTCACCCAGAAAACATCAAGTTTCATCACAATCAGTGTTTCCCTAACAGGCCAACAAACAGTCTACTAATCACTTAACTATAAATTCAACAATTGAACATAATTTAAATATTAAAAGATGTCTTACCTCCAAAAGAGGCGGTGGCCGGCAGGCCGTACACACGGGGTCCAAAAAACACCATCTCCTAGAGGGGGGTAGATTTCAGCTGCGATCCGGTATCAAAGATAACCAGTCACCAAGTTTTCACAAGAGGTCAGCTCGTGTCCGAGTCCAAGTGTGAAAGGGGCTCCTAGAGAGGTCCGCAGCCCTTATATAACCTCGGTACCATGTCAACAATCCGTTTCCATGACTTCGACGCACGAGCGTGAGCGAGTCCCATACAGTAACAGATGATATCATGTTCATGATTTGGCCTCTTTATTCTGTTACAGTAGGTGTTGCCATCAATAATTATTGTGTACACACTTCACACCATCTTGACCCATCTAGATACAAAATTATATTAAATGATAGTGATAATAAATGTGAATCAATGCATTTTTCCATCTACATCATGAAAAGATTGCATAATTAATTAATGTCCAAATTATAGCCTATATCATGGCATTTCATTTCTCCTTAAGAGGTCTTGATTGTTTTTTCATGTCTTACATCTATTTATGCAAAATTCTTTTAATTTTGTTTCTTTTCTCTTCGTATTTATTTATTTATTTATTTATTTATGTATTTATATCCGCAGGATCAGCAACCAAACCAACTCGTGCAGGCATGTGCGCGCGGGCCAAATGCGGCCCGTGTTCAAATTTCCACCGGCCCACAGCCTTTGTCATAAAATCAACAATATGCGGCCCCACAATGTCGGTGCGCAGTTGAGGAGGTATGCAGCAGACACCTCATCTCTGGCTGAGGAGTTTTAACGCCGCTTTCGGGATTTTGCAGCTGTTGAAAAGGAGATCAGGCTTTTTAACTCTCCTTTCTCCGTTGGCGCTCCAGACCTCCTCCAGCTGGACCTCGTTGAGCTGCAGTGTGATGCGGAGAGTCGCGGTCGGCACCAGCAGCTCCCTTTGTCAACTTTTACCGCCAGCTGGATGAAGGCAGGTTCCCAAGGATTCAAACATTTGCTAAGAAAATGCTGAGCTGGTTTAGCTCGACATACATGCGAGAGGACATCCAAGAACCGCCTGAGGACGAGATTAAGAGACTCTGACCTGCGTGACATCTGCGCATCAGAACCACTGCTTTAGAGCCAGACCTGGTCTACTGACTGTAGTCCAGATCTCACAGCCACCCTTCACATTAGTGCAGACAAGTTCTATGTTTAGTCTTCTGAGGTGAATCACTTCTATTTTTTTTTCTTTTTTAATGAATATGCTCTGAGTCTTTTCAATCCAGGGATCATTTGTTCTTGTTTTTCAACTGACAATCAAACTGGGTCTTGTTACTAAATAGTGTTCATATTTATTGATAACAAATATTAGGGTCTTAAGAAACAAATATACAAATACTCAACATTAAATATTAAAATCAAATTTGGTCCAGCACTCATTTTTCCATTTCATATTTTTGATCCAAGTCTAAAAGTGACATAAATTTCGTGTTTGATATCTGATTCTAAATCAAATAACATATTTTGTTTTTTTCATTTTTGATGTTCAGTTGAAAAATGAAAGAAGGGGTGATTCACAGATTGATATGGCCCTGGAATAAGATAACTGTTATTCTGTTATCATGTTAATGGTTCAAAGAGTGTCAGGCTGAATGGTCGGCCCCCCACACATTTAACCTCACCAAATCTGGCCCTCTTTGCACAAAGGTTGGACAGCCCTGAACCAGAGGACAGGAGGCTCAGTGAGCTCCTCTGGTAGAGCAGGGGGCCGGGGGTTCAGGTCTGACTCCTGGACCTTTTCTCCTCGTCATCCTCTCTCTCCCATAACTGTCACAGTTTCTGTCAAATCAAAGTCAAAACAGCCAAAAAGTAAAGAAAACATAGATGAACAAAAATGTAGAAACTGAATAGCATTTAAATTCATATGTCCTGTTTAATTATCAGCTTTAATTTATTTATTTCAATATTTATTCATTTACTTCCATATATATTTCAACATTTATTTATTTTTATTTTGTTATTTTTTCCACGAATTTATTCTGTATTCATTCACTTATTCTTGTACTTATACATTTATTTATGCAATTTTTTTCTGCAGAAAATGTAGGGAACAACTAAAAGCAAATGTCCTGTCTATCAATTTTTATTAAATTATTTCAATATTTATTAATTTCTTTACATGTATGCATTTCTGTATTTATTAATTTATTCTTCTATTATTTATTCTTCTATTTGGGGGGGGGGGGCGGTGGGTCAGGAGGGGGGGGGGGGGGGGGGGGGCGGGGGGCCCATCGGCCAACCCCCAAAAAAGAAAAAAAAAAGAATAAGAAGAGGAGGGGGGGGGGGTGGCTTTTTTACTGCTGGGCAGCGGCGGGGCGCCGAGGGAGAGACACAACCCCCAACCCCCCGGGGCGTTGTTCTGGGGCGGCCCCCTCACTCTGATATCTCTCTATTACTGCATGTGTGTGTGTGTTTGTGTGCATGTACCATGTATAAGTTAAACAGATTTAAATTGAATTTCCCCACTTTGGGACTAATAAAGGTTGATCTTCTTCTTCTTCTATTTATATATTCTTCTATTTATACAATTATTTATGCAATTTTCTTTTATTTATTTATTTATTTATTTATTTATTTATTTACTTATTTATCAGATCAAGCCCCCCACAGCTCCTAATGGGATAAGCGGTTGAAGATGGATTGATGGATGGATTTATTTATGTATCATCAACATAAGAAAAGAAAAAAAAAGGAAAATGTGCTGAGTCACCTCACCTGGTAGAACAGGTGCCCCATGCATCGAGGATTAGCTCAGCAGCTGGAGGTTCAAATCCAACCTGTGGACCTTTTTTATCAGCAGAAAATGTAGGTGAACAATAATAAATATAGACAAATTGTTTTTTTTTATTTCAATTTTCAATTTAATTTTCAACTTTTATTTATTTAATTCAATATTTATTCAATTATTTACATTTACATTTAAGCATTTATTTATTCTTTTATTTATTTTTCCATGTATTTATGTCTGTACTTTTTCATTTATCCTTGTATTTTATTATACATTTATTTATATAATTTTCTTTTTTATTTATTTATTCATTTATTTACTTATCTATGCAGCATCAATATCAGCAACAAAACCAGCATGACGCGAGGACGCTCAATTGTATATGTATATTTATTAATTTAGTCATTTATTTATTTATATGTTTAATCGTGCAATTTTCTTTTATTTTTTCTTTATCTATTTATTTATTTAGTGATTTCAGCAGCATCATCATCAGCCACAACACCAACAAACAGGACTCTCTCTCTCCCACCACCGTCACTGCCTCTGTCAAACCAACATCAGCTCTGTCCGGCCAGCACTGGATGTATTCCTCTATTCCACCATCGTCCTCTGACAACACGTCACCTCGTCAGATTTCACAATGAGGCTTGTCCTTGAGAAACACTCCTTCCATCAGGATGTGACGTTAGAGGTAAAGATAAGTAAATCAACATTGGGGGAACAGGAACGGAGCCTGATTTAAAATCTGTTGCTTTAAGTTATATAATTCTCATTATGTTTATCAGGAGACAGGCTAGTTGAGATTGTCACATATTTTTTTTAAGCGCCACTTGGCCTCCACAAGTAATATGTTTTATTTATTTACAGTATATAACACCTGTTCCGATGCCTCCAGACCAGAGACTCAGACTGAGTGTTGCTGTAGTTCAGCGGCTCCTTTACAACAATGAAGAAATGCTGATTCCCGACCAGGTCAGATGGATGACGGACCACAAGACGGACAGAACGGAACGAAACGCCTGTGTTTTCGTGGACGACGTAAGTAAGCTGCACTCTAAAGGAACATTTTGTCTGTTTGGGAAATATGCATATTTATTTTTCTAGCCAACAGTTAGACAAGAAGGTTGTCACCACTGTAAATATGTAGCTGCAGCCAGCTTCAGTAGTGTCCAAGATGAAGCCTACACATGTTTTCCAGACTCATATAACATGTGACACCACTGATCAATGCAGATTTATTTATACATGAATTAGTCTTCATAGTTGATTATTATAGCTGAAGTCTGGGAGACACTGACAGCAGACTAAGAGAAGGATCCACATTCCTGACTTGTTTCTGATCTCACAGGACAGGACTCTTCCCGGAGAGTGGACGACAACCGAACCACACCAAGCCAGCAGCATCACACAACCAGTCTCAACACACTGAACCGCCATCAGCTCCACACTTTACACGCTGCACTGATTTAATGTTGAATTCAATCAAATAAAACAAAAACTCAGCCATGTAACATGATCCTGTGTTAATTCTCATACTGATGTTGGTTAACATGAATCTTCTTCAGTAGTAAATCAGTTGAAGGTTACATTCAAGGTGTAGATGCTCAAACAACTTTGTCACCAAGAGCCTGTTTCAAGAAGCTGCTATATACAAGTATATATGTATTTATAACAACAACAACAACAACACATGTAATTCCTCCTCCATCACACACAATGGTGGAATAAATATTTAGATCCTTTACTTAAGTAAGAGGGCTGACTCTGAAAATACTCCACTACAACTAAATGTCTGACAGTCAAATCAAGCAAAAGTATCTAATGTAAGTATTTCAGCAAAATATACTTAAAGTATTTAAAGTAAAAGTACTCATTCAGCAGTAAAATGTTCCCTGTCAGTGTTTTACTGTTACATCTGATGTTTCTGGATTAATATTACTGCTGCATTAACACGTATGTTGCATTTTACTGCTGTAGATGTTTAACTTTGTGCTAATTTTAACTCCTTCATATCTTGTTGGGCAGTTTAATTTACAGCAATGCATCATGGGCTATAAGATCATGTGTTGGTAGTATCGTTCCAGCTGATCCAAGAGGGTTTTTAAAGAGTTTATTTAGCTCAAGAAGGAGGAAAATTTATTCAACACATAAAGGGACACGTCATCCTTCAGTTTATCTCAAACATTAAAAAATCAGCACATCTGGAGTTATGTGGTTTTCACTGGACAGGAAGGAAACCTAAGCTGTAAAGTAACTAAAGCTGTCAGATAAATGTAGTGGAGTAAAAAGTACAAGATTTACCTCTGAGATGTAGTAAACAGAAGTATGTATACATCTTTTATATATATGGCTTAGACCTATCATTACCATCTCATATTTTCTTGGTCAGGTTACAAAAAACATGAACAAGTGTTATTTTATATAACTTGTGAGTTTCAGGCGAAGCTACATGCATCATATGAAACTACAAAAACCTAAGGATTCCTACCAACCATGTCACACCTACGTGTCGCAAATGAGGTTAAAGAGTGCTCCAAACTTGCACTAAATGTTGGCAAGGAAAAGCTGTCATGGCCATTTTCAGACGTGTCCCGTGACCTCTGACCTCAAGATATGTAAATGAAAATGGGTTCTATGGGTACCCACGAGACTGTTGAGCTTGAGTTTGCCATGTTATGATTTGAGCATATTTTTTTATGCTAAATGCAGTACTTAAAACGGCATATTTGTCCACTCCCATTTTGAAAAGAGTTTTAAATGGGCAATCGTGACTGATTGCGATTGAATCTTTTTATCGATCGACATTCTTAATAATAATATAGCAATAAAACCACAGCTGATTATGTCCGACACTGTAACAGGCTTCATGAAGAAATAGGAAGGCGTTGCCAGAGATTACTGATACCGGCCGGCACACGTGCCAACATGTGAAAAAAAAGTACTGGCATTTATTTTTTTCCACTTCAAGCACTGTTGACAGTGTAATGAATACATGAGTGAGGGAGTTAGTAAATTTGTTCTCCCTGTGTATGGTTCAGGGCGTTCGTCTCTGAGAGAATCCAGTGATACAGAGGTCATATTGTTGCTGCAGCCGTCTTATACATGGCAAATTCTTCTAGTGGCCATAAGGCCTTCATTCATCCATCTCTCAGGCTGAAGAAGGTACCACAACTCTGGAAGACCTCCTGCATCGTCCCAGTGCCCAAGAAAGGACTCCCTAGCGCCCCCAATGACTACAGGCCAGTCGCTCTGACGTCACACGTCATGAAGATCCTGGAGAGACTGGTCCTGCAGCACCTCAGGCCCCTGGTGAGTGACTCCCTGGACCCCCTACAGTTTGCATACCAGGCAAACATTGACGTGGGCGACGCCATCATCTACATGCTCCACAGAGCCTACACGCACCCGGAGAAGCCGCAGAGCACAGTGAGAATCATGTTCTTCAACTTCTCCAGTGCATTCAACACAGTCCAACCGCACCGGCTAGCTGAGAAGCTCTCAGCTATGCAGGTAGACCACGACCTGGTGGACTGGATTACGGACTACCTCACCAGCAGACCCCCAGTATGTCAGACTGCAGGGCAGCCTGTCTGACGTGCTGGTGAGCAACACCGGTGCTCCCCAGGGAACTGTGCTGTCACCGTTCCTGTTAACCACGATGCTATGCTATGCATATGCAATACCCACCCATCTGCTGCACTTTACTTATTACTGTTTTACTTATCTTATTTATTTTATTGGCAATTTCGTTCATTGCACCTTCTTTTCCTTCATTGCACCTTCTCTTTTACTTTTTACTTATTGTATTCATCCGTACTGTTGTTGCTGCTGCGGTGACACCTGCATTTCCCTCCGGGGATTAATAAAGGTTCATCTTATCTTAATTTATCTTGTCTTACTCCTTCAATTTTACACATGAGAGAAGGGCTCACAGCTGATTTTACCACATGACCCCCCCCCCCCCCCCCCCCCAGCCGGATAGAGAAAGCCACAATAACAGCACAGGAAGAAATATGGTGATTTCAAAATAAAGATTTTTTTTTTTTATTATTATTATCAGTTGTTTCAGCACAAATGACAGCCAAGTGTTTTTAAAATATCCAGAGAGGATGTGTAAGTACAAAAACTCTGACTTTTAACGCTGTTTAAGTGTGTAAGCGGCAGTTGTTGTATCTGAAAGTATAGATACAGATACAATAAAGATATTGAGAGTACATCTACAGCCTACAGTGTTTATGCAAAAGGATTTACAATCTTACTCCCATTTTCCTATTCACACACTGGTTATTGTAAATAACTACTTGTTTAACAGTGTAACAGGTGTTGTGTTGAGTACTGTTTCCCTTCGATGTGTTTCACCCTACCTCAACCTGAACCTACCCTGTTTTATGTCAGTGCAACCCTTTAACCCTGACAGATGCTGCAAGGACGACCGATTTTTGTAGGCCAACCAGGAGGTTAGCATCGCCCTGATTCCCTCAACAAACAATCTCTGCGGCAAACAAATGTTTGTGAAACTTGTACATTTCATTCAGCAAAGATAATCTTCCCAAATGAACACCGCTTTTATGATTTTTGAAGTTTGAAAAAGCTAATGTTACGCTATAAACGAACTACAAGTCGGTGTGATAACGTTTTGTAGTCTCCTTTAGCCACTACCGATGTATTTTATATCGTAAAAAAATAAATCTCTTAAATTTCTAAGAAATCTCTAAACCCCCCCCCATTCAAAAACCGGAAACGGAAGTGCTAAATGCGAACTCATTTCCTGTTGCTCTCCAGTATATATATATATATATATATATATATATATATATATATATATATATATATATATATATATATATATATATATATATATATATATATATATATATATATATATATATATATATATATATCATCAGAAGGAGCTCCATCTCCCTGTAAAATTGAGGGGTTCGCTCCAAACTAAACTCGTTAGCTAACGTGGTCCTGTACAGTTAGGTAAGTCTGACAGTCTGTGCTTAGCTCTGTTAAAATAGTGCAATAATTCGTTTTTTTGCCGGTAAAAACTGTGTATGTTGTACGTGAAAGGGTAACGTTACCACAGCAAATGCTTCTGTGCCAATACTGACCGCGAGTAATGTGTTAACTTGTTTAGCACACGATAGCTAATGTTAGCTAGCTAATGTTTTAGCTTGTTTCTGCTTCCTTTTCATGAGGATTCTCCGTGGTGTAACGTTAGCCTGCTCGCTAACCAATTGTTAGTTTGTACTTTTACACCACAGTAATTATAAAAACGCATTTTAAAATTATTTTCTGTCCAATTTCAGTGGCAAAACACGAATTAGCGCAATACATCGACAAATAATGCAACCTTTATTTTGAAGTCAGTAACCGGAAGTTGCTTTCTTTCTTTCTAAACTGACTTAACAGCTGTCCCCTCCTCTCCAGCATCACACACCGGCTCCCAGCTTTCCGCAGAGCCGAGCAGGAGTGCACCGCCGCGGTGAAGATGGCCTCAGTTTCTAGTAATAGTCCGAGCAGAGTGCGGTGGTGAATCCTGGCGGGTTTCGGGTTTCCTCCCAGTGTTTTCCTCCCTGAGCATGAGAAGACAGCCCGCAGCAGCGGTCGCTCTCAGACTACTACAGGACAGACTGCACTGCGTGATGCAGACCAGAGTCCAAGAGTTGACATCCTCCCCCCCCTCCCCTGCTCACCTGTTGCTCTGTCGTGCCTCTCCAAATGTCACCATGTTCACAGTTGATTCATTTGCTTTTCGTGCAACTCTGTGCGTCAAACTGCGCATTCACCGGGGCTGTTGCGTGTTTGTTTTTATCTTACAGGACATCTAACGCTGGGACTGTTTGTATTTAATCCCCAGAGCAGTTCAGCTGTAACAACGCAACAATGATCTGACGGCTGTAAAGTGAGACAAACATTAGTAGAAGTCACCTGGCGTCGCCAATTAATTGGCTGTCTGCGCTGCTCATGATGGCCAATAACAACGAGCTACAAGTGAGTTTCTCAACTTTTACATTTGTCATTACTTACTGCGTTAATGCTGCTGTGTTAATGTGTATACAAGATCTAAATGTGGTGAAACATCTGGAGAGGAGATCTTTTCAATTGACTCTTGTTGATGGTTGTAGTGGTGGGAGGAGGTCTGTGGTGGAAATACTCTGATGAGGGATAGTCTTCTCTAAAGGGCTATTTTGTGTGATTTAGTATTGCATTTCTATACGGTAAGACAGCTTCAAACTGAAGCTGCCGAGGCCAAGGCAGCCTGACTTTTGTAATAATTTCGTCATGATACTGGAATGTCTAACCTCAATACAAGACCTTGAAAAAAATGACAGCATAAAAGTTGTGACTTTTATTAAAGGATAAATAGCAGAATGTGTGTCAACGCGTTGTCGGAGAGAAGAGAGAGTAGAAAGGGTACCTGAGTATTGATACTGGGGAAAATGAGAATTGAAACCGCTCAGTATTGATATGTCTCGGTACTTTTGATATTTTTGGCAACACTACAAGTAACTACTCAAATAAATAGAATGGCGATAAAGTACAGAAAAATATCCATCCATCTGTCGTCAACCGCTTATCCCGTTAGGGGTCGCGGGGGGGGCTGGAGCAGATCCCAGCTGGCATTGGACTAAGGCGGAGGACACCCTGGACAGGTCGCCAGTCCATCGCAGGGCACATAGAGACAGACAACATATAGACAGACAACCATTCATTCTCACATCCACACCTACGGGCAATTTAGAGTGATCAATTAACCTAAACAGCATGTCTTTGGATGGTGGGAGGAAACCGGAGTACCCGGAGAAAACCCACGCTAACACGGGGAGAATATGCAAACTCCACACAGAAGAGCCCCACGCCGGATTAGAAACTGCGACTCTCTTGCTGTGAGGCAACAGCGCTAACCACTGCACCACCGTGCAGCCCACATGAATGTTCTTCAGTAGTAAATCAGTTGAAAGTTATATAAAACACCATTATTTATTTGTATTTTTACAGAGACTCAGACTGAGCGTTGCTGTCGTTCAGCGGCTCCTTTACACCTTTACAACAATGAAGAAATGCTGATTCCCGACCAGGTCAGTTGGATGACGCACCACAAGACGGACAGAACGGAAGGAAATGTCTGTGTTTACGTGGACGACGTAAGTAAGCTGCTCTCTAAATGAACATTTTTTCTCTTCGGGAATTATGCATATTGATTTTTTAGCCAACAGTTAGACAAGAAGATTGTTCCCACAGTAAATATGTAGCTGCAGCCAGCTTCAGTAGTATCAAAGATGAAGCCTACACATGTTTTCCAGACTCATATAACCTGTGACACCACTGATCAATGCAGATTTATTTCAACATGATTTAGTCTTCATAGTTGATCATTATAGCTGAAGTCTGGGAGACACTGACAGCAGACTAAGAGAAGGATCCAGATTCCTGACTTGTTTCTGATCTTACAGGACAGGACTTTTCCCGGAGAGTGGACGTGAACCGAACCACACCAAGCCAGCAGCATCACACAACCAGTCTGATGTGAGGAAGCTCCAGCACCACAGCAGTCCACTCAACACACTGAACCGCCTTCAGCTCCACACTTTACACACTGGACTGATCTCATGTTTATATTAGTCAAAAAAACAACAACTCAGCCATGTAACATGATCCTGTGTTCAATCTCATACTGATGTTGGTTAACATGAATCTTCTTCAGTAGTAAATCAGTTGAAGGTTATATAAAACACCATTATTTATTTGTATGTTTACAGAGACTCAGACTGAGTGTTGCTGTAGTTCAGCGGCTCCTTTACACCTTTACAACAATGAAGAAATGCTGATTCCCGACCAGGTCAGATGGATGACGGACCACAAGACGGACAGAACGGACGGAAACGCCTGTGTTTTTATGGACGACGTAAGTAAACTGCACTCTAAAGGAACATTTTGTCATTTTGGAAAATATGAATATTGATTTTCTAGCCAACAGTTAGACAAGAAGGTTGTTACCACTGTAAATATGTAGCTGCAGCCAGCTTCAGTAGTGTCAAAGATGAAGCCTACACATGTTTTCCAGACTCATATAACCTGTGACACCACTGATCAATGCAGATTTTTTTTTTTTAACATATTATTTTTTCTTCCTTTTACATAGAGGAAACAGAAAACTATTTACAGTTGGGGAGAGAACAAAAATTGCAGTCAAGATCAGTGTAGATTAGATATAAAAGAGAGTATAGCAGAGCTTATCGATCCAAAAAACAATAGCTTACAACGTAGTCAAACATTTAACACTTCCACAAAATCTGTTCGTAAGGGTTTTACGTATTTCACCCACTTGGACCAAAACTTAATAAAGATATTTTTCTTAAGTTGGAGAGAGAAGGTAATCCTTTCCATGATATATATATCATTTACAATATCCATCCACTCAGTTATTGTGGGAGGCTCAGGAAGTGACCAGCGTCTTGTGAGCGCTTTTTTACAAGCCAATGTCAAAATACCAAACAAATATTTGTCGGCTCGTTGGGCCTGAAAATCAAGATTGCCTAAGAATAAAATGGTGAAATCCAAAGGTATTTCTAAATCAAGTATGCTTTTCAATGCTTTTTGATAATCTGTCCAGAAGGGTCTAATCCCTGGACAGTTCCAGAATACATGCCAGTAGTTGGCCTCCTGTGCCCCACACAATCTCCAACATTTTGCATCCCCTCCGTCAAAATGAGCCTTCTGTATTGGAGTAATAAAGAAACGAGTAAAACACTTCCAGCCAAACTCACGCCACTTAAGAGAATTTGTGCATTTCCACTGAGAAATACACACGTTCAACCAGACTTCGTTTGGTATTAAAAAATTGCCCTCCCTTTCCCATTTCTCTCTGATATATTCTGTAGAATGAGTCTTTTTTGTCAAAAGGCCTTTATAAATTTTAGAAATAATGCCCTTAATAGGTTCATTTTGGTAAGCAGCCAAGATTATTTTTAATATTGGGTCATTTAATTCTGTTTTATTTCCAATGTTATGAGTGAAATAATTACGTAGCTGAAGGTATCTGAAAAAGTCTGATTTTTCAAGGTGATATTCCTTCCTCAGAGTTTCAAAGTCTTTTAATTTTCCGTGTTCTGTTAATGTATAAAATGTTGTAATTCCTTTTGAAATCCAAGATTTGAATCTATAATCAATTTCATTAGGTCTAAAACCAGGATCAAATGCACACCACTGAATTATATGTAATTTATCATCTAATTGATATTCTTTTTTTAGCATGTTCCAGACTTTTAATTGGGCTTTAATCCATGGACACTGGATGTTATTTAAACTTTTCCCCAGATCTTTATGTGCCAATACAGCATGGATTGGAGGGTCATTCATAGATAAGAGTTCTATGTCTTTCCACCTGGCGTGGAATGTCGGTGTACATATGTTGATTAGGGGCTTCACCTGAGCAGCATAATAATAATCCCTAAAGTGGGGTAGGGCCATCCCCCCCTCCTCTTTTATAAGTTGCATTGTTTTGAATTTAATTCTGGGTTTCCGTCCCTGCCAGATAAATCTAGATATGATCTTATTTAGTTCCGAAAACCATTTCAAGGGGATTTCAACAGGGAGTGCTTGAAACAAAAACAGGTATCGTGGAAGGATATTCATTTTTATCGATTCGATCCTGTGGCTCAGACTGAGAAAGGAAATAGAGTTCCATCTGTTTATGTCATCTTTAATTTTTGTTAAAAGGGGGCTGTAATTAATATCAATTATTAAGGAGGTATCTTTTGGTAGGTATATTCCTAGATATTTCAATGAATTCTGACCCCAGTTGAGATTGAATTTCTCACAAAAGTGTTTTTGGGGTGAGTAATTAAAAGTCAGGATCTGTGTTTTTTGTATGTTTAATTTATATCCTGCATAGTTACCAAATTTCTCCAGAAGATACATCAAGTCTGGAAATGTGTTGGATGGATCACTTAGATAAACCAAGATATCATCTGCGTATAGCGCCACCTTGTGTTCTTCTTCATTTATGCGAATACCTTTAATATTTCCAGTTTGTCTTAACCACTGTGCAAGAGGCTCTATATAAAGTGCAAAAAGCAGTGGTGAGAGTGGGCATCCCTGTCTTGATCCACGTTGTAGCATGATTGTATTCGAAAGGTGTCCATTAATTTTTACGCGGGCGGTTGGTTTACTATAAAGTGTACGTATAACCTTAATAAAGTTGAAATGCATGTTAAATCGTTCAAGGACCTTATATAGAAAAGTCCAGCTAACTGAATCGAAGGCCTTCTCTGCGTCTAGACTAACTAAAAATGCTTCAATGTTGTTATATTGGATATGATTAAGTATATGCAATGATCGCCTAATATTATCATGGGTTTGTCTTTGTGGGATGAAACCAGTTTGATCGTTATGTATGAGCTGAGGAAGAATCTTTTCTAGCCTTTTGGCGAAGATAGATGCGAACAGTTTATAGTCAACATTCAACACTGATATTGGCCTATATGAACCACATTCCAATTTGTCCTTGCCCTCTTTAGGAATAACTGATATAACTGCTTCAGACCAAGACGGGGGTATTTTTGAATCTCGAAGAACTGTATTGTAAGTTCGGAGTAAATTTGCCGTTAGCTCAACCCTAAAGGCCTTATACCAATCTGAAGGGAAGCCATCTGGACCAGGAGACTTGTTAGCTTTAAGCCTAGAAATAGCACTGTTAAGTTCAGCCTCAGTTATTGCAGTTGTAAGGATTTTGCTTTGTTCCTCTGATACCATCGGTAAGTTTAAAAAGTTGAGAAATTCGCTGATTTGTTCCTCATTTTCTAAAGGAGGTTGTGTATACAGAGACTTGTAAAATTTTTCAAAAGCTTTTTGTATTTTATCTTGTTTATATTGTATATTTTTAGAGTCTGGGTCTTTTATTTTATATATAGTGCTGTCTGCTTTTTGTTTTTGTAACTTTCTTGCCAGAAGTTTTACTGATTTTGGACCAGCTTCGTAATAGCCTTGTTTTGTGAATAGCATATTTTTTTCAATTTCTTGTGAATACAATAGATTTATTTCATTTCTCGTTTTCTTTATCTTTGTCAGAAGATCTGGATGCTGTTCCCTTTTATGTTGTATCTCAAGATCCTTTAATTCTTTGTTAAGATTCATTAGTCTCAATCGTTTTTCTCGTTTTTTATAGGTGCAAAAGGATATTATTTTCCCCCATAAAACAGCCTTTAATGCATCCCATACCATAGCTGGGTCAACATCACCCTTATCATTTTCTTCCAAAAACAGTCTAATTTCCTCTCTCATCTGAGTCTTAAATTGTGGGTCATTTAGAAAACTTGTGTTCAGTCTCCATAATGTTGATTGTGGATTATTGCCAATATGCACAGTACAAGAGATAGGAGCATGGTCCGATAAATCAATACAGCCAATGTTGCAACTGCTTATTCTATAACGATCTTGGTTTAATACAAAAAAGTAATCTACTCTTGAATAAGTATCATGGGGGTATGAGTAAAAAGTGTAGTCTCGCCCTGAGGGATAAAAATCTCTCCAAAGATCTAATATGCCCAATTCGGCCATTAGGACGTTAATTTTCTTATGTAATGATGTGGTGGTCAAATTCTTTGATGAATCTATTTTGGGATTAAGACGGAGGTTCCAGTCTCCACCACATATAACGAATCCTGAAGCACCTATCATTAAATCAAACATCTTTCTGTAGAAAGCAAAATCACTCCCAGGAGGGGCATAAACATTACATAGAGTTAAAACAACACCGTCTATTTTCCCTGTTACGAGAATGTACCGCCCATCTTTATCTGTTACCTCTGAAATATATTCAAAAGGTAGTTTTTGTTATATTAGAATTGCAACACCTCTCCTTCGGCCTGATTTATATGATGAGTAATATACTCTTGAAAACCCCATTCTCTTTAGCTTCTCGTGTTCTAATGAGGTGAGATGTGTCTCTTGTAATAGCGCCACCTGTGCGTTTTCCCGTTTCAATTTTGACAATATCCGACTTCTCTTAGCTGGGTTTGAAATCCCTTTCGCATTAAATGAGATAATTTTAAGGTCATGATTGTTCATTGTTAGTCTAGTGGTCCCAGACACATAACCTCCCTATATGGCTGATAACATTTATCTTGTGCATAAAGAAAAAATTCTCCCCCAAGAACAAAACAAACACAAACAAAACATAGACAAAAAAGAAACAATTTGAACATAACATCACCCAAAGGTGTAGAACAGTTGTTTCCGAAGTAGAGGCTCTCGTCCGGTGAGCCTTGTGGGACCAAGTATGGTATAGGTCCTGGGGAGGGAAAAACCCACCTCGGATCTGTGGTGGGGCCCTGGAGGGTGGCCACTTATTAGTCAGTGTATCATGGAGGGTTTGCCCAATTAGAAGGGCCCGACTCTTTAATTAGGCAAGAAAACAGCCGTAGGATGCCACGTAACAGTATATAAGACACCTTGGCAGATTACTAGAAAATGATCAGACTGGGGTATAATCACACATTAATTAGAAGGGACTCATCTGTGACTCTGAGGCCGAAGCATCAGTCCTCCGCTGTAGACGTCTGCCTTCTAAATCCCCGAAGCTTTTCCTCAATTCGTGCACGGTGGGCTCTCTGTGTGCAACCACCACCCGCTGCATCAGACTCCCGGTCTCCGGCTCGGTCGCGCCATCCTCCAGCCACCTGCCAGGTAGACAGGAGCTGGATCTCCTCTTGATCTAGGATGATGGGGGGGTCCCACTGTTTTTACTGAAAATCCTCGTGAAACCATGTCCCCCGTCGCTTCTGTAGCATTCTGGTAGAGTCGAGTGCCGTCATCATAGAAAACCCGCATCTTTGCGGGGTACGGTGTCTGGAATTTTATGTGTTTTTCTTTCAACACTTTCCTCGCTTCAGCATATTCGTTACGCTTCTTAAGTACTTCAGCAGGGAAGTCATGATCAACGTAGAAACGAGCTCCCTCACAGAACACTTCTTTTGCTTGCCAAGCTCTCCGGAGAAGCTCCTCTTTCATCCTGTAGCTGGAAAACTTGACCACAATGGAGCCGGGTTTCGACTGTGTGTTACTCTGCTTTGACGCCATAGCTCGATGGGCTCGTTCTATCCCGAAATCCCGGTCCTGAGGAAAATCGAGCGCACTCTTGTCTCTTCCATGAATCCTAAATTATTCCTACGAGCATTTCTGAGCGAGCCCCTCCTGGTCAGTCAGCTTGGCTTCCAGATTAGCTTGGCGCTGTGTTAGCCTCTTAATTAGCGTTGAAGCTGCTTGAAGCACGGTCTCCACTTCATCAATTCGTCCCTCTGCCTCGTCCAGTCTGTCATTTGCTCTCTTTAGTTTTTTTTTTTTCTTCGCAGTTTTTTTTTTTCTTTTTTTTCCCCATCCCTTTTTTAAAATTTTTTTTTTTTAATATTTTTTTAGTTTTTAAAAAAAACTCAATCTCCAGACTCAGGCTGTTCCCCCAAATTTTAAATTTTTTATTTATTACCCCAACCTCTAGGTGACGGAACCGGAAACCGATCAATGCAGATTTATTTCAACATGAATTAGTCTTCATAGTTGATCATTATAGCTGAAGTCTGGGAGTCACTGACAGCAGACTAAGAGAAGGATCCACATTCCTGACTTGTTTCTGATCTCACAGGACAGGACTCTTCCCGGAGAGTGGACGACAACAGAACCACACCAAGCCAGCAGCATCACACAAGCAGTCTGATGTGAGGAAGCTTCAGCACCACAGCAGTCCACTCAACACACTGAACCACCTTCAGCTCCACACTTTACACACTGGACTGATGTCATGTTTATATCAGTCAAAAAAACAAAAATTCAGCCATGTAACATGATCCTGTGTTCAGTCTCATGCTGATGTTGGTTAACATGAATCTTCTTCAGTAGTAAATCAGTTGAAGGTTATATAAAACACCATTATTTATTTGTATTTTTACAGAGACTCAGACTGAGTGTTGCTGTAGTTCAGCGGCTCCTTTACAACAATGAAGAAATGCTGATTCCCGACAAGGTCAGATGGATGACGGACCACAAGACGGACAGAACGGAAGGAAACGACTGTGTTTTCGTGGACGACGTAAGTAAGCTGCACTCTAAAGGAACATTTTTTCATTTTGGGAAATATGTATATTGATTTTCTAGCCAACAGTTAGACAAGAAGATTGTTCCCACAGTAAATATGTAGCTGCAGCCAGCTTCAGTGGTGTCCAAGATGAAGCCTACACATGTTTTCCAGACTCATGTAATCTGTGACACCGCTGATTAATGCAGATATATTTCAACATGAATTAGTCTTCATAGTTGATCATTATAGCTGAAGTCTGGGAGACACTGACAGCAGACTAAGAGAAGGATCCAGATTCCTGAATTGTTTCTGATCTTACAGGACAGGACTTTTCCCGGAGAGTGGACGTGAACCGAACCACACCAAGCCAGCAGCATCACACAACCAGTCTGATGTGAGGAAGCTCCAGCACCACAGCAGTCCACTCAACACACTGAACCGCCTTCAGCTCCACACTTTACACACTGGACTGATCTCATGTTCAGTTCAGTCAACAGTATGTTACCTGTAACACTAGAGAAAACAAGACCCTGGACCTGCTGTATGCCAACACTAAGGAGGCATACAGCTCTACTGCCCTGCCCCCCTCGGAGGATCAGACCACAACCTCATCAGGCTGGTACCGAAATACAAGCCTGTTGTCAGGAGACAGCCCGCCACCATCAGGACTGTACAACAGTGGTCTGCAGACGTTGAGGAGGAGCTGAGGGAGTGTTATAGGACTACAGACTGGGGGATGTTTGAGAGGGTTCACGGTGAGGACATCGAGGGACTCTCTCACACCATAACGGACTACATCCGGTTCTGTGAGGAGAGCATCGTACCCGCCAAAAAGGTACGTTGCTTTCCCAACAACAAGCCCTGGATCACAGGGCACATCAAAACCCTGTTGAACAGGAAGAAGAGGGCTTTCATGGCCAGGGACACAGAGGGGACCAAGGCTGTCCAGAAGGAGCTTCAGCTGGCTAAGGACGCCTACAAGGACAAGCTGGAGGGGAAACTACAAGCCAGCAGCTCCAGGGAGGTGTGGGGAGGCTTCAGGAGGATAACGGGCTACAAACAGCCAGGCCCTGCAGTGGAGGGGACGCTGGAACAGGCAAACCAGCTAAACCTGTTCTTCAACAGGTTTGACCATCCAGCCCCCAACAGCCCAGCAGGACATCCCGAGCCTCCACCCACCAACTCTGGAGCCCCCCTCCCCCTCCTCCCCTCTCCCCCTCTTCTTCCTCTCTCTCCTATCCTAACCTTTCCATCCCCTCCCCCCACAACACCCTCCCTGCCCTCTCCCCTCCCTTCAACCCCAGCACCCCTCACTCCAGCACCCCCTCCCCCTCCCACCCTCATCTCCCCACTTCCCCCACCCTCCTGCCCTCACCTCTCCCACCTCTCATCTCCCTCCCCCTTCACTCTCAGCACAACAACACCAGCACCATCCCTGGTCATCACTTCTAGCCAAGTGATGAAGCAGCTCTCCAGGGTGAACACTAACAAGGCCAGGGGGCCTGACAATATCAACCCCAGGGTGCTCAAGGCGTGTTCAGGGCAGCTGGCAGGAGCGTTCCAGCACCTCTTCAACCTCTCTCTCAGGCTGAAGAAGGTACCACAGCTCTGGAAGACCTCCTGCATCGTCCCAGTGCCCAAGAAAGGACTTCCGAGCACCCTCAACGACTACAGGCCAGTCGCTCTGACGTCACACGTCATGAAGATCCTGGAGCGACTGGTCCTGCAGCACCTCAGGCCCCTGGTGAGTGACTCCCTGGATCCCCTTCAGTTTGCATACCAGGCAAACATTGGCGTGGACGACGCCATCATCTACATGCTCCACAGAGCCTTCACGCACTTGGAGAAGCCGCAGAGCACAGTGAGAATCATGTTCTTCGACTTCTCCAGTGCATTCAATACAGTCCAACCACACCGGCTAGCTGAGAAGCTCTCAGCTATGCAGGTAGACCACGACCTGGTGGACTGGATTACGGACTACCTCACCAGCAGACCACAGTATGTCAGACTGCAGGGCAGCCTGTCTGACGTGCTGGTGAGCAACACTGGTGCTCCCCAGGGAACTGTGCTGTCACCGTTCCTGTTCACCACCTACACCTCCGACTTCTGCTTCAACTCCAGAACATGCCACCTGCAGAAGTTCTCCGATGACTCCTCCATCGTCGGCTGCATCACAGACGACAACGAGGAGGAGTACAGGACCCTTGTGGAGAACTTCGTAAGGTGGTGCGACATCAACCACCTACAGCTCAATATTGGTAAGACCAAAGAGCTGGTGGTGGATTTCCGGAGGAGGAGGAAGAGCTCCCCTACTCCCATCACCATCCGTGGGGAGGAGGTGGAGGTGGTGGACAACTACAAGTTCTTGGGGGTTCACTTAAACAATAAACTGGACTGGTCCAACAACTCCGAGGCCCTCTACAGGAAGGGACAGAGCAAACTATTCTTCCTGAGAAGGCTGAGGACCTTCAATGTGTGCAACAGGCTACTTCAGATGTTTTACCAGTCTGTAGTAGCCAGCTTTCTGTTCTTTGCCGTGGTATGTTGGGGGGGTGGCATCAGCACCAGGGATGCCACCAAACTTAACAAACTGGTGAGGAGGGCTGGGTCTGTGGTTGGATGTGAGCTGGACAGTCTGGAGGTGGTGGCAGAGGGGAGGAGCAGGAGGAAGCTGGAGTCTATTCTGAAGAACCCCTCCCACCCCCTCTATGACCAACTGGTCAAGATGAGGAGTACATTCAGCCAGAGACTGATCCCCCCTCGGCACACTACAAACCGTCTGGGTCAGTCCTTTCTTTTGGTGGCCATCAGGCTCCATAACCAAGGTCTGACCCCCATGTGACTGATCATCTGCTCCGTATTTATTCAAAATGTATATCATTACACATAATTATATAATTACATATACATATGCTGTGCATATACAATACTCACCACCTGCTGCACTTTACTTATTACTGTTACTTATTTTTATTGTCAATTATCTTCACTGCACCTTCTCTTTTACTTTTTACTGTACTGTATTTATCTGTACTGTTGTTGTTGATGCTGCTAAGACACCTGAATTTCCCTCCGGGGATTAATAAAGGTTCATCTTATCTTATCTTATCAAAACAAAAGCTCAGCCATGTAACATGATCCTGTGTTCAGTGTCAGACTGATGTTGGTTAACATGAATCTTCTTCAGTAGTAAATCAGTTGAAGGTGATATAAAACAGCATTATTTATTTGTATTTTTACAGAGACTCAGACTGAGTGTTGCTGTAGTTCAGCGGCTCCTTTACATCATTACAACAATGAAGAAATGCTGATTCCCGACCAGGTCAGATGGATGACGGACCACAAGACGGACAGAACGGACGGAAACGCCTGTGTTTTTATGGACGACGTAAGTAAGCTGCACTCTAAAGGAACATTTTGTCATTGTGGGAAATATGCATATTGAATTTCTAGCCAACAGTTAGACAAGAAGATTGTTACCACTGTAAATATGTAGCTGCAGCCAGCTTCAGTAGTGTCCAAGATGAAGCCTACACATGTTTTCCAGACTCATATAACCTGTGACACCACTGATCAATGCAGATATATTTCAGCATGAATTAGTCTTCGTAGTTGATTATTATAGCTGAAGTCTGGGAGACACTGACAGCAGACTATGAGAAGGATCCACATTCCTGACTTGTTTCTGATCTCACAGGACAGGACTCTTCCCGGAGAGGGGACGACAACCGAACCACATCAAGCCAGCAGCATCACGCAACCAGTCTGATGTGAGGAAGCTCCAGCACCACAGCAGTCCACTCAACACACTGAACCACCTTCAGTTATTCAGCTTTACACGCTGGACTGATCTCATGTTTATATCAGTCAAAAAAATAACAACTCAGCCATGAAACATGATCCTGTGTTCAGTCTCATACTGATGTTGGTTAACATGAATTTTCTTCAGTAGTAAATCAGTTGAAGGTTATATAAAACACCATTATTTATTTGTATTTTTACAGAGACTCAGACTGAGTGTTGCTGTAGTTCAGCGGCTCTTTTACACCTTTACAACAATAAAGAAATGCTGATTCCCGACCAGGTCAGATGGATGACGGACCACAAGACGGACAGAACGGAAGGAAACGCCTGTGTTTTTATGGCGACGTAAGTAACCTGCACCCTAAAGGAACATTTTGTCATTTTGGGAAATATGAATATTGATTTTATAGCCAACAGTTAGACACCAGAAGGTTGTTCCCACAGTAAATATGTAGCTGCAGCCAGCTTCAGTAGTGTCCAAGATGAAGCCTACACATGTTTTCCAGACTCATGTAATCTGTGACACCGCTGATTAATGCAGATATATTTCAACATGAATTAGTCTTCGTAGTTGATTATTATAGCTGAAGTCTGGGAGTCACTGACAGCAGACTAAGAGAAGGATCCAGATTCCTGAATTGTTTCTGATCTTACAGGACAGGACTCTTCCCGGAGAGTGGACGTGAACCGAACCACACCAAGCCAGCAGCATCACACAACCAGTCTGATGTGAGGAAGCTCCAGCACCACTGCAGTCCACTCAACACACTGAACCACCTTCAGCTCCACACTTTACACACTGGACTGATGTCATGTTTATATTAGTCAAAAAAACATAAATTCAGCCATGTAACATGATCCTGTGTTCAGTGTCATACTGATGTTGGTTAACATGAATCTTCTTCAGTAGTAAATCAGTTGAAGTTTATATAAAACACCATTATTTATTAGTGTTTGTACAGAGACTCAGACTGAGTGTTGCTGTAGTTCAGCGGCTCCTTTACAACAATGAAGAAATGCTGATTCCCGACCAGGTCAGATGGATGACGGACCACAAGACGGACAGAACGGACGGAAACGCCTGTGTTTTTATGGACGACGTAAGTAAGCTGCTCTCTAAGGGAACATTTTGTCATTTTGGGAAATATGAATATTGATTTTATAGCCAACACTTAGACAAGAAGATTGTTCCCACAATAAATATGTAGCTGCAGCCAGCTTCAGTAGTGTCCAAGATGAAGCCTACACATGTTTTCCAGACTCATGTAATCTGTGACACCACTGATCAATGCAGATTTATTTCAACATGAATTAGTCTTCATAGTTGATCATTATAGCTGAATCTCTGGGAGTCACTGACAGCAGACTAAGAGAAGGATCCACATTCCTGACTTGTTTCTGATCTCACAGGACAGGACTCTTCCCGGAGAGTGGACGACAACCGAACCACACCAAGCCAGCAGCATCACACAACCAGTCTGATGTGAGGAAGTTCCAGCACCACAGCAGTCCACTCAACACACTGAACCACCTTCCGCTCTTCAGCTTTACACGCTGGACTGATCTCATGTTTATGTTAGTCAAAAAAACATAAATTCAGCCATGTACCATGATTCTGTGTCCAGTCTCAGACTGATTTTGGTTAACATGAATCTTCTTCAGTAGTAAATCAGTTGAAGGTTATATAAAACGCCATTTTTTATTTGTAGTTTTACAGAGACTCAGACTGAGTGTTGCTGTAGTTCAGGGGCTCCTTTACAACAATGAAGAAATGCTGATTCCCGACCAGGTCAGATGGATGACGGACCTCAAGACGGACAGAACGGACGGAAACGCCTGTGTTTTCATGGACGACGTAAGTAAGCTGCACTCTAAAGGAACATTTTGTCATTTTGGGAAATATGCATATTGATTTTCTAGCCAACAGTTAGACAAGAAGGTTTTTACCACTGTAAATATGTAGCTGCAGCCAGCTTGAGTAGTGTCAAAGAGGAAGCTTACACATGTTTTCCAGACTCATGTAACCTGTGACACCACTGATCAATGCTGATTTATTTCTACATGAATTAGTCTTCGTAGTTGATTATTATAGCTGAAGTCTGTGAGACACTGACAGCAGACTAAGAGAAGGATCAAGATTACTGAGTTGTTTCTGATCTCACAGGACAGGACTCTTCCCGGAGAGTGGACGTGAACCGAACCACACCAAGCCAGCAGCATCACACAACCAGTCTGATGTGAGGAAGCTCGAGCACCACAGGAGTCCACTCAACACACTGAACTACCTTCAGCACCGCACTTTACACACTGGACTGATCTCATGTTCAATTTAGTCTAAAAAACAAAAACTCAGCCATGTAACATGATCCTGTGTTCAGTCTCATACTGATGTTGGTTAACATGAATCTTCCATCCATCCATCGTCAACCGCTTGTCCCGTTAGGGGTCGCGAGGGGGCTGGAGCCGATCCCAGCTGGCATTGGGCTAAGGCGGAGTACACCCTGGACAGGTCGCCAGTCCATCACAGGGCACATAGAGACAGACAACATCTTGACAGACAACCATTCATCTCACATCCACACCTACGAGCAATTTAGAGTCATCAATTAACCTAAACAGCATGTCATTGGACTGTGGGAGGAAGGCGGAGTACCCGGAGAAAATCCACGCTAACACGGGGAGAACATGCAAACTCCACACAGAAGAGCCCCACGCCGGATTAGAACTTGTGACTCTCTTGCTGTGAGACAACAGCGCTAACCACTGCACCACCGTGCAGCCCACATGAATCTTCTTCAGTAGTAAATCAGTTGAAGGTTATATAAAACACCATTATTTATTTGTATTTTTACAGAGACTCAGACTGTGTTGCTGTAGTTCAGTGGCTCCTTTACAACAATGAAGAAATGCTGATTCCCGACCAGGTCAGATGGATGATGGACCACAAGACGGACAGAACGGACGGAAACGCCTGTATTTTCGTGGACGACGTAAGTAAGCTGCACATTAAAGGAACATTTTGTCATTTTGGGAAATATGAATATTGATTTTCTAGCCAACAGTTAGACAAGAAGTTTGTTACCACTGTAAATATGTAGCTGCAGCCAGCTTCAGTAGTGTCCAAGATGAAGCCTACACATGTTTTCCAGACTCATATAACCTGTGACACCACTGATCAATGCAGATTTATTTCAACATGAATTAGTCTTCATAGTTGATCATTTTAGCTGAATCTCTGGGAGTCACTGACAGCAGACTAAGAGAAGGATCCACATTTCTGACTTGTTTCTGATCTCACATGACAGGACTCTTCCCGAGTGAATGACAACCGACCCACACCAAGCCAGCAGCATCACACAACCAGTCTGATGTGAGGAAGCTCCAGCACCACAGCAGTCAGCTCAACACACTGAACCACCTACCCACCTACAGCCATGTAACATGATCCTGTGTTCAGTCTCAGACTGATGTTGGTTAACATGAATCTTCTTCAGTAGTAAATCAGTTGAAAGTTATATAAAACACCATTATTTATTTGTATTTTTACAGAGACTCAGACTGAGTGTTGCTGTAGTTCAGCGACTCCTTTACAACAATGAAGAAATGCTGATTCCCGACCAGGTCAGATGGATGACGGACCACGAGACGGACAGAATGGTCGGAAACGCCTGTGCTTTCGTGGACTAGGTAAGTAAGCTGCACTCTAAAGGAACATTTTGTCATTTTGGGAAATATGCATATTGATTTTTAGCCAACAGTTAGAAAAGAAGATTGGTACCACTGTAAATATGTAGCTGCAGCCAGCTTCAGTAGTGTCAAAGAGATGAAGCCTACACATGTTTTCCAGACTCATGTAATCTGTGACACCACTGATCAATGCAGATTTATTTATACATGAATTAGTCTTCATAATTGATTATTACAGCTGAGCGTACGGGAGACACTGACAGCAGACTAAGAGACGGATCCAGATTCCTGACTTGTTTCTGATCTCACACGACAGGACTCTTCCCGGAGGAGTGGACGACAACCGACCCACACAAAGCCAGCAGCATCACACAACCAGTCTGATGTGAGGAAGCTCCAGCACCACAGCAAACCACTCAACACACTGAACCACCTTCAGCTCTTCAGCTTTACACGCTGGACTGATCTCATGTTTATATCAGTCAAAAAAACAACAACTCAGCCATGTAACATGATCCTGTGTTCAGTCTCATACTGATGTTGGTTAACATGAAACTTCTTCAATTGTAAATCAGTTCAAGGTTATATAAAACACCATTATTCATTTGTATTTTTACAGAGACTCAGACTGAGTGTTGCTGTAGTTCAGCGGTTCCCTTTACAACAATGAAGAAATGATGATTCCCGACCAGGTCAGATGGATGACGGACCACAAGACGGACAGAACGGACGGAAACGCCTGTGTTTTTATGGACGACGTAAAGTAAGCTGCACTCTAAAGGAACATTTTTTCATTTTTGGGAAATATGAATATTGATTTTATAGCCAACAGTTAGACACCAGAAGGTTGTTACCACTGTAAATATGTAGCTGCAGCCAGCTTCAGTAGTGTCAGATGAAGCCTACATGTTTTCCAGACTCATGTAATCTGTGACACCACTATCAATCAATTTATTTATACATAATTAGTCTCATATTATCATTATAGCTGAATCTCTGGAGTCACTGACAGCAGACAAGAGAAGGATCCACATTTCTACTTGTTTCTGATCTCACATGACAGGACTCTTCCCAGAGTGGTCGACAACCGACCCACACCAAGCCAGCAGCATCACACAACTAGTCTGATGTGAGGAAGCTCCAGCACCACAGCAGTCCACTCAACACACTGAACCACCTTCAGCTCCACACTACACACTGCTATAATGTTCATTTCAGACAAAAAACACAAAAACTCACCATGTAACATATCCTGTGTTCAGTCTCAACTGTGTGGTAACATAACTTCTTCAGATAAATCATTGAAAGTTATATAAAACACCATATTTATCATGTTTTTACAGAACTCAGACAGATCCAATGCTGTAGTAAGACCCTCCTAAAATAAAAATCTATTCCCACCAGTCAGATGGATGAAGCGGACCACAATGGACAGAACGGCGGAAACCCTGACCTCCGTGGACTAGGTAAGAAGCTGCACCTAAAGGAACATTTTGTCATTTTGGAAATAGCATATTATTTTCTAGCCAACAGTAGAAAAGAAGATGGACACTGAAAATGTAGCTCAGCCAGCTTCAGTAGTGTCCAAGATGAAGCCTACACATGTTTTCCAGACTCATATAACCTACTGCCCCTGATTAATGCAGATATATTTCAACATGAATTAGTCTCCGCCGTTGATTATTATAGCTGAAGTCTGGGAGACACTGACAGCAGACTAAGAGAAGGATCCAGAACCTGACTTGTTTCTGATCTCACAGGACAGGACTCTTCCCGGAGAGTGGACGACAACCGACCCACACCAAGCCAGCAGCATCACACAACCAGGGCCCGGATGGAGGAAACTCCAGCACCACAGCAGTCCACTCAACACACTGAACCACCTTCAGCTCCACGCTTACACACTGGACTGATCTCATGTTTATATCAGTCAAAAAAACATAAATCAGCCATGTAACATGATCCTGTGTTCAGTCTCAGACTGATGTTGGTTAACATGAATCTTCTTCAGTAGTAAATCAGTTGAAGGTTATATAAAACACCATTATTTATTTGTATTTTTACAGAGACTCAGACTGAGTGTTGCTGTAGTTCAGCGGCTCCTTTACAACAGTGAAGAAATGCTGTTCCCGACCAGGTCAGATGCATGACGGACCACAAGACGGACAGAACGGAAGGAAACGCCTTGTTTTCGTGGACGACGTAAAGTAAGCTGCACTCTAAAGGAAAATTTTGTCATTTTGGGAAATATGCATATTGATTTTCTAGCCAACACTTAGACAAGAAGATTGTTCCCACAGTAAATATGTAGCTGCAGCCAGCTTCAGTAGTGTCCAAGATGAAGCCTACACATGTTTTCCAGACTCATGTAATCTGTGACACCACTGATCAATGCAGATTTATTTATACATGAATTAGTCTTCATAGTTGATCATTATAGCTGAATCTCTGGGAGTCACTGACAGCAGACTAAGAGAAGGCTCCACATTCCTGACTTGTTTCTGATCTCACAGGACAGGACTCTTCCCGGAGAGTGGACGACAACCGACCCACACCAAGCCAGCAGCATCACACAACCAGTCTGATGTGAGGAAGCTCCAGCACCACAGCAGTCAACTCAACACACTGAACCACCTTCAGCTCTTCAGCTTTACACGCTGGACTGATCTCATGTTTATATTAGTCAAAAAAACATAAATTCAGCCATGTAACATGATCCTGTGTTCAGTGTCACACTGATGTTGGTTAACATGAATCTTCTTCAGTAGTAAATCAGTTGAAGGTTATATAAAACACCATTATTTATTTGTATTTTTACAGAGACTCAGACTGAGTGTTGCTGTAGTTCAGCGGCTCCTTTACAACAATGAAGAAATGCTGATTCCCGACCAGGTCAGATGGATGACGGCCCACAAGACGGACAGAACGGACAGAAACGCCTGTGTTTTTATGGACGACGTAAGTAAGCTGCACATTAAAGGAACATTTTGTCATTTTGGGAAATATGAATATTGATTTTCTAGCCAACAGTTAGACAAGAAGGTTGGTACCACTGTAAATATGTAGCTGCAGCCAGCTTCAGTAGTGTCCAAGATGAAGCCTACACATGTTTTCCAGACTCATATAACCTGTGACACCACTGATCAATGCAGATTTATTTCAACATGAATTAGTCTTCATAGTTGATCATTATAGCTGAAGTCTGGGAGACACTGACAGCAGACTAACAGAAGGATCCAGATTCCTGACTTGTTTCTGATCTCACAGGACAGGACTCTTCCCGGAGAGTGGACGACAACAGAACCACACCAAGCCAGCAGCATCACACAACCAGTCTGATGTGAGGAAGCTCCAGCACCACAGCAGTCCACTCAACACACTGAACCATCTTCAGCTCTTCAGCTTTACACGCTGGACTGATCTCATGTTTATATTAGTCAAAAAAACAACAACTCAGCCATGTAACATGATCCTGTGTTCAATCTCATACTGATTTTTGTTAACATGAATGTTCTTCAGTAGTAAATCAGTTGAATGTTGTATAAAACACCATTATTTATTTGTATTTTTACAGAGACTCAGACTGAGTGTTGCTGTAGTTCAGCGGCTCCTTTACAACAATGAAGAAATGCTGATTCCCGACCAGGTCAGATGGATGACGGACCACAAGACGGACAGAACGGACGGAAACGCCTGTGTTTTTATGGACGACGTAAGTAAGCTGCACTCTAAAGGAACATTTTGTCATTTTGGGAAATATGCATATTGATTTTCTAGCCAACAGTTAGACAAGAAGATTGTTACCACTGTAAATATGTAGCTGCAGCCAGCTTCAGTAGTGTCAAAGATGACGCCTACACATGTTTTCCAGACTCATATAAGCTGTGACACCACTGATCAATGCAGATTTATTTCAACATGAATTAGTCTTCATAGTTGATCATTATAGCTGACCCTCTTTGAGACACTGACAGCAGACTAAGAGAAGGATCCAGATTCCTGACTTGTTTCTGATCTCACAGGACAGGACTCTTCCCGGAGAGGGGACGACAACAGAACCACACCAAGCCAGCAGCATCACGCAACCAGTCTGATGTGAGGAAGCTCCAGCACCACAGCAGTCCACTCAACACACTGAACCACCTTCAGCTATTCAGCTTTACACGCTGGACTGATCTCATGTTTATATCAGTCAAAAAAACAACAACTCAGCCATGAAACATGATCCTGTGTTCAGTCTCATACTGATGTTGGTTAACATGAATTTTCTTCAGTAGTAAATCAGTTGAAGGTTATATAAAACACCATTATTTATTTGTATTTTTACAGAGACTCAGACTGAGTGTTGCTGTAGTTCAGCGGCTCTTTTACACCTTTACAACAATGAAGAAATGCTGATTCCCGACCAGGTCAGATGGATGACGGACCACAAGACGGACAGAACGGACGGAAACGCCTGTGTTTTCGTGGACGACGTAAGTAAGCTGCACTCTAAAGGAACATTTTGTCATTTTGGGAAATATGCATATTGATTTTCTAGCCAACAGTTAGACAAGAAGATTGTTACCACTGTAAATATGTAGCTGCAGCCAGCTTCAGTAGTGTCCAAGATGAAGCCTACACATGTTTTCCAGACTCATATAACCTGTGACACCACTGATCAATGCAGATTTATTTCAACATGAATTAGTCTTCATAGTTGATCATTTTAGCTGAATCTCTGGGAGTCACTGACAGCAGACTAAGAGAAGGATCCACATTTCTGACTTGTTTCTGATCTCACATGACAGGACTCTTCCCGGAGAGTGGTCGACAACCGACCCACACCAAGCCAGCAGCATCACACAACTAGTCTGATGTGAGGAAGCTCCAGCACCACAGCAGTACACTCAACACACTGAACCACCTTCAGCTCCACACTGTACACACTGGACTGATGTAATGTTCATTTCAGACAAAAAACACAAAAACTCAGCCATGTAACATGATCCTGTGTTCAGTCTCAGACTGATGTTGGTTAACATGAATCTTCTTCAGTAGTAAATCAGTTGAAGGTTATATAAAACACCATTATTTATTTGTATTTTTACAGAGACTCAGACTGAGTGTTGCTGTAGTTCAGCGGCTCCTTTACAACAATGAAGAAATGCTGATTCCCGAACAGGTCAGATGGATGACGGACCACGAGACGGACAGAATGGTCGGAAACGCCTGTGCTTTCGTGGACTAGGTAAGTAAGCTGCACTCTAAAGGAACATTTTGTCATTTTGGGAAATATGCATATTGATTTTCTAGCCAACAGTTAGAAAAGAAGATTGGTACCACTGTAAATATGTAGCTGCAGCCAGCTTCAGTAGTATCAAAGATGAAGCCTATACATGTTTTCCAGACTCATGTAATCTGTGACACCACTGATCAATGCAGATTTATTTATACATGAATTAGTCTTCATAATTGATTATTACAGCTGACGTCTGGGAGACACTGACAGCAGACTAAGAGACGGATCCAGATTCCTGACTTGTTTCTGATCTCACACGACAGGACTCTTCCCGGAGAGTGGACGACAACCGACCCACACCAAGCCAGCAGCATCACACAACCAGTCTGATGTGAGGAAGCTCCAGCACCACAGCAGTCCACTCAACACACTGAACCACCTTCAGCTCCACACTGTACACACTGGACTGATGTAATGTTCATTTCAGACAAAAAACACAAAAACTCAGCCATGTAACATGAGCCTGTGTTCAGTCTCATACTGATGTTGGTTAACATGAAACTTCTTCAATTGTAAATCAGTTGAAGGTTATATAAAACACCATTATTCATTTGTATTTTTACAGAGACTCAGACTGAGTGTTGCTGTAGTTCAGCGGCTCCTTTACACTTTACAACAATGAAGAAATGATGATTCCCGACCAGGTCAGATGGATGACGGACCACAAGACGGACAGAACGGACGGAAACGCCTGTGTTTTTATGGACGACGTAAGTAAGCTGCACTCTAAAGGAACATTTTTTCATTTTGGGAAATATGAATATTGATTTTATAGCCAACAGTTAGACACCAGAAGGTTGTTACCACTGTAAATATGTAGCTGCAGCCAGCTTCAGTAGTGTCCAAGATGAAGCCTACACATGTTTTCCAGACTCATGTAATCTCTGACACCGCTGATTAATGCAGATATATTTCAACATGAATTAGTCTTCGTCGTTGATTATTATAGCTGAAGTCTGGGAGACACTGACAGCAGACTAAGAGAAGGATCCAGATTCCTGACTTGTTTCTGATCTCACAGGACAGGACTCTTCCCGGAGAGTGGACGACAACCGACCCACACCAAGCCAGCAGCATCACACAACCAGTCTGATGTGAGGAAACTCCAGCACCACAGCAGTCCACTCAACACACTGAACCACCTTCAGCTCCACGCTTTACACACTGGACTGATCTCATGTTTATATCAGTCAAAAAAACATAAATTCAGCCATGTAACATGATCCTGTGTTCAGTCTCAGACTGATGTTGGTTAACATGAATCTTCTTCAGTAGTAAATCAGTTGAAGGTTATATAAAACACCATTATTTATTTGTATTTTTACAGAGACTCAGACTGAGTGTTGCTGTAGTTCAGCGGCTCCTTTACAACAGTGAAGAAATGCTGATTCCCGACCAGGTCAGATGGATGACGGACCACAAGACGGACAGAACGGAAGGAAACGCCTGTGTTTTCGTGGACGACGTAAGTAAGCTGCACTCTAAAGGAAAATTTTGTCATTTTGGGAAATATGCATATTGATTTTCTAGCCAACACTTAGACAAGAAGATTGTTCCCACAGTAAATACGTAGCTGCAGCCAGCTTCAGTAGTGTCCAAGATGAAGCCTACACATGTTTTCCAGACTCATGTAATCTGTGACACCACTGATCAATGCAGATTTATTTATACATGAATTAGTCTTCATAGTTGATCATTATAGCTGAATCTCTGGGAGTCACTGACAGCAGACTAAGAGAAGGCTCCACATTCCTGACTTGTTTCTGATCTCACAGGACAGGACTCTTCCCGGAGAGTGGACGACAACCGACCCACACCAAGCCAGCAGCATCACACAACCAGTCTGATGTGAGGAAGCTCCAGCACCACAGCAGTCAACTCAACACACTGAACCACCTTCAGCTCTTCAGCTTTACACGCTGGACTGATCTCATGTTTATATTAGTCAAAAAAACATAAATTCAGCCATGTAACATGATCCTGTGTTCAGTGTCACACTGATGTTGGTTAACATGAATCTTCTTCAGTAGTAAATCAGTTGAAGGTTATATAAAACACCATTATTTATTTGTATTTTTACAGAGACTCAGACTGAGTGTTGCTGTAGTTCAGCGGCTCCTTTACAACAATGAAGAAATGCTGATTCCCGACCAGGTCAGATGGATGACGGCCCACAAGACGGACAGAACGGACAGAAACGCCTGTGTTTTTATGGACGACGTAAGTAAGCTGCACATTAAAGGAACATTTTGTCATTTTGGGAAATATGAATATTGATTTTCTAGCCAACAGTTAGACAAGAAGGTTGGTACCACTGTAAATATGTAGCTGCAGCCAGCTTCAGTAGTGTCAAAGATGAAGCCTACACATGTTTTCCAGACTCATATAACCTGTGACACCACTGATCAATGCAGATTTATTTCAACATGAATTAGTCTTCATAGTTGATCATTATAGCTGAAGTCTGGGAGACACTGACAGCAGACTAACAGAAGGATCCAGATTCCTGACTTGTTTCTGATCTCACAGGACAGGACTCTTCCCGGAGAGTGGACGACAACAGAACCACACCAAGCCAGCAGCATCACACAACCAGTCTGATGTGAGGAAGCTCCAGCACCACAGCAGTCCACTCAACACACTGAACCATCTTCAGCTCTTCAGCTTTACACGCTGGACTGATCTCATGTTTATATTAGTCAAAAAAACAACAACTCAGCCATGTAACATGATCCTGTGTTCAATCTCATACTGATTTTTGTTAACATGAATGTTCTTCAGTAGTAAATCAGTTGAATGTTGTATAAAACACCATTATTTATTTGTATTTTTACAGAGACTCAGACTGAGTGTTGCTGTAGTTCAGTGGCTCCTTTACAACAATGAAGAAATGCTGATTCCCGACCAGGTCAGATGGATGACGGACCACAAGACGGACAGAACGGACGGAAACGCCTGTGTTTTTGTGGACGACGTAAGTAAGCTGCACTCTAAAGGAACATTTTGTCATTTTGGGAAATATGCATATTGATTTTCTAGCCAACAGTTAGACAAGAAGATTGTTACCACTGTAAATATGTAGCTGCAGCCAGCTTCAGTAGTGTCAAAGATGACGCCTACACATGTTTTCCAGACTCATATAAGCTGTGACACCACTGATCAATGCAGATTTATTTCAACATGAATTAGTCTTCATAGTTGATCATTATAGCTGACCCTCTTTGAGACACTGACAGCAGACTAAGAGAAGGATCCAGATTCCTGACTTGTTTCTGATCTCACAGGACAGGACTCTTCCCGGAGAGTGGACGACAACAGAACCACACCAAGCCAGCAGCATCACACAACCAGTCTGATGTGAGGAAGCTCCAGCACCACAGCAGTCCACTCAACACACTTAACCACCTTCAGCTCCACACTTTACACACTGGACTGATCTCATGTTTATATCAGTCAAAAATACAACAACTCAGCCATGTAACATGATCCTGTGTTCAGTCTCATACTGATGTTGGTTAACATAAATCTTCTTCAGTAGTAAATCAGTTGAAGGTTATATAAAACACCATTATTTATTTGTATTTTTACAGAGACTCAGACTGAGTGTTGCTGTAGTTCAGCGGCTCCTTTACAACAATGAAGAAATGCTGATTCCCGACCAGGTCAGATGGATGACGGACCACAAGACGGACAGAACGGACGGAAACGCCTGTGTTTTTGTGGACGACGTAAGTAAGCTGCACTCTAAAGGAACATTTTGTCATTTTGGGAAATATGCATATTGATTTTCTAGCCAACAGTTAGACAAGAAGATTGTTACCACTGTAAATATGTAGCTGCAGCCAGCTTCAGTAGTGTCCAAGATGAAGCCTACACATGTTTTCCAGACTCATATAACCTGTGACACCACTGATCAATGCAGATTTATTTCAACATGAATTAGTCTTCATAGTTGATCATTTTAGCTGAATCTCTGGGAGTCACTGACAGCAGACTAAGAGAAGGATCCACATTTCTGACTTGTTTCTGATCTCACATGACAGGACTCTTCCCGGAGAGTGGACGACAACCGACCCACACCAAGCCAGCAGCATCACACAACTAGTCTGATGTGAGGAAGCTCCAGCACCACAGCAGTCCACTCAACACACTGAACCACCTTCAGCTCCACACTGTACACACTGGACTGATGTAATGTTCATTTCAGACAAAAAACACAAAAACTCAGCCATGTAACATGATCCTGTGTTCAGTCTCAGACTGATGTTGGTTAACATGAATCTTCTTCAGTAGTAAATCAGTTGAAAGTTATATAAAACACCATTATTTATTTGTATTTTTACAGAGACTCAGACTGAGTGTTGCTGTAGTTCAGCGGCTCCTTTACAACAATGAAGAAATGCTGATTCCCGAACAGGTCAGATGGATGACGGACCACGAGACGGACAGAATGGTCGGAAACGCCTGTGCTTTCGTGGACTAGGTAAGTAAGCTGCACTCTAAAGGAACATTTTGTCATTTTGGGAAATATGCATATTGATTTTCTAGCCAACAGTTAGAAAAGAAGATTGGTACCACTGTAAATATGTAGCTGCAGCCAGCTTCAGTAGTGTCAAAGATGAAGCCTACACATGTTTTCCAGACTCATGTAATCTGTGACACCACTGATCAATGCAGATTTATTTATACATGAATTAGTCTTCATAATTGATTATTACAGCTGACGTCTGGGAGACACTGACAGCAGACTAAGAGACGGATCCAGATTCCTGACTTGTTTCTGATCTCACACGACAGGACTCTTCCCGGAGAGTGGACGACAACCGACCCACACAAAGCCAGCAGCATCACACAACCAGTCTGATGTGAGGAAGCTCCAGCACCACAGCAGTCCACTCAACACACTGAACCACCTTCAGCTCTTCAGCTTTACACGCTGGACTGATCTCATGTTTATATCAGTCAAAAAAACAACAACTCAGCCATGTAACATGATCCTGTGTTCAGTCTCATACTGATGTTGGTTAACATGAAACTTCTTCAATTGTAAATCAGTTGAAGGTTATATAAAACACCATTATTCATTTGTATTTTTACAGAGACTCAGACTGAGTGTTGCTGTAGTTCAGCGGTTCCTTTACAACAATGAAGAAATGATGATTCCCGACCAGGTCAGATGGATGACGGACCACAAGACGGACAGAACGGACGGAAACGCCTGTGTTTTTATGGACGACGTAAGTAAGCTGCACTCTAAAGGAACATTTTTTCATTTTGGGAAATATGAATATTGATTTTATAGCCAACAGTTAGACACCAGAAGGTTGTTACCACTGTAAATATGTAGCTGCAGCCAGCTTCAGTAGTGTCCAAGATGAAGCCTACACATGTTTTCCAGACTCATGTAATCTGTGACACCACTGATCAATGCAGATTTATTTATACATGAATTAGTCTTCATAGTTGATCATTATAGCTGAATCTCTGGGAGTCACTGACAGCAGACTAAGAGAAGGCTCCACATTCCTGACTTGTTTCTGATCTCACAGGACAGGACTCTTCCCGGAGAGTGGACGACAACCGACCCACACCAAGCCAGCAGCATCACACAACCAGTCTGATGTGAGGAAGCTCCAGCACCACAGCAGTCAACTCAACACACTGAACCACCTTCAGCTCCACACTTTACACACTGGACCGAGTCCATGTTTATTTCAGTCAAAAAAACATAAATTCAGCCATGTAACATGATCCTGTGTTCAGTCTCAGACTGATGTTGGTTAACATGAATCTTCTTCAGTAGTAAATCAGTTGAAGGTTATATAAAACACCATTATTTATTTGTATTTTTACAGAGACTCAGACTGAGTGTTGCTGCAATTCAGCGTCTCCTTTACAACAATGAAGAAATGCTGATTCCCGACCAGGTCAGATGGATGACGGCCCACGAGACGGACAGAACGGTCGGAAACGCCTGTGTTTTTAGTGGACGAGGTAAGTAAGCTGCACTTTAAAGGAACATTTTGTCATTTTGGGAAATATGAATATTGATTTTCTAGCCAACAGTTAGACAAGAAGATTGGTACCACTGTAAATATGTAGCTGCAGCCAGCTTCAGTAGTGTCCAAGATGAAGCCTACACATGTTTTCCAGACTCATATAACCTGTGACACCACTGATCAATGCAGATTTATTTATACATGAATTAGTCTTCATAATTGATTATTATAGCTGACGCTCTGGGAGACATGACAGCAGACTAAGAGACGGATCCAGATTCCTGACTTGTTTCTGATCTCACACGACAGGACTCTTCCCGGAGAGTGGACGACAACAGACCCACACCAAGCCAGCAGCATCACACAACCAGTCTATGTGAGGAAGCTCCAGCACCACAGCAGTCCACTCAACACACTGAACCGCACTTCCAGCTCCACAGCTTTACACGCTGGACTGATCTCATGTTTATATTAGTCAAAAAAACAACAACTCAGCCATGTAACATGATCCTGTGTTCAATCTCATACTGATTTTTGTTAACATGAATGTTCTTCAGTAGTAAATCAGTTGAATGTTGTATAAAACACCATTATTTATTTGTATTTTTACAGGGCTGTCAGACTGAGTGTTGCTGTAGTTCAGTGGCTCATTTACAACAATGAAGAAATGCTGATTCCCGACCAGGTCAGATAGATGACGGACCAAAAGACGGATAGAACGGACGGAAACGCCTGAGTTTTTGTGGACGACGTAAGTAAGCTGCACTCTAAAGGAACATTTTGTCATTTTGGGAAATATGCATATTGATTTTCTAGCCAACAGTTAGACAAAGAAGATTGTTACCACTGTAAATATGTAGCTGCAGCCAGCTTCAGTAAGTATCAAAGATGAAGCCTATACATGTTTTCCAGACTCATGTAATCTGTGACACCACTGATCAATGCAGATTTATTTATACATGAATTAGTCTTCATGTTGATTATTACAGCTGACGTCTGGGAGACACTGACAGCAGACTAGAGACGGATCCAGATTCCTGACTTGTTTCTGATCTCACACGACAGGACTCTTCCCGGAGAGTGGACGACAACCGACCCACACCAAGCCAGCAGCATCACACAACTGTTGATGTGAGGAAGCTCCAGCACCACAGCAGTCCACTCAACACACTGAACCACCTTCAGCTCTTCAGCTTTACATCTGGACTGATCTCATTTTATATCAGTCAAAAAAACAACAACTCAGCCATTAACATGATCCTGTGTTCAGTCTCATACTGATGTTGGTTAACATGAAACTTCTTCAATTGTAAATCAGTTGAAGGTTATATAAAACACCATTATTCATTTGTATTTTTACAGAGACTCAGACTGAGTGTTGCTGTAGTTCAGCGGTTCCTTTACAACAATAAGGAATGATGATTCCCGACCAGGTCAGATGGATGACGGACCACAAGACGGACAGAACGGACGGAAACGCCTGTGTTTTTATGGACGACGTAAGTAAGCTGCACTCTAAAGGAACATTTTTTCATTTTGGGAAATATGAATATTGATTTTATAGCCAACAGTTAGACACCAGAAGGTTGTTACCACTGAAAATATGTAGCTGCAGCCAGCTTCAGTAGTGTCCAAGATGAAGCCTACACATGTTTTCCAGACTCATGTAATCTCTGACACCGCTGATTAATGCAGATATATTTCAACATGAATTAGTCTTCGTCGTTGATTATTATAGCTGAAGTCTGGGAGACACTGACAGCAGACTAAGAGAAGGATCCAGATTCCTGACTTGTTTCTGATCTCACAGGACAGGACTCTTCCCGGAGAGTGGACGACAACCGACCCACACCAAGCCAGCAGCATCACACAACCAGTCTGATGTGAGGAAACCCAGCACCACAGCAGTCCACTCTAACACACTGAACCACCTTCAGCTCCACGCTTTACACACTGGACTGATCTCATGTTTATATCAGTCAAAAAACATAAAAATTCAGCCATGTAACATGATCCTGTGTTCAGTCTCAGACTGATGTTGGTTAACATGAATCTTCTTCAGTAGTAACTGTGTTGAAGGTTATATAAAACACCATTATTTATTTGTATTTTTACAGAGACTCAGACTGAGTGTTGCTGTAGTTCAGCGGCTCCTTTACAACAGTGAAGAAATGCTGATTCCCGACCAGGTCAGATGGATGACGGACCACAAGACGGACAGAACGGAAGGAAACGCCTGTGTTTTCGTGGACGACGTAAGTAAGCTGCACTCTAAAGGAAAATTTTGTCATTTTGGGAAATATGCATGTTGATTTTCTAGCCAACACTTAGACAAGAAGATTGTTCCCACAGTAAGAATTTAGCTGCAGCCAGCTTCAGTAGTGTCCAAGATGAAGCCTACACATGTTTTCCAGACTCATATAACCTGTGACACCACTGATCAATGCAGATTTATTTATACATGAATTAGTCTTCATAGTTGATTATTATAGCTGAAGTTCTGGGAGACACTGACAGCAGACTAAGAGAAGGCTCCCACATTCCTGACTTGTTTCTGATCTCACAGGACAGGACTCTTCCCGGAGAGTGGACGACAACCGAACCACACCAAGCCAGCAGCATCACACAACCAGTCTGATGTGAGGAAGCTCCAGCACCACAGCAGTCAACTCAACACACTTAACCACCTTCAGCTCCTCACTTTACACGCTGGACTGATCTCATGTTTATATCAGTCAAAAATACACAACAACTCAGCCATGTAACATGATCCTGTGTTCAGTCTCATACTGATGTTGGTTGTCATGAATCTTCTTCTGTAGTAAATCAGTTGAAGGTTATATGAAACACCATTATTTATTTGTATTTTTACAGAGACTCAGACTGAGTGTTGCTGTAGTCTCAGCGGCTCCTTTTACAACAATGAAGAAATGCTGATTCCCGACCAGGTCAGATGGATGACGGCCCACAAGACGGACAGAACGGACAGAAACGCCTGTGTTTTTATGGACGACGTAAGTAAGCTGCACACTAAAGGAACATTTTGTCATTTTGGGAAATATGCATATTGATTTTCTAGCCAACAGTTAGACAAGAAGGTTGTTCCCACAATAAATATGTGGCTGCAGCCAGCTTCAGTAGTGTCAAAGATGACGCCTACACATGTTTTCCAGACTCACATATAAGATGTGACACCACTGATCAATGCAGATTTATTTCAACATGAATTAGTCTTCATAGTTGATCATTATAGCTTCAACCCTCTTTGAGACACTGACAGCAGACTAAGAGAAGGATCCAGATTCCTGACTTGTTTCTGATCTCACAGGACAGGACTCTTCCCGGAGAGGGGACGACAACAGAACCACACCAAGCCAGCAGCATCACGCAACCAGTCTGATGTGAGGAAGCTCCAGCACCACAGCAGTCCACTCAACACACTGAACCACCTTCAGCTATTCAGCTTTACACGCTGGACTGATCTCATGTTTATATCAGTCAAAAAAAACAACAACTCAGCCATGAAACATGATCCTGTGTTCAGTCTCATACTGATGTTGGTTAACATGAATTTTCTTCAGTAGTAAATCAGTTGAAGGTTATATAAAAAAACCTCGTATTTATTTGTATTTTTTACAGAGACTCAGACTGAGTGTTGCTGTAGTTCAGCGGCTCTTTTACACCTTTACAACAATGAAGAAATGCTGATTCCCGACCAGGTCAGATGGATGACGGACCACAAGACGGACAGAACGGACGGAAACGCCTCTGTTTACGTGGACTAAGTAAGTGAGGCTGCACATTAAAGGAACATTTTGTCATTTTGGGAAATATGCATGTTGATTTTCTAGCCAACAGTTAGACAAGAAGATTGTTACCACTGTAAATATGTAGCTGCAGCCAGCTTCAGTAGTGTCCAAGATGAAGCCTACCATGTTTTCCAGACTCATATAACCTGTGACACCACTGATCAATGCAGATTTATTTCAACATGAATTAGTCTTCATAGTTGATCATTTTAGCTGAATCTCTGGGAGTCACTGACAGCAGACTAGGAAAAGTCCACATTTCTGACTTGTTTCTGATCTCACATGACAGGACTCTTCCCGGAGAGCAGTAGATAACTGTTCCACACAAAACAGCAGCATCACACAACTAGTCTGATGTGAGGAAGCTCCAGCACCACAGCAGTCCACTCAACACACTGAACCACCTTCAGCTCCACACTGTACACACTGGACTGATGTAATGTTCATTTCAGACAAAAAACACAAAAACTCAGCCATGTAACATGATCCTGTGTTCAGTCTCAGACTGATGTTGGAATTACAACATGAATCTTCTTCAGTAGTAAATCAGTTGAAAGTTATATAAAACACCATTATTTATTTGTATTTTTACAGAGACTCAGACTGAGTGTTGCTGTAGTTCAGCGGCTCATGATCTAACAATGAAGAAATGCTGATTCCCGAACAGGTCAGATGGATGACGGACCACCGAGACGGACAGAATGGTCGGAAACGCCTGTGCTTTCGTGGACTAGGTAAGTAAGCTGCACTCAAGGAACATTTTGTCATTTTGGGAAATATGCATATTGATTTTCTAGCCAACAGTTAGAAAAGAAGATTGGTACCACTGTAAATATGTAGCTGCAGCCAGCTTCCGTAGTATCAAGATGAAGCCTATACATGTTTTTCCAGACTCATGTAATCTGTGACACCACTGATCAATGCAGATTTATTTATACATGAATTAGTCTTCATAATTGATTATTACAGCTGACGTCTGGGAGACACTGACAGCAGACTAAGAGACAGATTCCTGACTTGTTTCTGATCTCACACGACAGGACTCTTCCCGGAGAGTGGACGACAACCGACCCCACCAAGCCAGCAGCATCACACAACCAGTCTGATGTGAGAGAGCTCCAGCACCACAGCAGTCCACTCAACACACTGAACCACCTTCAGCTCCACAACTGTACACACTGGACTGATGTAATGTTCATTTCAGACAAAAAACACAAAAACTCAGCCATGTAACATGATCCTGTGTTCAGTCTCATACTGATGTTGGTTAACATGAAACTTTGTAAGTTGTAAATCAGTTGAAGGTTATATAAAACACCATTATTCATTTGTATTTTTACAGAGACTCAGACTGAGTGTTGCTGTGAATTTCAGCGGCTCCTTTACATCTTTACAACAATGAAGAAATGCTGATTCCAGCCCAGATGAATGAATTGTGGGATACAGAGCGGACAGAACGGACGGAAACGCCTGTGTTTTTATGGACGACGTAAGTAAGCTGCACTCTAAAGGAACATTTTGTCATTTTGGGAAATATGAATATTGATTTTATAGCCAACAGTTTGTTTACCAGAAGGTTGTTACCACTGTAAATATGTAGCTGCAGCCAGCTTCAGTAGTGTCCAAGATGAAGCCTACAAATGTTTTCCAGACTCATGTAATCTGTGGCCACAACCTAGAGCAATGCAGATATATTTCAACATGAATTAGTCTTCGTCGTTGATTATTATAGCTGGAGTCTGGGAGACACTGACAGCAGACTAGAAGAGTCCAGATTCCTGACTTGTTTCTGATCTCACAGGACAGGACTCTTCCCGGAGAGTGGACGACAACCGACCCACACCAAGCCAGCAGCATCACACAACCAGTCTGATGTGAGGAAGCTCCAGCACCACAGCAGTCCACTCAACACACCTGAACCACCTTCAGCTCCACGCTTTACACTGGGACACAATTCATGTTTATATCAGTCAAAAAAAGATAAATTCAGCCATGTAACATGATCCTGTGTTCAGTCTCAGACTGATGTTGGTTAACATGAATCTTCTTCAGTAGTAAATCAGTTGAAGGTTATATAAAACACCATTATTTATTTGTATTTTTACAGAGACTCAGACTGAGTGCTGCTGTAGTTCAGCGGCTCCTTTACATCTTTACAACAATGAAGAAATGCTGATTCCCGACCAGGTCAGATGGATGACGGACCACAAGACGGACAGATCGGACGGAAACGCCTGTGTTTTTATGGACGACGTAAGTAAGCTGCACTCTAAAGGAACATTTTGTCATTTTGGGAAATATGAATATTGATTTCATAGCCAACAGTTAGACAAGAAGGTTGTTACCACTGTAAATATGTAGCTGCAGCCAGCTTCAGTAGTGTCAAAAATTCAAGCCTACACATGTTTTCCAGACTCATGTAATCTGTGACACCGCTGATTAATGCAGATATATTTCGACATGAATTAGTCTTCGAAGTTGATTATTATAGCTGAATCTCTGGGAGTCACTGACAGCAGACTAAGAGAAGGATCCACATTCCTGACTTGTTTCTGATCTCACAGGACAGGACTCTTCCCGGAGAGTGGACGACAACCGACCCACACCAAGCCAGCAGCATCACACAACCAGTCTGATGTGAGGAAGCTCCAGCACCACAGCAGTCCACTCAACACACTGAA